>OX596077.1:104505038-105105038 GCA_951394005.1 Protophormia terraenovae
TATTTATTTATTTATTTATTTATTTATTTATTTATTTATTTATTTATTTATTTATTTATTTATTTATTTATTTATTTATTTATTTATTTATTTATTTATTTATTTATTTATTTATTTATTTATTTATTTATTTATTTATTTATTTATTTATTTATTTATTTATTTATTTATTTATTTATTTATTTATTTATTTATTTATTTATTTATTTATTTATTTATTTATTTATTTATTTATTTATTTATTTATTTATTTATTTATTTATTTATTTATTTATTTATTTATTTATTTATTTATTTATTTATTTATTTATTTATTTATTTATTTATTTATTTATTTATTTATTTATTTATTTATTTATTTATTTATTTATTTATTTATTTATTTATTTATTTATTTATTTATTTATTTATTTATTTATTTATTTATTTATTTATTTATTTATTTATTTATTTATTTATTTATTTATTTATTTGTTTATTTAGTTAATTGATACAATAAGAAAAATAATTTTAATGGAATGCATTTTTGTACGATTTTACAAATTTTTATTTAATTTCTGTTTTTTGCAATTAAAGTAGTGTCTCTAGCAGTCGTTGTTACGGCTTTTTTAATTTTTTGTTTCGTTTCACTGGTTGGTTTATTTTTAGTCAAAGCTCTACTTTATAAAGGATAATCTATAGTAGTTTATATACAACTATTTCTACATTGTTAAAATTAATTAACAAAGTATAACATGTCCTCTTCTTTTGTATTCTTAGGTGCCTTGTTGTGTGAGTTTAAAGAGAATAATTTAGAGAAACACGTTGTAGTTGTTTCAAAGAAATAAATACGAGCATGTGCCTTATAATTATGAATTATGTGTTTTGGTAATTGAATAATAAAAATGGACAGTTTTAAGAAACATATTTAAGGTAAAAAAAAACAGATATTGTAGTTGGAGGATTAAGAATAATGCTGAATTTTCAATAAGAAAAGATTTTCGTTTTTAAATAAAAATCATTTTTTTTTAATTTTTTACATTTATTCTAATACTTTTTTTCAACAACATTTAAATTCTAACAACAATTCATGAAATCCTCTTGACTTAAGCACGGTGCTTGTAGACAACGCGACGGACGGTCTTGTAACGGTAACCATCTTCAGCGGGAGATTCTACATGAGATTCAGCAGCTGGGGGAATGTAAGTGTTTTGGGGTTGTTCAACGGGAGCTGGAGCAGGAGCAGCTGGAGGAATGTAAGTGTTTTGGGGTTGTTCAACGGGAGCTGGAGCGGGAGCAGCTGGGGGAATGTAAGTGTTTTGGGGTTGTTCAACGGGAGCTGGTGGTGGGGGAGGAATGTAGGATTTTTGGGGAGCTGCTGGGGCAGGTTGTGGGTAGTTGTAACCCAATTCGGAAACATCAGCATAAGCGCAAGCCAAGAAAGCCAAAGCAGCAACAATAGCGAATTTCTAATTAAATAAAAAGTAATAATTTTAAATAATTATTGTTTTTTCCTTTAATTTTTTTTTTTAGAATATTTACCATTTTGAAGTTAAAGTTTTTTTTTTGTTGGAGGAAATGTATTGATTGTTTGAAAACTGTTTAGTTTTTGATACTTTATCGTTGAAAATTGTTTGTTTTTATATGATTTGTTTGTTTAGCTTAAAACACTTCTCTGCCACTTTATAATGACCTCAAAACTTGTTTTAATTGATTGTGGCCCATAGATTTATTTGTCTACTTGTCTTCATCGTTATCATCTTTAGCTTAATTTCCATAAAATTTTAAGTTTGGTGAGAGGGTTTTGTTATTGTTGTTGTTTTTGTTATTACTGTCTTTTACGATCATATAAACATGTACATTGTATACATTCAAAATTTAAACATCTATTTAAAACAACTTCCGTTTTGTTATTTCTATATTACTTTATCATTAGGTATATTTATTTGATATTTTTTCTAAAACACTCTGCATGAAATTTTTAAGGTGTAAAATAATTAATAATGATTTGTTGTTTGTAGTGATTTATTGAAAAGTGTTTTAATAAATCATAATAGGCTGGAATGTATTAAGGTCTAAGAGTACTACCGGTTCTTGTTTCGTTGTTTTTGTTTTTCTTCTTTTTAACGAAACAAAAATTTAAAATATTTTTTATGTTGTTTTTTTTTTTTTTTTTGTAATTAATGCTTTGTTAGATAAAATACTATTCTTTTCTGCGACACGGGCTTTTTCAGTCTATTTAGATACACGTGATCATGAAGTTCTGAACCTTTTTTTATTGAATCTAGTTTTCGAAATAAACCGTTATGTAGAATCAATTCCAATTCGAGTTACCTCCAAGATATGCCTACATAATTTTTTAATCTGTTCGGAGATGTTACATGTCACATATGTATTTAAAAAATATATTTTTGAGCATTGTTATAGCAAACATATTATGTTTAAAAGTTTCTTTTTTATGATCATAATTTATTCAATCGTATCAACTATATTATGGCCGTTGTAAACAAATATTCGTTTTCTTAATCAAATTATTTTAGTAATAAACATAATTTAGGTTTGTCACAATTACTAATATTGTAATATTCTATCTAATGTTAGAATTTTATTGCTAATAAATGTCAAACTTTTGGATATGTCTGCTTTAACAATGCTCAACTATATTTTATTTCTGGGTATACAAATAAAAAATCAATATTTTAGTAAAATCAAATCGATATTTATCTATTTTTAAAAAATTATTTTTTTCAAATTTCCTCAGAAATTTTATTTTTGTCGTCACAATTTTTCTAAGCTCCCATTTTTATTTAACGTAAAGCAAATAAATTATTTTGAAATAATTGAAAGAATTATACTATATTTTTGTAAGAATATAGTAATTTAAAAGTGCTGACTTTGAGCATTTTTTTTACAGAAAGACAAACAGAGCAAATCAAAGTATTTTTTCAAAGCCATTAGGTTAGGTTAGACAGGTGACCTCCAAGAAGTTTGTTTTTGGCTCATTTGGGTCCTTCGGGTCCCTTTGTGTTACCTGTAAGTACAAGAAAAGAGAGAAAGGGAGAGAGGAAGAGAAAAATAGGTGAGGGCGAGAGGAGGGAAAGAGGAAATTATACAGAAGGAAGTTGGGATGAAGAAATAAGTAGTAATGAATAGTGAAGTTATTCAAAATAGAGCAGTCGTCTCCAGTGGTTAGAACCAGCCACAGTCCCTTACAAGGGCACTAATGCTTTCTATTCTGATACTGGATAGTTCAGTGAGGCTGTTGTAACGTTTCTGTCCTAGATGATCTAAACGGAGATTTTCCAGTGCTGAGCAGTTACAGAAGAAATGTTGAATGGATTCCTCCATTCCATGAGTTCCAAATTTGCAGTGACCAGAAATTGCTGCTGTTATATTACCTAGTAGTGTCCTAGGCAGTTTTAGAAGAAACGTCGACCTACGCTTATCCAAAGTAGGCCATATCATTCTCGTTGTTGTGCACGTGGGTTCATGTACCTACCTTTGCTGTGCCATTTCATACATTGTATCTTCAATACGCTGCTTACAGGCATTGACAGAGATGCCACAGAGATGATGAGCCATTAAGATTTGTATTAACAAATTTAGCATGTAACCTGCTTAGCGCACGCATTACACCGAAGCAGTGAAGATGCGTAATAATTTCGAATACATTTATTCGTTGCAAAATTACCTTGGATTGATGCTGCAAAATATTTATTATGAACAATATTTTAACGATTAATCTGTTAATGAGTTGAATGGTAACAACTATAGAAATAAACAAAATGAGTAAAATTTTAAACTCATTTTAAACACCCAGAGAAATATCAATCACATACGTGTTGGAAACAATGCCATTCTGTGTCAATAGTGAATCTACACCGTATGTGTTTAAATTAAATACTGCGTGTTCAATTCTTATTGAAAATCGATACCTAATTGGCACCAAGTTGAAACCATTTCGGTATCAAATTGTGAAATTACATATGTTTTCTATTAAATTTGTTAACGAAAGGTATTAAAAAGCTGTTACCGTAAATTACCAATGTGAGCACAACCGTTGTTGATTTTGAATCGAATTTTTTCCCTTAGTGAACTTTTTATTCATCAATTATAATTTTTTTTTTTTACTACATCATCTAGTTCCAAAATATGTTTACGTGGTTGACGTCTTATACTACTTATATAGGAATCAGATGAAAAACATCAGTATTTGTTGCAGTTCTACTACATTTTCTGGAAAACATTAATCTATAATTTCTGTAATCCTTATTACGTGCTTCTTCCGCTTCCTAGGAGAGCATGCCTATAGGGAGCACTGCTGCTTCAATTATGTCATTTCCATGTATCAATACTTTATGGACAGTAGCTGGCATGAAGTACCAATTGTATTTACGAACGAATAGCTCAGCAGTATACCACGAAAATTTCTTAAACTTCCCCGTATCAATTTTTTGCCCACATTTAATTATTTGGAGAATAATTCGGAAGCGATCTATTAGCTCTTCACTAATACCTGTTATATCTGCTACGAGAGCAGGATTAGAAATGAAACGCCTTGAAGTATTTCCGTCATTCGACGACCCAGTTCCTTGTTGTACAGCATCCACTCGCAAGTTCATGCCTTCTTCTTGTTTTAATATCTTATTTTTTTATTTAATTGCAGACCACTTTTGAAAAGACATATTATAAGATATATGGAGTATGCACTCCATAAATTTTATTCGAGCGTGTAATGATGAAATACCTAATTTACAAGCTTCACTATCAATGGTTTTTGTTGATATTACATCCAAATGGTTCATTTCAGAGGGCTTCGCTTTACAAATATAGCATACGGCTGCTGAAGCAGTATTTGTAACTGTCTGAGCCGTTTTGCCATCTAGCATCGTGAACACTAAATTGTGTGTTACATTGAATTGTTTGCCGAATACTATAACAGTCGTATTTCCTAAAGCGGTAATTTCGGACTTTATTTTCTCAACAACTGTTAAGACTTTTTCTTTAGTCTCCTTGGCGAATTCGAAAGAAATTGGACGACAATATCTTGTTGATGATGGACTATTGTTACGACAGTATTCCTCTTCAGAGGTTGCTCGTAAACTTAAGGGCACCATCAATACTAATAGCAGGTTCTTGTCAGTAACATCAGGTGCTAAACTTTGATTATACTCTGAATGTCCAGAAGAGCCATTGCAACCCCACTTTGACCTAAGAGTGCAATTCAAATTGATCATATTATTAATATTTTCGTATGAAAAACTTTCAAATAAACGCTTAGTGGTGTGATCCAATAAACTTTGCAAATTTACTGAGGCTTCTTTTTCTGATATCTTAACTTCACTGGGATAACACTTTTTCTTCTCATCTAGTACCTTTGCATACGGAGGTAAAATATTGTATCCCTCTTTATGCAAAACATATTTTATAGTTTCGTACTGATACTTTGTTGACTCTGCATCCAGTAACAACGCCAGCGCAGTTGAGGGAGGTATATATGATTGCGATTTTAAATTTGAGCCTGCTAATGCACTTGCCATTTCTAAATGTTGTTTGTTATACTGGGACGCTAAATCAGCAGCTTTGTACCTTTTATTACGATCAGCGCAATCGCCGAATTCCTTAGCCTTCCCATTTTTGTTGAACAGCTAGGTTGCTCATCAGCAAGTGATATTTCAAATATATCTAAAAATTTTGAATTATATATTTAAAGTACACATTAATTATTATGTTTTGAAACGTACTTTTCTTTTTCTTAAAGAAATATGATTTGTTTCTGTGAGATTCGGCCCAACGTTTAAAAAAGTGGCTAAGAAATCGCTTCTGAACTGATTTTTTCACAATTTCAATTTCATTATTAAAAAGCACATGAAATCAGGTAATAAATCCACATTATTATCGCAATTTATAAGTTGCTTGCACAATTCACTATATGAAACACAAAATGAATTCATTTTAAAAACGAGAGAAAAAGTTATAGTCGGTCAGGCCCGACTATATGATACCCTACACCATTGTATAATTCGGAGAGGGATCTTTTATTATACATGGATCCAAATGGACCAATACTTATAAGTGTAAAATATGCCATTCAAATACAGAATATTACGTTGATGCTGAAATTTATATGAATTTATTCACTTTTGGTTGATTCCCGAAAGGGGGCCTTACATGGGAGCTATGGTAAATTATGGACCGATCTTTATAAAATTTGTAACTATCATTTATGTTTATATAAAACTTATTTGGGTCGAATATTAACTTGATACTAACATTTTAATAGAACTTATGGCCGTTAAAGTGATTTTCTGAAAAAGGGTTTATATGGGAGCTATGGGTAAATATGGAACGATCTTTTTAAAACTCGGCACACTTGTTAAAACTTGTATGAAACTTATATGTGCCAAATTTTATTAAAATATTGCTATAGTTAAGGGATTTATGATCGTTAAACCCTTTTCCGGGAGGACATTTGTATGGGGGCTAGGTGAAATAATGAACCAATCATAACCAATTTCAATAGGATTCGTCCCTGGATCAAAAGAAACCTGTGTACCAAATTTCATAAATTTTGCTTCAAAATTGCGACCTGTAGTTTGATTACAAAGTTTACATGGACGGACAGACGGACAGACGGACGGACATCGTTAAATCGACTCAGAAAGTGATTCTAAGCCGATTGGTATAAATTAAGGTGGGTCTTAGACCAATATTTTTGGGTGTTACAAACATCAGCACAAACGCATAATACCCTCCCCACCTATGGTGTAGGGTATAATTAGTTACGTTTAATAATTTTCTTACACTTTTTTTTGCAAATATAATTAGTTTTTCTTTTTTTGTTATGTACTTTTTCGATATTGCTGTCAATCAATTATTAAAAAGTAAAAGTAAAAGCCTAAAAGTATGCAAAAACTTTTATTGTAAATATACATTGCAATTTATTGTAAATATTCATAAAAAATATGTGACTTTTATCACAAAATTTATAAGTTTGTTCTGCGATCGCAAAAAGTCGCAGAATTTTTTTACATAAAATAAAAGAAAATATTCCAAACTTTCATTTAGTAGTAGTGCTAACACGGAGGTAGACCGAGCTAACTTATTTTTTTTCTAATGAAAACTGCAAATGCTAAAATTTTTGGAGCCATTTTGATTTGCTCAGATCTCTTAAACTATATATGTAATTTAAATATTTTTTCTTTCCTCTTAAATTTAAAATACTATATTTTAATAAAAATGCTCTAAAACTATTGGTAGTTGAACCATATTTATTGTATAAACAACTGAAATGTAGTAAAATTTTCATCAGTTTTTCATGTATAGTATTTAGATAACTTTACCACACTCTTTTTAATACAAAATTTTATTTTTTTCGAAAACAAATCGTGGCTTTCTACTAATGAAACATTTCTCTACAGAATTGCATCATTAGAATTCTAAAAAATAACTGAAAAAAATATACTTTTTGCCAAAAAAATACCACTGTGTATCGAACTGGTTCCTCTAAAGGGAGTCAACCAAAAATTTTAAATTTTCACTTTTTGCAAGAAAACGATATAAAGTGGTAATGTATATACCCACTGTAAAAATCTTATATAATTTCTTTTACTCTTTCGCCAACAAAAATTATATAATAGTTGTTAAGAAAACAGTTTTTTGTCTCTACTGAAAATTTTAGATGAACCAGTGCGATATAATAGCTATAGAAAGGACTGATACTGAAAATAATATTGGCAACTTAAAGTTGTATACCACCAAAAGATAAAACTACCTTTAGAATTTTAAATTTACCAGAATAAGAACGTTTTTCTTCTAAATACATTTATGAAATAGAAGCTTTTGCTAAATTATTGACTTCTTATTTTATTAATTCTTTCAGTTTCATTCAACAGAAAGCAATTATTTTGTAACCTTATACAACTTGGTTGGCTTTATTTAAATAGATACAAAAGTAAAATTTGTTAATATCAATAGCTAATCCTGTAATATGCCAGCTAAGGCAACAACAAGACTTTTTATTTGTAAACACAACAATTTTCTAGGAATCAACATTAACGCAGGCAATTGATTAAATTTTCAAAACAAAGATTCACAAGTAAATACTTAAATGCGAAGCAGTGGCAACAAAATTAAAAACTTTCCCTTTTAAATCTTAATTTTCTTGTTATCACTGGCAGTTGTTATTGTTGTTGTTGTATATTGTATCTGTGATAAGAATTGTTTTCACCTGATTACTTTGTGAAAATGAAAAGAAAAACTTATTTACATTTAATCTATTTGGAAATAATTTTCATTTTTTTTTCATCTTTGGCTGAGATTTAAAATTGGAATTTTTTATGTTTATTAAAAAGTTTTCATTTTATTCTAGCCTTCTTATGCTACTGAATTCGGCGCCAGGTTTTATATGTTTTCTGTTTATTTTGCCAACATCTTCAATGACTTGAATTTTTATTATAGCCCTGGATTTTCACTTGAAATTAAACAAGCAGGTAAGTGTATAAATGTGTATGGTAGCAGGAAGTTTTTTGGAGATTTTCATATTTTAATTTCATTTCAAATGGAACCCCAGAGAATTATAAACAAAAGCAACAAGAGTAGCAGTTAAAATTTAAACAAAACATCAGTAACAAAAGAAAATAATATTGTTTAAAATGAAGAATAATGTAGGATTAAATTATTTTCTGTTGAAATAAACTATAAAATATCGAAATTAATGGTTGATGTTTTTCGAAATAAGTTGAATATGAAGATGAAAATAAATTTTTTTAGCAAGTTAGCAACAAATTTTTTTTTTAAGAATTTGTGGTATACTTTTAGGGATTATAGCAAATGCTAAATTGTTTCTTTAAAACTATTTTTATGTCTATCTATAGTTAGTTAGTTAACCTTATTGAGAACTAATTTTTTCATAATACTTTATACACAAACATAAATTACACTTGTTGACAAAAAATCCTCCACCAAAGACGAATAGTTGAACTTGATGCATTTTGATGTGCTAAACACTCTAGTATATTTCCTCATAACTCAAGAACGGTGTGCACGATTGACATAAGTGATACACCAAAAGGTGCGTAATAAAATTATCTTCAAATCACCCAAACTTAATGTTTTTATGTGCTCAATAATTTCGAAGTTATTTTTAAATAAGCGTAAAAAAATATATTTTTCATTAAAAAAACCGTTTACACGATTTTAATAAATGATACACCAAAAGATGCATACGAAAATTGTCTTCAAGTTATGTCAATAATATTTCAGAGTTATGGATCAAAATTTTCTCAATTTTTCAAACTTTTTTTTTTAATTTGTTTTGCTACTAATTACCAAATAATTACGGAAATATTAACTGAACAAAAAATTATGTAAATTCAACCCAAAGAAAATTTAAGTCGCAATATATTGGAGTTTAATTTATCTTAATAGGACAAACCATTCTCGAGTTATACAAGTGTGACTGCCTAAAGGCGGGTCATAGTAGTCATGCCCATAAAAAACTCGATACGTGATAGAGAAAAAGTAAAAGCTGATTCTTATTTAGCACGTAATAATTTTTTTTTGCCTACTAGTATATCTCTACTTAACTGTAGGTATGCATGGGTATCCTAACTTAACTGTGAATGCAATCAAGATTTGTGCATCAATTTGTATGATACGTGGCTTTATTTACTCGAGGTTTTGCTGAAACATTTTGATGTTTTCACTTTTAAAAAGAAGTTTTAGTAAAAAAGAAATCTTGAATTGATTATGAAAAAAATTTTTCGGATACTTATTTCGAAATATCTCTAAAACTATTAAACGGATAAAAATTTATTAGTAGAACGACTTAAAGCCAATTTTATTCCACATATTTTGGTGTATCATTTACATAAATCGTGCATACCGTTCTCGTGTTATAGTGAAATATACTCGAGTAATCGGCTTATTTAGGACGTAATATTAGACACGCCCATAAAAAAATTTCGACCTGATGGGAAAAAGCTGAAAGCAGATTCGAGTTTAGCATGCGGAATTCCTTCTTGTCCATATATTTTTTTTTTTGAAGGAGCACGAAAAGTTTTTTTGTCGATCCGTGCCATAGTATAGTAACTAGTATAGAAACTGACTCTCTTTTTTATTCAACACTCTTCACATACATATGCTGTGTGAATTCAACACACTTGAGAGAGACTTAAACGACACAAAAAATTAACAAAATTATCCTTTAAAATAATATTTGCAGCACATTCTTTCACACAAGTATAATATTTTATTACTTTTTTTAACACTTTTATCACATTTTAACTTCCGGCACGTTTTTATTTTTTACAAACGAGAAAAATATTTTTTTACTATTTTTGAAATTTTTTTATTGGCTGTTGAATTTTAAACTAAATAAAAACAGTTGCAATTTTTGGTATTAATAATGTAGTAGATTTTACAATAATTTATATTTTTGTTGATATTTAGCAACAAAAATATAATAATTAAATCATTATAACTACAATAGACGTTAAAATCTTTTATATTTGTTGAGAAATATAAATATACACGTAAAACAAAAATTTAATAATTTTTTAATACAATTTTTTGCAACTTTGTGTACATATGAAGTGTGGTGAATGTGAATTATAAAATAAAATTTTACTAACACATTCTTAGCGTTACGTACTTTTGATTAATGCGTGATGTACCAAAAGAGAGACTTTCCGTACTAGTTCTTATACTATGATCCGTGCTATTAAACAGTTTTTGTTTTATTCTGGCAATGCTATGTTTATTTTCTCTCATTTTTCTATTAGTGATAAATAAAATATTAAAAATTTATTCGTAATTAAAAAAAAAAAAAAAATTAAGTTTTTCTTTTATTTCATTTCTTTTTTACAAAAATATAAAAATTGTTATTAAAAAATATGTCCAATGCTTTAACAATTTAATTTGCATATAATTAATTTTTTTCTCAAAAGATGGGCTTAATATTTCTATAACTGTAGACGGTATTAACCCTGAAAGGGCTTCGATATCTTTACCCTTCTGAGGGCTTCGTTAATCGAAACGACTTTTATTAAAAATATTTCAAGATGTATCATTAACATGAAAAATAAATCAATTGGTTTTTGGTTGATGAATTAATTTAAATAAAATAACAGCAAAAATTCCTAAATGCATTTCGTTGCTTTCAAAATATTAAGCAAAGACTTGAAAGACCTCAATATTTGTACTTTTTCAGAGATAGTGTTACATAAGTACCCTTTGTGTTAGTTGTGTAAAAAATTTTAAATAGGCAACATACGTTTTTTTTAAATATATGCAGCCTATAACTATTGTAACCAAAAAAGAGTTTAAAAATAAATGTTGTTTCATACTCTGTGCATATTTCAAATTTGTGATTCTTTTTTGCATTTTTTTAGTAGTTTAGTGTTTATTTAGCCGCAGAAGCTGTGCAAATCTAATTCAAATCTAAATCTATATGATGCTTGGTTCTTATATTGGGAGTAGAACACAGTCGATAAGACATTTGTCGGTAAATTAGATCCTTATGCAGTTTTTAAGGAAATTTTATAAAAAATAGTTCTTTTTTTGGAATAACCTATTAATATAATTAGTATTTAGTTTGATGCAGAAAATGTGAAGCAGCACCAATAAGTCTTGATTTAGTGAGATATTTCACTGCATATTTGTTCGAAATTATCTATCGCGTCCTGAGGTTTTATTATAGAACTCATAAGATGAAATCGATCAGTAATCGATAGTACTTTACAATATGGCTTTATTCAGTCTTCAGCATGCCTTTTCCATTTGATATAGGAAATAGAGCTTCCTCATCATCATTGTGTAATCTGACAAAAAAAAAAAAAAAAGTATACGTATGTGTTGTTAAAATTATTTCTGGAAGTCATATTGTATTTATTTTTTTCCCAAAAAATATTTTTCACACTATAGGAACAAATATTAAATACACTGCATTACTTTATTTATTAAATGACTTTATCTCTAAAAGTTCAAAAAGTCACACTAAGTGCTTCGTTAGTCGTTTCGACTAACAAGGTTGCTTAAAATACTAACTTCCATACCGCTTACAGCAACATACGTCTGGACACTTCAAGATCTTATTTACGGCAGGTGTTATACCAAAATTCTCAAAAAAAAAAAAAAAAAAAAAAAAAAAATGTGCAATGAATAAAGAAATATCACTCAAAATAGCATTGTTGTTAGTCGAAACGACTAACGAAACCCTTCCAGGGTTAAAGGGTAAGAACAGCTTGAAGATAATACTATGCAACAGGAGCGGAATCATTCCGATCGTAATTGATAGCTTTTGTTTTATGACCATTTAAACTTGTTTATTTTTGCACCAAAGTAGTTACAGATTAATTGAAAAAAATAATATCAATATAATTTGAAGCTAAAATAATTTTGCGTAAATGTTTAGAGCATTTAACGGGGAATATTTCATTAGAACTTTAAATTCATTTATCTTACCTTATAAGGGGTAATTTCTAGTCCGTTTTAAGGAAATGACGTAAAAGTCGATTTAAACTTGAGTTTAATGGGTTAAAATGTTCTACAGATATTTTCTTCTTCAAATTTTACTAGGGGTCTCCAAAGATAAAAAAATTCATCCGACTTATTATATGTTGTTAAAAAAGAAAAATATGAAATTTTCCCACATTTCTTATATAAACTCCTTAAACTAGGCAATGAAATATAACATAAAATTAAAAGTTTTGTACAAATCGTAAACAAAATTAATAATAATTTCATCAATTTAATTTGTTTGGCTATACTTTGGACCTTCGGTGACCCCTAGTGAAATTCGACGTAGAAAATTTGTATAGAATATTTTAACCCATTAAATTCAAGTTTTAATGGACATTTGTTTAATTTTGTTTAAACGGACTAGAAATGACCCCATATAATCAGAGATAGATGAATAGAAGGTTCTAATGAAATATTGCCATTTAAATGTTCTTAACATTTATGTATAAATATTTTAGCTTCGAATTATATTTATATTATTTTTTTCTATTTATCTGAAACTACACACAGAGAAAGAACATGGTTACAGCATGATCACCACAACTATTCAATGATTATATAGCCGTTTTTCGTTGATTTAAATATACTGTGTTCATGATAGCAACGTTTATGATTCTGTTTAATCATTTAATGAATACTCACAATCAAAATTTTAACATGGTTCACTGAATTATAATATGTATTTAAATATGTTTATATGAAATCATATATATGAAAAATCCAATTCATTTCATTTTACAAATTTGGTTAATTCAACAACCATTGAGCCATTAACTTTTAATGCCTTTTGAAAACACATTTCTGTGTATCAGTCCAGTAGTTTGTTTAATTCTCATTTAGTTTATATATCAACAAATATAAATTAACAAGTTTTGTTTTTTTTTTTCTATTTATTCAGTATGATGAATGTATCACATATCGTGGTACAAATGAATATAAATATGAAAACATGAGATCATATATATGATAAAATGGAATTATATAGATGATAACATGTGATTACATATATATGATAAAATGGAATTATATATATGATGAATTTATTTTATATTTGATAAAATGGAATTATATATATGATGAAATTAGTTTATATATATGATAACATGGAATTATTAAATGATAAAAACATGATGAAATTTAAAGCAATACTTAAGAAAAGGTTATAAAGCTTACTAAAAGTTATTATTAAGGTTATGAACCTTACTAATAAATTATAAATTGGAATCATAGTAATGATTACGTACAAATGTACTTATTGTAACCTGGAATCATATAATACAATCATAGCATGTTGCTCTTAGTTTATGGTCACTGGAACCATATTTTTTCTTTGCGTGTACTTTGATAAAATAGAAAAGTTGAAAAGGTCATAAAAAAACTTTGCCTACCAGCGAAAAATACTTTGGAGGGTTTATTACACATATCAAGAGCTATCAATTGCAATCGAAATGATTCCGCCCTTATGCGATGATCATCAATTTGTTACATAGTGTAATTTTAATTATAATTTTTTTGATATTTTTTTGAACAAAATAAAACAAAACGTTTTCTAAAGATGCTTTAATATATAGTGCAACCTCCTTAATTTTACAAATTGCGATTTATCGCGAGAACTAGAGTGAATTCAAAATTAGTATTTATAAATACCGTGTATCCGAATTGACTGAGAAACCCCATGCCACAGAATCAGTGTTTCCCTGTGTTATTTATTAATATTTAATAAAATTAAAAAAAAAAAAAAATTTCAAATTATTTTCCCCCACAATAAAATACACTTTCTTTACCCCATAAAATATGCAATGCATTTATTAATAAATATATTTGTTTGTATATTATTTCTTTTTTTTTATACAAGTCATCCTTTAAATCTACATTTCCCTCTACTATAGTCCACCATATTACTATTTACTACCCGCACTATATTGCAGTTACTGCCACAAATCCAATTACATTCAAAAATAATAAACTCGAATCAACTAACTCTCCCTCAACCTACCATTTCGACAACCAAATGGTAGTAATGTTGTCTTCGAATTACTAAGTTGTATGTATGTGTATGATAGAGTCTTGTTATTATTTCGTTTGTATTTCGATTTTTTTTTTTGGATTTTTTCTATCAACTGTTGATAGACTCCCTAAGGAATTGTTCCTTATACTTAACCACTGAAATGGTATTGTACTATTATCTTAACATGTTGTTGTTGTCGGTTTCGCCTAGTGATGTCCTTTTTTTTTTGTTTATTTGTATTAGTTGTTGTTTTCTTAAAGTTTTTTTTTCTTTTCTTTTCTTTATAAGAACAAATATTCTTTTCTCAACACACCAAGCAGCTCATTATTTTCTATTTTCTGAAAAATGCAAACGAAAAAGTAGAAAAAAAAAAAATTATTCTGAATTGTTTTATTTGTAGAGGGGGAGGGTGATGAAATAAAAGAATAATGGTGGAAAGTTGGTGGGGGTAATGGTTAAGAAAATTATTATATTTAAGTTGATAGTAAAAGTAGCAATAGAATGGATTAAAAGTAAAACTTAGAATATATAATTTATTTTAGTATATTTTAAAACTATTCTTTCTACTTTGAGCTGACTTTACACAGTCTAAGTTTCTAACTGGATTTACGCTTTGAAAGGTTTATAGATTTTTTAATATTAAGTTTCGATACATTAATACAGCATTAGTAGTATATTTTGACCAAATCTTCTCTATATGTCCATATAGTTATTTACCAGATCAGATGGAATTTGATATATTTTTCTTTTCTTTTACCTAATGTAGGGCAACTTCTTTTGAAAAAAAAAAGTTGTTGCATGAAATATATATTACATGTCATCAGCATAAAGTATATGAAAACATTGCTATTCAATATTTACGCGTTCTGTATTTTTTGTTTTGCTCTGTTTAAGTTTCAGTTCTTAATGTCGTTTGTTGTTGATGCTTATTTTTTGTTTTCTGTCGAAGAGGTCACAATTTCTTATTGAATATTGAGTCTGTCTGTCTGTCTGCTTTTCTTTTTTATAAGTAGAATTGGTTGGTTGGTTTGTTGTTTGTTTGACAGGCGACAATGCATATCGCATGTACAAGTTAAGTGCATAAAATGAATTTGCAATAAATGTTATGTTTACTTAGTAAAGTTGCCATATTTAAGGGGAAGTTAATACTTAGTAAGATTGAATGTTCGATTTTGTAAAATAGGTTCTCTTTTGTAAAAATACAATTTGTTTTGATTTATGTTAATATCATGGCCTCAAAACTGACAACTCAAGTCAACTCTCACTAAATTCACTATTTTATAATATTATAGTGAGCATTTCCATACACGCAAAGAAAAAATATGGTTCGGGTGACCATAAGCTAAGAGCAATATACTATGATTGTAATATATGATCCCAGGTTACAATAAGTATATTTGTACGTAATCATTTTTCTGATTACATTTAATCATTTTCTCATTATTTAATGATTCGGTTTAATCATATTTATAACTTTTTTTTTATAATATTTCTTCCGATTTCCCAATTTTTTTTATCATTTAATAATCCCATTTTATCATATATATAAAAGAATTTAATCATTTAATAATTCCATTTTATCATGTATATAATCCCATTTTATCTTATATATAACCCCCTTTTTGTAATACTGAATATATTTAAATGTGCTTTATATTTATCTGAAATTTTTATTTATTTATTGAGAATATTGAACAAAAATTTTTCAGGTATAAAAATTGATTAATTTTTAATTATAAAATTATAAGTTATTAATAGTTTTTTATATAATATTTATACTCTACATATTAATTTTTAACATATATTTACATATTCATTGTTTAAATATTATATTTTATAATATTTACATAAGAATTTAAATCAACAGTTCTATGTTTTCTTTGGTAATGCAAATATAGCCAATAAGATTTGATTATAAAATTTGATTGGCTATAGAATAGATATTAAAAAATAAAAATCCTCATAATCCTGCTAAAAGGCTTGAAAATGTGAATTAAATCCATGGTTTGAAAGCCTTTGACCGCAAAGATAGTAAGATTCATTAGAGCAATATATGTGGTTTATATTACCAAATAATGGAACATCATTTTCATACATTTCAATATGGAAAACCATTCCTGCATATCTCAGAACAGGACATATTTTTCATTTATTTTTTTTATTTTGTGGTTTTATTTCACAATTTTTTAAACTTAGAACACAAATAAATTGAACACCTTTTTAAAAACACACAGCTATACCGTTTGCCTTCTAACAAACTACTGAAATTATACACAAAAATGTGTATTCAATAGTTATGTAGAAAATAAATATGATTAACGATAAAAATACAATAGTTGTGTGAAATCAAATTATAGTCAAAAACAAATATTTTATATTTAAGTAAAACATAAACATATTCAGAAACAAACATTCAACAGTTTTGCATAAAAATTCAATAGTTGTGTTTGATAATATAACGACTTAAAGCCAATTTTATTCCGCATATTTTGGTGTATTACTTATATAAAACGTGCATACCGTTCTCGAGTTATAGTGAAATATGCTCAAGTAATCGGCTTATTTAGGGCGCAATATTAGACACGCCCATAAAAAAAATCTCGACCTGATGGGAAAAAACTGAAAGCAGATTCGAGTTTAGCATACGGAATTCCATCTAGTCCACATATTTTCTTTTAAAGGAGCAAGAATTCTTTTTGTCGACCAGCATTTTTCTGGCTTTATTTTTTGGAACATTTAGCCTTTTTTTGACCTTTTTTATAGTCTAATTTAGCTTTTTTTTTTCTCAAGTCTTGGAATTACTGGTTATAGTATTGAAAAGAACAAAATAATATTCTTTATAAGAAATTGTCATTATTATTTCTTATAATTTAATTTTTTATTTTCTATTGGCAACAACAAAATGTATTTGATTAAAAACTTCTAAAAAAGTATAATATATGCATTTTATTCCACTTTTGAAGTGATGAAAATGTTCTTTTTTGGAAGCTCTTGATCTTATTTTGCTGGGTTATGTCAATTGTACACCACGTTCTTGAGTTATGGTGAAGTATACTAGAGCAATGGGCCTTATTATAGATGAAATACGAGGGCGGATCAATAAGTCCGTGACTTTTTGAATGAAACACAGTGTTTTTTGCAAAACAAAAATTTATTTTTCAACATAATCTCCTTTTAACTCAATACACTTAGTCCAACATTTCTCCAGTTTTTGTATCCCTTCAAAAAAATATGATTTTTCGAGGTCCTTAAAATAGGCATTTGTTTGGTAAATAATTTCATCGTTGGAGCTGAATCTCTTTCCACCGAGCCGTTTCTTTAGGTTTGGAAATAGGAAGTAGTCACTAGGGGCAAAATTCGGAGGATATGGCTGATGAGGTACCGATTCGTAGCACAATTCATTGAGTTTTGCCATTGAGACTGCAGACGTGTGCACCCGTGCATTATCTTGATGAAAAAAAACTTTTTTCTTGACCATATGGGGTCGTTTTCTTTTTAAATCCTCATTAAATCGGTCTAATAAGTTGGCATGATATTCGCCATTTATTGTTTTTCCCTTTTGAAGGTAATCGATGTGGATTATCCCGCTTACATCCCAAAAAACTGTTGCCATCACCTTATTGGCCGACAAACTTACCTTAGCCTTCTTCGTAGCAGGTTCACCCGGAGAAACCCATTGTTTAGTACAGTAATGGATCCATGTTTCATCCACAGTTACAAAACGCCGCAAAAACTCATTCGGATTGCGGTTAAACAACTCTAAACAATCCTTTGTAGTTGTCACACGTTTACGTTTATGGTCAATTGAGAGCAAACGCGGCACCCATCTTGCAGACAACTTTCTTAAACCCAGCTGATCATTTAAAATCGAAACCAAACTGCCATATGAAATGCCTATGGCATCAACAATCTCACGCACTTTTACTCTTCGGTCGGCCAACACCATATCGTGGATTTTTTCGACATTTTCGGATGTACTGACCTCAATTGGCAGTCCAGAACGTTCAGCGTCATTTGTACTTGTGCGACCACAACGAAAGTCAGTAAACCACTTTGTTACCATTGAAATCGATGGTGCAGAGTCCCCATAGTATTTATCGAGCTTTTCCTTGATTTGATTGACGGTTTTTTTTTCGCAAAAAATAATGTTTAATGAGCACTCGAAATTCACTTTTTTCCAGAAAAAATACACGAGGTTGTTGTTATGAAATGACGACACTTGCTCAAAATTTGACAGTAGTCTATTAACAGGTGGTACTTGATGGGAACAGTGATGCATTTCATATAACTACGAGGGAAGTTCGAAAAGTCACGGAAATATCGATCCGCCCTCGTATTAGACACGCCCATAAAAATATCCAACCTGATGAAAAAAAAAAAAAAACTGAATTAAACACTGTATCCATCAAGTGCAACTATTCGTCTTTGGGGGAGGATTTTTTTGCCTACCAGTGTTATCAAAGCAATACCTCTTTTACCTAACTTTGAGTCTACATTAGACAAATTTTTATCAAGACAAACGTCAAAATTTTATCATGATAAAGATTTGTCTAATGTAGACTGAATTTGTCAGTTTTATTGCAGCGTTAAAAGAAAATTGTCAGCGCTCGAGCTAGAGACAACTTTGTCTTGATAATGCTTGATAAAAGACGCCATCTTGATTGTTGTTGGTACTTTTTGCATGGTTTATTATGATATACGTTTTCGCCTATAATTGACAGTGATAAAAAATTATCTGCAACTCAAACAGAAATTTGACGTTTGTCTTGATACAAATTTCTCTAATGTAGACTCAAAGTAAGAGAACGTTCTCAGAATTTCTTTAAAGATTATTTTTTTTTTAACCATCTGGCAACACTCTTAAACTTATTTTATAATCATTGATAAACAAAATAAAAACCATTTAATATGTAATGTAAACAAAAGTCATTCTTGTTAAAATTATGAGGTGGAAAGGAAAAAACAATATTTCGAAAGCAAAACAAAAACACAAAGAAAGGATAAAAAATAATACTTAATAAAAAATTTTACAACTACTCTCACATTATTGCAAAATAAAAAAAAAACAGTAAGAAATAAACATCAGACAGACGACTCTGGTAGTAAATTAAGCATCTTATATACAAACACACGCAATGGAAATGGAAAACAGTAAATGCTAAATGGCTAAATGGTTTCTTGTCCAGCGCGGTTGACACAACATAAACAGTAAATTTCACTTAATGTTAAAAAAAAATAAAAAAAATGAAAAAGAAAAACAATAATAAGGAATTGAATAAAAAAAGGTCCTACAAATAAGAAATTTAAATGATTTTCAAAAGAAAATCAAGCGCACAGATTTTGAAAATAGAAGGTGGTGTATTTCTATGGAATAAAGGAAAACTACTTACTGAAAATAAGAATTTTTTATTATATTTTTTCCAGTTAAAGTTTTTGGTTAGTTTTTAGTAATTTTGTCTTTTAAAAACTACGAACAGTATTGTTATTCTTTATAGCATGAATGGCGGAGTAAGTCATCTAAAAGTGGGAAAATACATGATGAATTATTTTAAACTATTTTTAACCCTGAAGGGTTACAGTTATTTTTTGTGGCACTATTTTTTGAGAAAGTATGTTTTTTTTTCAATGTTTCAGGTGTCAAAATAATAAAAAAAAATCCTAGCCGTTTTGATTAAATATAACATTCCAGGGTTAATATTATTAACTGAGATGTGTAATCAAAGATAGTCTAATATATATCATTAAATCGACTAGGGAAATAAGAATTTAAACATTTTGATTCCATGAAAAGGCTTCTTCTGAAGAATTTCCCTCAAAGTTCTGCTATTATTCTATTCACCTCTATTCTTTAGTTTTCTTAAATAACTTTCTTACCATTATTTTTCAATAAACGCAAGAATGTGAATTTCATTTCTTCATAGTCACATTTATCACAAAATTTATTGTGCGGAATAAGCATTGATGAAGTGGAAATATCCAGACAAACATACGAAAATAAGGCAACTATTTACTCTACTGCAGTACCTTCTAAATAACGTTGATGTTGTCTTTAAGCATTTCAGACATTTTTATAGTGAATTTGTTGGTGGCAATAGTTTGTTTTTTTTTTCCTATTGCAGTGGCTGTTAAAGCAACTAAAAACTCTTTTCTTTCTCTAGTAGACAGATTATTAGAAATATAAACCAAATTAAAAAAAAATGAAATTGTAGTTTAAATTTATTGCATTTTATCATTTTACTTATTTTTTTATTTTTGTTTTAATTTAGTTTAATTTTAATTACCTGTCATTATCTATACAATATACTATATAATGACAAACTATAACTGTCAGTTGTGAAAATAGAAAAAGCAAAAAAAAAAAAAAATAATAATAATAAAAATAGTTAGATACTATTACAATTTTATAATTAACTTACTATTATTAAATACAAGCAATTTAGATTATTTGACAGACTGCAGGATGAATATAAAATATTTGTGGTTTAATTTTAATTTATTTTATTGATAATACAACTAATTAAAGGGAATATAATAAATATATATGTAAATAATAATAAAAGTTAATTGTTTTTACTAACAAATAATATTTTTACATTCCAAATCAACATACGAAATTTATTAAATAAAGGAAAAAGTTTTTTTTAGGAGACATATAATATTAATATAGTGAAATTAAATCGTAATTTTTAGCTCTATGCTCAAAGTGTTAGTAGAAATAATTTATATAATTTGATCAATGGAAATTGGGACAAAAAAGAGGGTTTTGTGACAAGATAAAGATATCAGCGTCTTAAAAATGTTAAAGTTATGTGTCACATTTTAAAAACCAAAATAAAAAGTAAAACTATACTATGATTTTTTTTATTTATTATTTGCATCGTTGTTATAAATGGGAAAAGGGTAAATACCCATTTGGTAAATACCGGGTAAAATGGGTAAATATATATACCCGGGTATTTACCCAAATATGGGTGTAAATTTTGTTATAGGAATTTTGGT
The DNA here is from genome assembly GCA_951394005.1 of Protophormia terraenovae. Taxonomy (NCBI): domain Eukaryota; kingdom Metazoa; phylum Arthropoda; class Insecta; order Diptera; family Calliphoridae; genus Protophormia; species Protophormia terraenovae. Next base: position 104,526,547 of record OX596077.1, read on the forward strand.
ATAGAGCACATAGTTCAGAAAAAATTACAGGTTATTTGTGTAAAATAATCGTTTCATATTTAATTTTAAACCAAAAAAAATAAACAAGCGCGAATGATATATTCGGCTCGGCCGAATCTATATACCCACCATCAACTTTTTCAAATTTTTCGTTACGTGGGAGATGGGCGAACCACGCCCCTTTTTTGTTTCCGAGTTTAAATTGGTCCTTAAACTATGTGTACAAAATTTCGTTGATTTTCACCTTATATGAGAGGTGGGCGGTAAAGTGGGCGGACTACGCCCATTTTTGCTTTACAAGTTTATATCGACCCCGAACTATCTGCATACAATTTCGTTGTCGTACATGCTTTTGTTTAAGATATATCAGCAGAAAAGTATGAAATTAAGCTACAACGGACACCCTGTGTTTCTAGTATTTAGCCCATAACTTTTTTGTTTATTAATTTTTCCCATTTTCAATACTAAACAAACCTTATATAAGATAAATATTTGAGCCAAATTTCGTCTCTCTACGTTGTCCCGTTCGAGCCCTATCCTGCTTTCAACAGACGGACAGACGGTCTGACATAGCTAGATCGACTCAGAATCGAACCATTCCTTCAACATGTTACACACGGAATTACAAAATCAATTACCCCCCATCCTTTTGATGGTGGGTATAAAAAAAAACAGCCATTGATGTTATTTTGTTCATGAATAAAATATGTAGTTTTTATTTTGTAAAAAATACGAGGGCGGATAAATATTTCCGTGACTTTTCGAACTTCCCTCGTAATTATATGAAATGCAACACTGTTCCTATCAAGTACCACCTGTTAATAGACTACTGTCACATTTTGAGCAAGTGTCGTCATTTCAAAACATACAACCTCGTTTGTCAAACTTAGGCTATAACTCAAGAACCGTTTACACGTTGATAAGTGATACATCAAAAGATGCATACGAAAATTGTCTTCAAGATATATCAACAATATTTTTCATTCGTTCAAGAATTTCAGAGTTATGGATCAAAATTTTCACAACTTTTCAAAAAAATAAATTTTAAAATTTTCAGTACTAATTACCGAATAACTACGAAAATATTAACTGGACAAAAAATTATATAAATTTAGCTCAAAGACAATTTAGGATGCTATATATTAAAGTTCAATTTATCTTAATTGGACAAATTATTCTCGAGTTATACAAGTGTGACTGCCTAAAGGCGGGGTCATAGTAGGCATGCCCATAAAAAAAAATCAATGCGTGATAGAAAAAAAGTCAAAGCTGATTCTTATTTAGCACGTTAAATTCCATCCAATCCACTTTTTTTTTTTTATTTAAGACGAAAAAAAATATTTTTTTTTTGCCCACTAGTGTATTTCCTCTTGGCTATAGGTATGCATGGATATCCTAACTTAACTGTGAATCCAATCAAGATTTGTGCATCAATTTTTATGATACGTGGCTTTATTTACTCGTAGTTTTGCCAGCTTTGAGATACAGGTGATAAACTTAAATATTTTTGATGTTTTAACTTTTAAAAAAAAGTTTTAGTAAAAAAAAGAAATCTTTAATTTTGCATGAAAAAATTTTTTTTCGACACTTTTTTAGAAATATCTCCTAAATTATTGAGCGTATAAAAATTTAAGTGTTTTAAAGCTAATTTTATTCCGCATATCTTGGTGTATTATTTATATAAATCGTGCCTACCGTTCTTGAGTTATAGTGAAATGTACTCGAGTAATCGGCATATTTAGGGCACAAGATTAGACACGCCCATAAAAAAAAATACGGACCAGATGGGAAAAAACTGAAAGCAAATTCGAGTTTAGCATGCGGAATTCCATCTAGTCTACATATTTTTTTTCGACCAGTGTTATACCAGTATACTAATGAATCAAACTGTCATCTATTAACAATTTAAGCCCGGATGTAAAGGGCGTACAAAAGATTTATGTCACTGAAATTTATCCAAAATGAAATTGTTATCCATAATTTATTATTACAGATGTTTTAATGATACTGGAATACATTTTGTAATATAGTGGTTTCCCGGTTTAACAAATGATATATTGGAAGGCCAATTCGTAACAAAATATATTTTAAAATAGTTATTTTAAAGTCTACATTTTTACTTTTTTGATGTTAAAACATAATTTAGTTATCTTATAACAACAAAAGTGAAAAATAAAAAAATAAAAAATAAATAAAAATTAGCAAAATTTAAATTCTTAAAACAAAATTCGGATAACAGTTTTTTTTTTTAGAGAGTAAGTCTTTGATTTCAACTGTTATGAACTGTTTATAGTGCTAAATCGGCTTAATAAGTAATTCTCAATTGAATGGATACTTTTAGCGGATTTTTCAGCAAAAACGCATCACATATGTATGGAGGTAAATGATAAAATGGCACTGCACAAAAAAGCATATTTAAATCTCGAGGTGGACAACTCTGGCACACAATAGGGCCGTCCCTTTTAGCGGATTTTTCAGCAAAAACGCATCACATATGTATGGAGGTAAATTATAAAATGGTACTGCACAAAAAAGCTTATTTAAATCTCGAGGTGGACAACTCTGGCATACAATAGGGCCGTCCGTGCCTCAGTTACACACTTCAGCTAACAATATTCTAAAAGCATAACTCTTCTTCTATCGATGTCCCAAGTTTCATCAAGTTTGTTTAACAATTTAAAAGCTAGATTTATTACCTTTTATTTTGCAAAAGTCCCCACTGTGCATCGAGGAACAGATAGTAACTCTGCGGGAAATTTGTGGCAATTGCAGTAATGGACCGGTCCCTCAGTACCAGTTGAGTACCAATTGACACCTAACTCGTCACCAAAGTTTTGTTTTTCCCGATATTATTGAACCGATTAAATAAATCGGTTTAATAATAATAAACAAAAAAATTCCGAAAAAATATACTAGGGTATAAAAATTTGTAAAAAGTGAAAAATTATCAAATTTGTATCAAATTTTTATCATATTAATCGACACTGAACCTGACCTCTTGGACCAGTCCTGTGACCTGTCCCAAGGGGCTAATTAGCCACCTCCAATGACAATCCCATGTAAAAGTGACAGGTTCCTCTCATATAAAATTCCGGAACTGGTCACTGGACATTGGTCACTAGCTCTGAGAACCTGCCACGTGACTAGTTTTGAACCGGTTCTCTTTACTCTAGAGAAGTTTTACTTCTACTTTTAGTAACTACTTGTGCGCTGGTTTTAGCAACCCAAACTTGACAGTTTTTTAGTGTATTAAATAAAACCTGTGTTCTTGGAATCAAAAATGGTATCTTCTAATACATATTTACAAATTTATTTAAATCAAGTTTAAAACCATAAAATATTTAGAAGATATTCCACAAAAAAAACCAATATAAAGTATTCTGGATTAAGTGCCTATTCCTTATAAAGTTGTTTTACCTCAAACTATAAATTTTCGAATATTTTACACTTTCAATCTCATTAATTGCTTTCGCACATAAAAAGTTGCTGCTTTATTATAGAAAAAAAAAAAAATAAAAATATTATAAACAACGTGAAAAATTGTTGACTACATTTTACAATTTATAGTGGCAGTTATTGCACCAACATAACGACACCAACAGCAGCAATGACAAAAACAAAAGCTGCAATAACAAAAACAACAATATAAAAATGTATGAGAAACTATAGTACAAGTAAAAATATTAAATTACCTTTATACAACAATAAATTGACCTGGCCTTCATGGTAGTGTGTAAATAAATGACTTCATTGTCGTTTGCCGTAGGAAATTTCATCTCGTATAGAATGTGGAATATCAAAAAAAAGGAAAAATTACAATATATAAAATTCCGATAGTTCCAGAATTTTGAACAAAATAATGAAACTAAGGGGTAAAATAACTTGGCTACTTAGAACTGGTGAAATTGTTGTCTTTATATTATCTAAGTGGAAGCTAAATGTTGGCTTTTAGAACAGAAAATTTTTAAAGTTTCTGTCATCATATATGTTCACTGTTGACCCCTATTCTTTAATGAAGTAATTAGTTCGCTATCTGTCTTCCGAACTGCAGGGATGTAGATGTAAAACTACATTCTATATGTATAAATACATGCATGTATAAATGTATGTATATATGTGACATAATTGCAATTTTTATAAGTGTGAATTTTATGTCCTTATTCTACATGTTTGTATGAATATGTGCCTCAATATAAATAAACTTTTTCATATGCATCATTATGCTGCCCTCTCTGTTTATTTGAGTGTGTGTTTTTGTGTAAACATATTTGCCTGTACAAGTATCAAGATATAATTATCGCGATATTGTCAATTTGTAGTCAATATGCCATAAATGTTAAAAAATAAAATTAAACATCAGATTATTTTATCAAGAGTTGGCGTAGTACAAAAATATTATGATTCCATTTGGTGAAAATTGTAAATTATGAGTAGTTAGTTAGCATATAGTTGAATAGTAAATGAAAACTTTTATTCGGTTGAACTTTATTAGTAAATGATAAATATATGGGAAATTCTTCAAACTCATTTACTTTTGATGTTCAAAAAAATGTCGAAAATTTTTAAATGGCACATCAACGATATTTAGTACCAATATTCCTTGGCTCTAGTGGAACACAGATCTGTTCGCGTGAATGACTTTTACCGAACATATATGTATAGAAAAATAAACATATCTTTGAGTTATTTTCTTAATGAAACTAAATATTAAAAATAGTAATTTGTTGTAATTTATATACATTTTGAGACCGAAGTACAGGGGTGTATGAATGGAGGATAATTTAAAAGAATTTAACATGAGCATTTAATTTAACATATATAAGAACTGCATTCATAATAAAGAAATTTTATATAACTCTCGTGCAAAAATGAAATTTGGTATAGGAGCAGCAGAGAAGTGTGCAATACTAAGTTTGGAAGGGGGACAAAACAGACCCCTCAAGGGCGGAGCTAAAGGGGCTTAAATTTGGGTACAATACTTTTAGATTTACAAATGACGCTGAATTGAGGTCAGTACACCCGAAAATGTCGAAAAAATCCACGATATGGTGTTGGCCGACCGAAGAGTAAAAATGCGTAAGATTGTTGATGTCATAGGCATTTCATATCGCAGTTTGGTTTCGATATTAAATGATCAGCTGGGTTTAAGAAAGTTGTCTGCAAGATGGGTGCCGCGTTTGCTCTCAATTGACCATAAACGTAAACGTGTGACAACTACAAAGGATTGTTTAGAGTTGTTTAACCGCAATCCGAATGAGTTTTTGCGGCGTTTTGTAACTGTGGATGAAACATGAATCCATTACTGTACTAAACAATGGGTTTCCCCGGGTGAACCTGCTCCGAAGAAGGCCAAGGTAAGTTTTTAGGGTAATAAGGTGATGGCAACAGTTTTTTGGGATGCACGCGGGATAATCCTTATCGATTACCTTCAAAAGGGAAAAACAGTAAATGGCGAATATTATGCCAACTTATTAGTCCGATTTAATGAGGATTTAAAAAGAAGACGACCCCATATGGCCAAGAAAAAGTTCCTTTTCATCAAGATAATGCTCGGCTGCATACGTGTGCAGTCTCAATGGCAAAACTCTATGAATTGGGCTACGAGTTGGTACCTCATTCGCCATATTCTCCGGATTTAGCCCCTAGTGACTACTTCCTATTTACAAACCTAAAGAAATGGCTCGGTGGAAAGAGATTCAGCTCCAACGATGAAATTATTGACCAAACAAATGCCTATTTTTAAGGACCTCGAAAAATCCTATTTTTTGGAAGAGATACAAAAACTTGAGAAACGTTGGACTAAGTGTATTGAGTTAAAAGGAGATTATGTTGAAGAATAAATTTTTGTTTTGAAAAAAACACTGTGTTTCATTCAAAAAGTCAAGGACTTATTGATCCGCCCTCGTAAATCCTTTTCAAGGACTTCTTTCAACATTTAAGTGTTTGGAAACTATATGTATTCGTGTTTAAATCTAAATAAAAAGTCATTTTGAAATAAAATAAACTCATACTAATGCATATTCTCATACACAGTTGTATATAGGAAATTTAATGTGAATTTTACGAATGTCAGTATATTTATATTTGTATGCGTATAACCGTAATTTTGACGCCATAAGATATGACGCCATTTAATGGTTATATAGTCTTTGTCATTTGTTCTTGTTGTTTTTACTTTTACTATTATTCAACTGCTACCGTTTTGCATCAATTTATGATACGTAGAAGTTTGTTGTTAAATGTTTCAATATATTAAATATTTTAACGATTTTTCAGTTGGTAACTGAAAACATTTGGATTTCATTTCCATTTCTACTCTTTTTATTGTTTGTCATTTTACCTTTTTCGCTTTGTTTGGTGTTTCTTTTACATTTAACTTTTCTGTTAATTACTAAATTGGCTTTTAAACCTTGTTCTTTTTTTTCGATGTAACTGATGAAATATGTTGACAAAATGGCGCCACTATGGTGAGTAGCCGAAAAAAGCTGAGATTTAGTAGTTTGTTTGTTTGCGAAAGTGCGAAAATGTATAGAGAAGAACAATTAAGTAAAAACGAGCATAGAATTTAAGCGAATGAAACATGATAATTATAAGTCTTAATTTTTTATTAAGACCCTTAATAAGTTTAAAATAAACTTGAAAACTTTGTTTTTGGTGTTTTGTTTTTATTTTAACATTAAAAACGAAAAAAATCTATAACAATTTGTTCTAAAAATTATTTAAAGTCTTTCTTTTTTGGTACTTAAGCACGGTGTCTGTAGACAACACGGCGGACAGTCTTGTAACGGTAACCATCTTCAGGGGTTTGTTCGATTTCCTCAACTGGAGCAACGGGTTGTACGGGGGCAGCTGGTGCGGGGGGAATGTAAGAGCTAACGGGCTCTTCTACTTGAGGAGCAGCAGGTGCTGGTGGTACATAGGTGTTGACGGGAGCAGCAGGAGCTGGGGCAGGTTGTGGTGGTACATAAGTGTTGACTGGAGCTGGTGCTGGGGCAGCTGGAGGAATGTAAGAGCTTTCTGGTTCTACAGGTGCTGGAGCTGGGGCTGGTACAGAGGCAGCAGGTTGTTGATAGTCATAGCCCAACTCGGAAACATCAGCGTAGGCACAGGCAACAAAAGCCAAAGCAACAATGAGGAATTTCTATTAGTAAATAAAAGAACAATTTAGTATTTAAGTCATCATTGATAAAACCTGCTAAATAATTTTTATATCCATTTTTCATAAGTTTTTTTACTCAAATTTAATATTTACCATTTTGAAGTGGTTAGTGTTTTTTAAAAGGTTTGTACTTGTTTAAAGACAATTAGCAGACTGTGCCTTCGGTAGTTCGATTTTGAGGTATTTATAGTTAAAAACACATAAGATACTTAAAGAAGATGAACTACCATCAAAACTACCAATTCAAATTTGTTTATTGAAGCTACAAGACAGACAGACAGACAGACAGACATACATATGTAAATGCTGCTATTGTTTTTATTATTTTTTTTGTTATAATAGTTGTACATAGTTTTATGACTTGTTTATTTTTTAATACGTATTTTAAATATTGTTTATTAATTTTTTTTGTTTTTTAATTTTATGTTTATAAAATAAAAAAATAAAAACATTTTACATGTTAATGTATTTAAATAGCTGGAGGGTAACTTGCTATTTTTTTCTTTATAAATTAATGTATTTTTTTTCTTTTCTTTTCAAATTTAATATATGCGTCTTTTTATTAAATAAGCGTTTAAATTCACAAATATATTTTATTTGTTTTAAACAGATTTTTTTATTTTTTGAATAAGTGATTTGATGCTTGATTTTTTTACGATTTGATAAGTTTATTAATATTATTTAGTTTTAATAGAAATTTGTTAAATAATTTACAGACCATTGATTTACTGTGTGTATGTATTGTTTAAACACATTAAAACAATACATACATACAGTAAATTTGACAATTTTGTTCACATTACTTTTCAATGATAACAACATACTGTCTGCATTACATAAAAGTGTTTAGTAACTACTTACTTTTAACCTAATATGTAATAAATTACTGAAGATCCTATTTTTGGAAATGTAACTTTTAGTTACTTTTTATCTATCGTATAAACACCAGTCTCTGGTGGAGTCGAACACACGACGAAAGGCAGGCAGACTAGATTATTGTCAACAAATCTGTTGGGATACTCCATGCCATACAAGATAAGTAATTCACTCATGAAAAATTATACCTGTAATTTGAATATTTTAAATTATTTATGTTTTAAATAAATAAATTTAAAAAAAATATTTGTTTTTTATTGTTCCATAATTCATTACTTATTTGTAATAGTTAATGTAACTAGTTACTATTCATTTTGCTAATAATGACTTCTGTAATACTTTGAAATTAATGAGTTATTGAATAGACTCAAAGTAATCAGTAATAACTTTCTGAAATGCTTACCTTTAATAGTATAGAGTAAGTAGTTGCCTCTAATGACATCGCCGCACGTTGGGGTAAAATGTGTCAAAAGTGACGCTTAATTGAATTTTAAAATTTTAAGTTTTTTTTAATAAAGTTGGGTACCGAATAAAAATAGACAAAATTATGTATCAATATCAATTAAAATCTTTAAGCTAGGTTCTGTTGTTTTCTTATAAGAAGCTGTCAAAGTTAAGAATTTTTTTACATTTTGGAAAAATAGTAAAAAATTAAATTTTCATCAGATTTCAGTGTATTTATTTGAAATAAAAAGTTTTTTTAAGGTGAACATTTAAAATAAAACCATCAACTTCAGGTACTTAAGTATACTTTTCTTCAAGTATTTGTAAATTATATTTTGTCCTAATATTTTTGTTATTTTTTTGGAAAATTTTCCTAAAATACACTAATTTTCAACTTTCATGGAATGCAACTTAAATTGTTACAAGATGTTTGTTCTGAAAGATTTCAGCAAAATAGTATATATTGTCTACTTTAATATTATGAAAAAAAAAAAAACGTGCGCACATATAGCCCGATTTGAGAAAATATTTTTTTTCAAAAAAACTCCAGTAAATTTCATACAAAAAACAGCTTAAGTGTAGATATTTTCTTTGCTTTATCAAACATTAAACAATGGTTAAGGATCGAAATAAATCTGTAACTTCTGGTCGGCTGCTTGAATTTGCATGAAATTTCACATAGACGTAGCTAAGGACAGTAGCATTTAAGTTTAGAAGCAGGATCTAATATACGTATCAGAAGCGGAACTATGGTGGTTCAAAATAGTGTACTAGTGTCATTGAAAAGGTTTAACCACTAGCGAATTTTTGTTCCTTACCCGATTTCCAAGATTTTTATATCATATTAAAGTCCTTGATAAATCCTTTAGAAAACATGATTGTATGTACTACTTATCTTATATATTTTTCGAATTGGAAATTTTGCAAAAATTAACAAACAGACGGACAAATGGACGAACATTATAATTCTTTCAAAAAAATCTTAAAATTCGAAAAGTATTTTTTTCTCTTCTCGATTATAAAAAAAACCAAATGAAAGTATTAAAATTTTTATATCATCTTTTCCTGAATCAAGTGGCATTTTCGACCCATTTAACTCAAATGTGTAGACGGAAGGTCGGACATTGCCCTGCTGCCAAAAAATATTTTACAATTCTAAAAATGCATTTTTTTACTAACTAATAAACAGAAAAAATATAGTGTGATCAATAAAATTTGGATATCATCTTTTCCTGAATTAAGCGTCATTTTCATCCCATTTAACCCAAATGTATAGACGGATGGACGGACATTACCATTCAGTCAAAAACCGTCTTATAATTCTAAAAATGCATTTTTTTTACTTACTAATAGATAAGAAAATTAAACGTGATCATTAAAATGTTGATATCACCCTTCTCCGAATTATGCATTATTTTCTACCCATTTAACTCTAATGTACAGACGGACGGACAGACCTTACAGTTGTGCAAAAAAAAAAAAAAAAAATCTTAAAATTTTAAAACTGAATTTTTTAACTAATAATCAATAGAAAAATAAAATGTGATCATTTAAATATTGATATCACCTTTCCCTGGATTAAACGCCATTTTCGACCCCTTTACCCCAATGTGCGCCGTGTTAAAATATTGAGTTATTCATCTAATGTGTAAGTTGTGAAAAGCCATTATATTAGCTTCTTAACTCATTACATGACAAGCAAAGTTTTTACTTTTTCCGTTAAAACTCTTTCTATATCTCCTAATCTTTAATTTATGCAAACGGTATATATTTTTTATGAAAGAGTAATGACTGAGTGATTGACTGACTTAATTGGTGATTCATCATAGCCCAGCCCAAATAGTTAAAGTTAGAAATATGAAATATGTACTGTAGATTGGTCTTTTACCGAATAGATCCTCTAATACGGAATTTTTGGAAATTCTAATGTTTAGAGGGTAAAAAACGGCTAAAATCGATAACCTTATATCTCCTAAACTAATAGAGATATAAAAAAGTTAAACAGTTATCGTTATTTATTTGAAAAATGTTCGGATAGGTGTCTGGTACTTTTTTAAAATTCGTTTTCGTCATTTAGTACTTTTTTTTTGAAACCCTATCTATCTTTTAATTCAGTAAGAATATAAATAAAATATGCATCAAACTAGTATCTTATCAAAATTGGCGAATATATGTTTGGTACTTTTCAGAAGTTCGAACGTTTAAGGGGTAAAAATCGTACATAATTTTGGTACTTTTTTTCACTAAATATTTTTTTCTTTGTACTGACAGATACATATGAATATTTTAACATTACAATTTAGAAATTCATTAAAATACAATTCAAGGCAAATAAAAAGTACCTAAAAGGGTATAAAATCTTAAATTAAATTTTATTCAAATTAAATAATGCATTTTTTATTATATTAAACTTAAAGACATGAACTTAAGTACATATAGTCCTAAGTGAGTGAGAATTCACAAGAGGAGAATTTGTTTTACTTTTTTGATCTTCTAATGGTTTACAGAAAAAACTGAATTTCAAATTCAATAATAAAATTCTTAAAGTCAATAATTTTTTTTACTGAAAGAAGACCTATCACTAAATTTGTAAAATCAAATATTCAAATTCGTAAATGTTTTATTGAAAAAAATAAATTTTTTTTCTTATTAAAATTTTGTCAACATTTATTAGTTTGAATATTTGAAAATATTAAAAACTTTTAATAACTTTTTAAATGAAACAACAAAATATTTTTTAAATCTTTCATCGATTTCATTTTAATAAAAATTATTTTTAAAACCAATATTACAATTTTTACCAATTTTTTCAACTATAAAATGTCATGTGTGTGTAAATTACAGGTATAAATAATGAAAATCAAAATAATAATACAATATAAAAGAATGTAATCATAGTGTAATTTATAATGTATATAAATTAAATGTAATATTAATAATGCTAAAATAATATGTTTATATAAATACACATTAAAGTATGAATAAAATTAAACAATGAGAAATCTCTAACTCTTTGGCACTTTTTTGACATTCCATCAATGAACACATTGATCTAAAACAGAAAAGAAAATATTGTTATATGATTAAACAAAGTTTAAGTAAAAATTACATACTACAGAATAAGATTTAAATGAAATTATCCTTTAGTTATGAATCCCAAATTACCTTTAATATACCTATCTGGATGGATAAACCAATCAGTATAAGATAACGGTTGAACAAGAAATATTGTTAAATCCATATTGATCTCAATAGTGCACTAATTTGAAATGCACTAACTCCAGTATTAAGGAGTCTACCGATATGACTTTCAAACCTTAAATACTTCTCTTCTTCGCTAGATAGATTTTTATGGACACTGATGTACCTATTCACATATTAATTCAACTTTAATGATGTTTGATTAGTCACATACACGCAGAGAAAAAACATGGTTACAGCATGATCACCACAACTATTCAATGATTATATAGTCGTTTTTCATTGATTTAAATATACTGTGTTCATGATAGCAACGTTTATGATTCTGTTTACTCATTTAATGATTACCCACAATCAAAATTTTAATATGGTTCACTGAATTATAATATGTATTTAAATATGTCTATATGAAATCATATTTATGAATAAATCCAATAATTTAGTCAATTCTACAACAATTTAGTTAATTACATAACCATTAATTTCATTTTACAAATTTGGTTAATTCTACAACCATTAAGCCATTAACTTTTAATGATTTTTGAATACACATTTTTGTGTATCAGTCCAGTAGTTTGTTAGTATATTAATTCTCATTTAGTTTATATATGAACAAATATAAATTGACAATTTTTGTTTTTATTCAGTATGATGAATGTACCACATATCGTGGTACAAATGAATATAAATATGAAAATATGGGATCATATATATGATAAAATGGGATTATATATATGATGAAATTAGTTCATATATATGATAAAATGAAATTATATTCATGATGGAGTTAGTTCATATATATGATAGAATGGAATTATATATATGATGAAATTAGTTTATATATATGATAACATGGAATTATTAAATGATAAAAACATGATGAAATTGAAAGCAATACTTAAGAAAAGGTTATAAAACTTACTAAAAGTTATTAATAAGGTTATGAAACTTACTAATAAATTATAAATTGGAATCATAATAATGATTACGTACAAATATACTTATTGTAACCTGGAATCATATATTACAATCATAGTATGTTGCTCTTAGTTTATGGTCACAGGAACCATATTTTTTCTTTGCGTGTACAAGGTATTTGAATACAAGGAACTTAACTTAAAGCCACTCGTGCGGACGGACATTGTTAGTAAATAGACACACGAATATTAATAATATTACAAACTTTTTTAACATATATTGTTACATACTTGAACGTTTTCTCCATTACATATTCTTCAAATGATCTAGAGAAGAAATAGTACTTCTTGAATTCTGTAAAAAAAAAAAAAATAGAAACATGAAATTAAATACATATGGTCCTATGTGGGTAAGAATTCAAGAGGGGAAGTTTGTGGTATTTTAACGTTCTTCCAATGGTACTTTTTAAATTTTCTATAATATTGAACCTTCAATTATGAAATTAAAAATATATGGTCCTAAGTGAACAATAGTCCAGCAAAGAGGATATGTGGTACTTTTGAATTCTTCTAATGGTGCTTTTTAAATTTTCTAAAATATTGAACCTGGGAACATGAAATGAAAGATATATGGGCCTAATTGAATGAGAATCCATTAGAGGGTGCTTCGTGGTATTTTACGTTATTATATTACTCTTTGAATTTAATGTAATAATTAACTTTTAAGAGTGGAACTAAAAATATATCGTTCTGTGTTTAGAATTCACAAAATATATTGGTCATGATCGGTCCATTATTTCACCTAGCTCCCATACAAATGTCCTCCCGGAATAGAGAATAGAGAACATACCTTAAAAATAGGAATATTTTATCGAAATTTTGAAATAAGTTTTATATAAGCACAAATCCGTTTGCCAAATTTCATGAAGATCGGTCCATAATTGACCATAGCTCCCATATAAACTCCTATCCTGAAAATCACTTTAAAGTGCATTAATCAGACAGAAATGTTAGTATTATGTTAATATTTAACACAAATAAGGTTTATATAAGTAAAAAACCAAATTATGAGGATCGAAATGGTGTGGAATATCATATGGTCGGTCTTGATCGACGTCCGCACATGTACGCCACTTTGGCAAGCACTGGTTTATATGTATATGTTACTCTTTTAGCTTATGAGATATTTAGATCGAAGAAAAAACTTTCCTATTCTTTTGGCCTTGTTTTTTTAACTTGTTAGGTTTAATTTAAGTCTCAACACTTTTTTAATACCCACTAGATTTCTTTTAAAATTCAAATGTTATCATTATTTCTAAAAAAAATAATAATACAAATTTTAAATATTTAGTTTAAAAAACGTGTCCAATGTGTATTTCTTCGACTTAAATATCTCTTAAACTAAAAGATAAAATCTAAACATTTAAGCATATGTTTGGTACAGATTTACAAGGACGATCTATATGCAAAATTCTTTTACATTTAAATCATAAATTAATTTTTGTTCACGTGTTCAGCACATCAAGAAATTGTGTATTTGCCGAACAGTATTATCAATAATTAAATTGCATGAGGGTTGCTTTTCCCTCTGAACTTACCCGTTCTATGGTCATCTCAAATGTGAAAATGATTCCCACAAAGTCATTATTAAGTTCATACCTACACTCTCAAACACACTTGAACCCACCTTTAAAACTAGCCTAATGACTTTGAATCACAGCTTTAAAACCATTTGACCCCTGTGTAACCAGTTCTATCGATAAGCATATTAAATTAAAAAGCTATAAATCATTTATAATATTTTATTTATTCATTTACAATATATTTAATAAATATGCATGAATATGGGCGGGAGCTTAAACAATTTATATGAATATTCATGAACACCATGTAATTCGGTTACATTTATTTCCGTTAATTTTAAATTAATTTTTTAAGTATTTAAAAGAGGGACTGGTTTGTTTGTTTTGATTAACATAATTAAGTATTATAAAGTAAATAAAAATTATAATATTGAATTACAACAGTAGCAGAAATACATAAATACGAGTATGTAGGTGGTTTCGGTTTTAAGATGAAAGAAATTAAAAAAATGTACAAACGTAGAAACAAATCTTGAGATCTTTTTTTTTTTTTTTTTAAATAAGTATATGTATACGGGGTCAAATTTAAAGACAATAATATAGTGAAGCTGTGAAACTTAAAAAATTTTAGTTTTAGGAATTATTAATTTAAAACAATGAGGCTATTTTTAGCACTTTTAAGATTCAAGTTTATTAGTTGGTATTATCTTTTCCAATATTTATTATTGAGTTTTTTTTTTTCATTAAAATATCATATGATTTTATGACTGTTATATTTTATATTTTTATACCATTAAATAACCATAAATGTTTGCTTATCTTTGTAGTTCTCTTTTTATTTTTCTCTAAACATTTTTTATTACTAATTAAACATGTTTGCATTTAAACCAAAATACCTTTAAGTTAAATATTATAAATAAACTTAAATTAATTTTTTGCATATATATTTGAAATATTTGCAAAGCTTCCGTTGACTAATTTTGTGTGTTTTCTTTTATCTTTTGTGATTAGAAAGACACCACAAGTGGAACTCAATTGATAATAATTTATGGTTTTGAAAATTATATAGTGGTCCACATTTTTAAAATGTTTTATTAAAGTGTTTAAATTTTTGTCTTTATTATTATATCAGTTTAAATTTAAATTTATTGAAACTGAAAACTATAAATTAATAATAATTTAAAAATAAAAATAAGATACTTGTTTTAACAGATAGATATAATATGGGAAGTTGGCACAAAAAGTATGCAATATATAATTTCGAAACATTTTAAGTTTTTTGTGTTTTATATATTTTTCGACTTAGTAAAATATTTGCAAGTTACTTTTATAGTATACATAAAATATATTTCTCTCAATCATGAATATTATTCTCTTCTATATAATTCTAATATTATGCAAATTATTCCATAAGAATATAAACACTCAACCATATTCGACATAAACATTTATAGGCAATTTAAAATTTCGCTCCGAAAATTTTTCCTACTAGGAAATATGTTTTTCACAATAAATTTTCTTCCTAATTCTATAAAATAATAACCATAATATAGTTGCTGCAATTATATTAATTATACCATAACGCTCAACGCTCAACGATATTTTTTCTATGCACACGCAAAGAAAAAATATGGTTCCTGTGACCATAAACTAAGAGCAACATACTATGATTGTAATATATGATTCCAGGTTACAATAAGTATATTTGTACGTAATCATTATTATGATTCCAATTTATAATTTATTAGTAAAGTTCATAACCTTATTAATAACTTTTAGTAAGTTTTATAACCTTTTCTTAAGTATTGCTTTCAATTTCATCATGTTTTTATCATTTAATAATTTCATGTTATCATATATATATAAACTAATTTCATCATATATGTAATTCAATTTTATCATATATATATTCCATTCTATCATATATATGAACTAATTCCATCATAGGTATAATTCCATTTTATCATATATATGAATTAATTTCATCATATATATAATCCCATTTTATCATATATATGATCATATATTTTCATATTTATATTCATATGTACCACGATATGTGGTACATTCATCATACTGAATAACAACAAAACTTGTCAATTTATATTTGTTCATATATAAACTAAATGAGAATTATAACTACTGGACTGATACACAAAAATGTGTATTCAAAAGGCATTAAAAGTTAATGGCTTAATGGTTGTAGAATTAACCAAATTTGTAAAATGAAATGAATGGTTATGTAATTAACTAAATTGTTGTAGAATTGACTAAATGATTGGATTTATTCATAAATATGATTTCATATAAACATATTTAAATACAAATTATAATTCAGTGAACCATATTAAAATTTTGATTGTGGGTAATCATTAAATGATTAAACAGAATCATAAACGTTGCTATCATGAACACAGTATATTTAAATCAATGAAAAACGGCTATAGAATCATTGAATAGTTGTGGTGATCATGCTGTAACCATGTTTTTTCTCTGCGTGTATGTTGAATGTAAAAATTGATAGAAATTGGAAAATTTTGCTCTCACAATTTTTTCCTGCTCAAACTGACTATCTCTTAGTAACATACAGGGATGGCATATTTTCTACTATTGTACTTTTTCAGTTATTATGACCCTTTTATTTTTTAAGTGATATTATGATAAAGCTTTTATTGAAATAAAAAGTGAAGCTATAAGCGAAGCCAGCCTACCCACCTAAGGTAATGCAGGGTAAAAAAAACATTTTAATTTTTGCAACAAAGTATTTGTTTGTTTTTCTAATAAAATTTACTTAATTCATTAGCATAACAATTTAGTAGTATAATTAACAAATTTGTTTCCAACTTATGTATATTTGTTTTGTGAATTTTAATGTAATTCAGTTTTAGTAACTTCCTACATATATTTTTTAAATAAAAATTAAAAAAAAAAAAAAAAAAAAAAAATAAGTATAAACTATAGGTATATATTTTTTAATAAATTGAACAAATAAGTTTATGGAAAATTTATTTGTTTATTTTTTTTTTTTTTGACAAAAAGTTGATGAAATAAATTCGTATACAAGATAATTTGAATTAAATTACACTTTATTTGTTTTATAAATATGCATGTCGAATAATTTAATTCATGCGAATATTTTGAATTTTTTCAAAACTTAACGATATTATACACAGCGAAAACAGCTAACAACATTTTGATGGTTCCAAGTAAAAACTCATATTTTATTACAAGTACAAGATTGCTGAATTTATGGTACGTGCAATTAGTACAATAAATTCTACATGAATGAGTTGCTTTCCATAATAATATGTTTAAATCATCAAACACAATTTCATAATAATTAGTCCATAATTCCAGAGAATCAATTAAACTCGCATAAATAGTTGATATTGACTAAACAAAAAAACAAAAAAAAAAAAAATATAACACAACTAAAATTGTACAAACAAATATAAATCGTTCCACAACATTTTTTAATAATCGATCTATAATTGACCATGGCTCCCATATAATTCACATTCCCGAAAAATACTAAAACGTGCATAAATCTCACATAAATTCCACACGCAGAGAAAAAACATGGTTACAGCATGATCACCACAACTATTCAATGATTATATAGCCGTTTTTCATTGATTTAAACATACTGTGTTCATGATAGCAACGTTTATGATTCTGTTTAATCATTTAATGATTACCCACAATCAAAATTTTAATATGGTTCACTGAATTATAACATGTATTTAAATATGTTTATATGAAAACATATTTATGAATAAATCCAATCATTTAGTTAATTTTACAACAATTTAGTTAATTACATAATCATTCATTTCATTTTACAAATTTGGTTAATTCTACAACCATTAAGCCATTAACTGTTAATGCCTTTCGAATACACATTTTTGTTTATCAGTCCAGTAGTTTGTTAGTATATTTATTCTCATTTAGTTTAGATATGAACAAATATAAATTGACAAGTTTTGTTTTTATTCAGCATGATGAATTTTTTATTTTTTTTTTATAATATTTTTTATGAGGCCTGTAAAATTCCAGTAAAAATAAACAAAAATAATTTTTAGTGAGGTACATTTTCTTGTGCTTAAGAAGTAATACCAACCACATATCGAGGTACAAATGATTATATACATGATAAAATGGGATTATATATATGATAACATGGGATTATATACATGATAAAATGGAATTATACTTATGATGGAATTAGATCATATATATGATAGAATGAAATGAATGGTTATATAATTAACTAAATTGTTGTAGAATTGACTAAATGATTGGATTTTTCATATATATGATTTCATATAAACATATTTAAATACATATTATAATTCAGTGAACCATATTAAAATTTTGATTGTGGGTAATCATTAAATGATTAAACAGAATCATAAACGTTGCTATCATGAACACAGTATTTTTAAATCAACGAAAAACGGCTATATAATCATTGAATAGTTGTGGTGATCATGCTGTAACCATGTTTTTTCACTGCGTGAATAAACCAAACAGTTTTTTAGTTTATATTTTGAAACGTTCTCCAACAGACAAATTATTTTAAATATGTTTTCTTTATATTGGATGCTGTTGGTACTACTTCTTAAGCACAAGAAAATGTACCTCACTAAAAATTATTTTTGTTTATTTTTACTGGAATTTTACAGGCCTCATAAAAAATATTTTGTTGACATAAACTTATTATAAAAAAAAAAAAAAAAATAAAAAAATGTCTAATTTATTACTCCAGAAAACAACATTTCGGTTAACCGGTTATTCGAAACAAATTATTCGGTTTACTCGTTATTCGAAAATAGCCAGTTTTAAATTATTCGGACAGTTAATCGACCAAAATTAACCGGATAAGGGTTAATCGATTGGACAGCCTACTATATACCCACCATAAACTTTTTCCAATTTTACGTTATATGGGAGGTGAGCAGTAAAGTGGGCGGACCACGGCCATTTTTTGTTTCCGAGTTTACATTGGTCCTTGAACTATTTGTACAAAATTTCGTAGAAGTTTCACCTTATATGGGAGGTGGGCGGTAAAGTGGATGGAGCGCGCCTATTTTTGGTTTCCAAGTTTATATTGACCCCCGAACTATCTGTACAAAATTTCGTTATCATACATGCTTTTGTTTAAGAGATATCAGCAGAAAAGTATGAAATGAAGCTACAACGTTTACTAATTTTCAGAGTATCCAAAAAACCGATTTTTTTGATAACCGGTGTTCGGTTTAATCGAAAAATCGCATTTTAGAAAAAACCCGTTGGTCGGTTTTGGACTTTTGAAAAAAAAAGATAAAAATTCGGTCCAAATTTCGTCTCCCTATGTTGTTCCGTTCAAGCCCTATCCTGCTGACGGACAGAAGGACGGATATAGCTAGATCGACTCAGAATCGAACCAGGACCCAGAAAATATATACTTTATGGGGTCTTAAATGATTTTTTCGTCATGTTATACACGGAATGACAAAATCAATTTATAAAAATATTATGATTCTTAAAGTTTTTTTTTAATATTTTTGTGTAATTTGAATAAAATAAAATTGACTGAGAAATCCCGTGCTTCAAAATCAATGTATAACTGCGTTATTTAATTAAACCTCAATAATTTTAATCTCTTGTTTTATTTTATCTTAATTTTTAACAAATTGAGTTATTGTTTATTTCATAACTATGTGCTGTTTTTATGAATAAATTATTTAATAATTCAAATTAAATTATTCAATTTATTTACTTTTTTGTCATTATTAAATTCTAGTTTATTTTGAACTCGTATATCAATATTTTTTTATTAACTTAAAGGTCAATAACTATTGTATTGAGTGGCACACTCCACCATCAGCATCATGTGTATCTTCTTGAGTGCAGCAGCACCATTGTTTAATAATCTTCATCTCTCGTATCTATTTATCGTAGTGCTATAAAATCTCAATGAAATAACTGGTTTTGTCGTTTATCTACTGTTAAATGCAGGTGTTTAAGTGCTTTGTATGGTTTTTTTAAAACTCGTTTAAAGTAATGAAACACAAAACGAAACTATAATTGACAAATTATTGATTTGATGAATAGAATTAATCAAATGTCTATGTTTTAATACTAATATAAATAAAACTATAATTTTTATTTTATAATAAAATTTAACACATTCAATCAGTTGAAGCCAAACATAATCTATGACTACAAGTATGGGAATAACACATGCGTAACAATTTATTTATATATTCATAGTTATGTTTGCTTCCAGATAGATATAAAGATTTGAAATTAGATAAATATACTTTAAGACATTTCATCAAGATTATTTTCTATGTTTAGACAAATTTCATTTGTTTATTTTGTACTTTTATTTAGATTAGATCTTTTTAGCTCTTTATTTGTCGTTTTTTCTACCTTTTTGGTTTCTGTTGGATTTTATCTTCATACAAATTACATTGTAGATTTTCTTTGTATAAAATTGAATTTTGTTTTAACCTTGACTTTGAATATTGGTTTCTCTTGTTCAAATTAAAATCTTACTATTATTTTATGTTGTTCGTATTTCAATTTATTAAAACCGTTGTTGAGCTCTTTTGTTGTCTGTTGTCGAACAAAACAAATGATTGTTGCTTAAAACTGACATTTGTAGGTCATTAATTTCAATTGGTATTGATATGGTTTTTGGATTTTTGTTAACAATGTTAGTTTTTTTTTTTTTTATATTTTTGGTATTATTTTTATAAATTAAACAAGATTTTTGGCGACATTCAGAAAAGGAGTGTTGCTGTTAATAGACCTTTTTTTTTGGGTAAATGTGTCTATGTTTTGATTAATTAATAAAAATTTGTTAAAACATAACACATTAAAAAAATGTGTTTGTCTTATTAATAAAAAAATAAATAAATTTAGTAGGACAGTGATTGGATGGTTGAAAGGAAGAAAATAGGTTGACACAACCTGTATTTTATTAAATTTAATTATGGTGACATTTTTAACCAACTTAAAAAGATGTTATTAGATATTTAAGAAACAAGAAGTGATTAAAAAAATTTAATACCATTTTAAGTTAGCTTATTGTTTTTTTTAAATACTTAAGTAAAATAGCTTAATTAGTATCTATTTAAATATTCATCATTAATTATAATTCTTTACTAATGGAACAAAATAGTTTAAGAATATTCTACTCAATAGTTCTATGAACTTGGATTCAGGGTCAATAGTTTTGGCGTTAATTTTTTAAATTAAAACTAATATATATAGTTCAAACAATCAGACAACTATTTTCATGAAACAAGAAATGTAATAAATTATTCCAGCCTATTGTTGAATTTCAAATAACATGACATGTATGTACATGTTTTTTTTAAATTTGTAAAAAATTAATTTATGATTTGAATGTAGAAAAAATTTATAGAAAGTCCTTTTAAATAGAGAATTATTATCAATAAAAATAAATTAAATTCTCTCATATTTCTTTACACCATGACTCGAAAACTTTAACTTAAAATTGTAAGTCTTGTTTTAAGAAATAATATTAATATTTGGATTGATATGAAATTTAAACCAATAAAGATATCTTATTGGTAGAAAGTTCTTCTTTTATACTTCTTGTTCATTTCTTTGAAGTACATCCCTTAAATTTATGTTTATAAAATTTTTTAATACAAATTCAGCCTTATTAAAATAGAATAAAACTGCTTTAAAATTTTTAAAATTTTAATTTTCTTAAAAATTATTAACGTTTTTTCCCGCTAAAAATTAATTTATTTTCACTTTTTTGAAAGTAATTATTAAGAAATTCCAAAAAAGGTTAAAATATGTACTTTGTTCTACTTTTGAAGTGGTTAAAATGTTATTTTTTTGGAAGTTCTTGATTGTTTCTTTTTGCTGGGAAGTGAATGAATGTTAGTTACCATCTTTTTGAAAAAAAAAAAAAAATAAAAAAATAATAATAATAAAAAAATACCCCACTATAGGAGGTTGGGGTATTATGCGTATTGTGCTGATGTTTGTAACGCACAGAAAAAATCTTCGGACCCCCACCTTAAAGTATACCAATGTACTCAGAATCACTTTCTAAATCGATTTAACGATGTCCGTCTGTCTGTCTGGTCGGCTGGTTATCTTTCCATTAAAGTGGCCCGAAGAAAGCCTTTTTCGATGTAGGAAGACCCCTCAAACGATGCGTAAAAATTTGGTTAATATGCGATATTAATATTAAAAAAAAATTTTAAATTTATCTTCAGTTCCCTACAAGCGATTGAAAGTCACGGGTATAGAACATTTCGGCTAAAAAATAGCATTTAGGTTGGTCTTCAAATGGGTATCAAAAAATTCGTAATTTTTAGCCAAAACAGATTGTCTTGTTTGAAATGGGATTTGCATGAAAATCAAAGCAATTTAATGTATTTATTTTGTATTTCAAAAATTAAATTAATTTTTACACTTTTTATGCGTCAGAAGTAAAGTCTTTCGAACGGAAGTTTGCACATATTTCACTTATAACTCAACCTAAAGGCGTGCATTTTGCTTTATCAGCATTAATTTTGGTACACAACTATATTTAGCAATAAGATTTTTAAGATTTTTTTTTCTTTTTTTCTTGTCAGTTCGGCTGTCTTTCGGAAAATTTGTTATATTATCATGGTTTACATCAATTAAAGTATGTACTCTGATTAAACAGACTACACGCAAAGAAAAAATATGGTTCCGGTGACCATAAACTAAGAGCAACATACTATGATTGTAATATATAATTCCAGGTTACAATAAGTATATTTGTAAGAAATCATTACTATGATTCCATTTTGTAATATATTAGTAAGGTTCATAACCTTATTTAGAACCTTTAGTAAGTTTTGTAACCTTTTCTTAGGTTTTGCTTTCAATTTCAATGCGTATTAATCATTTAATAATTCCATGTAATCATATATATAAACTTATTTCATCATATATATAGTTCCATTTTATCATATATATATTCCATTTTATCATATATATTATTCCATTTTATCATACATATGAACTAATTTCATCATAAGTATAATTCCAATTTATCATATATATAATCCCATGTTTTCATATTTATATTCATTTGTACCACGATATGTGGTACATTCATCATACTGAATAAAAACAAACCTTGTCAATTTATACTTGTTCATATATAAACTAAATGAGAATTAATATACTAAGAAACTACTGGGCTGATACACAAAAATGTGTATTCAAAAGGCATTAAAATTTAGTGGCTTAATGGTTGTAGAAATAACCAAATTTGTGAAATGGACTAGAATTAACTAAATAGTTGTAGAGTTGACTAAATGATTGGATTTATTCATAAATATGATTTCATATAAACATATTTAAATACATATTATAATTCAGTGAACCATATTAAAATGTTGATTGTGGGTAATCATTAAATGATTAAACAGAATCATAAACGTTGCTATCATGAACACAGTATATTTAAATCAATGAAAAACTGCTATATAATCATTGAATAGTTGTGGTGATCATGCTGTAACCATGTTTTTTCTCTGCGTGTACTAAGCTCCTCAACCTCTTTCTTTGAATTGACACTATTTCTTGCGATAAATCGTGATTTTTAAAATTAAGGAGATTGCACTATATATTAAAGCATTTCACGAAAATGACTTGCCTAATTTGGTTCAAAAAAATATCAAAACAAAAAATAAAATTGTCTTCAAATTATTCTTACATATTTTTTAAAACGCTCAACAGTTATGGAAATATTAACCTGATTTCTGAAAAAAACTTAAAATTCCTACAAAAATTAAAAAAAAAAACGAGAGAAGAAGATATAGTCGGTCAAGACCGACTATATGATACCCTACACCATTGCGTATGAGCATAAAAATTCGGGAAGTGGATTTATAGTAGACCAACACTTTTACTAAATCTAAAATAAAGCATGCACAGTACAGAGTAATGCGTTAATAATAACATCTTGATGATTTTATGCATTATAGGGCAATTTCCGGAAGTGGGTTTATATGGGAGCTATGGTAAATTATGGACTGATTCTCATAAATTTTGGCAATGTTGTTTCTACTTATATAAAACTTATTTGTGTCGAATATACTTGATACTATCTTTCGTATGGGATTTATGCACGTTAAAGTGATTTTCGGATGGGGGGTTTATATGGGAGCTATGGTCAATTGTGGACCGATCTTCATAAAATTTGGTACAAAGATTGATACTTGTACAAACCTTTGCACCGAATTTCTTTAAAATATTCTTAATATTAAGATATTTTTAAGTGTGGAAACTCTATTCCGGGGGGACATTTGTATGGGGGGTAGGTGAAATAATGGACCGGTCATAGCCAATTTCAATAGGCTTCGTCCTTGTATCATAAAGTCTCACCTGCCCAATTTCATTCAATTATCTTCAAAATTGCGACCTGTACTTTGTGCACAATGTTTACATGGATAGCCAGCCGTCCAGCCAGACGGACGGACGGACATCGTTAAATCGATTTAAAAAGTGATTCTGAGTCGATTGGTATACTTTATGGTGGGTGTTGGATAACTCATTCTATGCGTTACAAACATCAGCACAAACACATAATATCCCAACCACCTATGGTGGTGTAGGGTATAAAAAATGTTTTAAAAAAATTATAAAAATTCGTATATGTCATAAATTCTAATTTTTAGTCTTTAATTATAAAGACAAATTTGTTTCAAATAAAACAAAACATGTTTCATTCAAATCAATGCATAATTTTGATTTTATTCACAAATAAATGAAGATACTGATTTACAAATTACATAGCAATATTAAAAAAAATTTAAAATATATTTATACCCTACACCATCATAGGTCGTTGGGGTATTATGTGTTTGTGCAGAGGTTGTAATGCAGAGAAAAAATCTTCGGACCCCCACCTTAAAGTATACCGTTCGACTCAGAATCACTTTCTGAGTCGATTTAACGATGTCCGTCCGTCCGTCTGGTCGGCTGGTTGGCTGGACGGCTGGCTGGCTGTCCATGTAAAGCTTGTGCGCAAAGTACAGGTCGCAATTTTGAAAATAATTTTATGAAATTTGGTACATATGCTTTTTTCAACACAAGGACGAAGCCTATTGAATTTGTTATAATCGGCCCATTATTTCACCTAGCCAACATACAAATGTCCTTCCGGAATAGAATTTTACACTTACAGATGCCTTAAAAATAGGAATATTTTAATGAAATTTAGCATAAATAAGTTTTATATCAGCAAAAATCTGTTTTCCAAATTTCATGTAGATCGGTCCATAACTGACTATAGCTCCCATATAAACTCCTCTCCCGAAAATCACTAACGAGCATAAATCCCATACAAATGTTAGTATTATGTTAATATTTAACACAAGTAAGTTGTATATAAGTAAAAACAAAATTATGTGGTTCGAAATGGTAGAGTATCATATAGTCAGGCTTGACCGACTATATCTTCTTCTCTCGTTTTTTATGTTTCTTTGTAATTTTTAAATGGGTATCTTCATTAATTTTCGGGCTGTGTATCCGCAATGACTGAGAAATCCCGTGCCGCAGAATCAATGCTTCCCTATGTTATCTAAGCCAAAGGCTTTAATGTTCCTACACTGATTCCTCTAAATTTCATAAATGTTTAATATAATTTAAACTTATGTAATTAAATAACAAAAAAAATTCTCCTTCAAAGGGGGTTTACCAATTATTTTGCAAATAATTTTGTCTCATATTATTTAATGTTAAGAAAAATATTCTCAAGATTATTGGTGCAAAATTTTGTAGATGATTCCGTTCGAGCCCTATCCTGCTTTCAACAGACAGACGGACGGACAGCTAGATCAACTCAGAATCTAATCAGGACCCAGAAAATATATACTTTATGGAGTCTTAAATGATTTTTTCGACATATTACACACGTAATGACAAAATCAATATACCCCCCCATGTTTTTGATGGTGGGTATAAAAATTTCCCACTGTGCATCGGTTTATTTAAAGAAATAAATAAAAAACAAAATTTTCTTTCAAAATTTAGACTAGAATATAACGGTCTTTAGCAAAACAAAATTTCAAAAAGATAAACTTATTGATTTCAATGGAATGGTATGCACTTATTTTTTCGTGCTCAGTCCTTAGTTAAAGTTTAAACATTTCATTTTGCATCTAAAAAAAAATAAAAATTAAATAATTCGTCTTTATGGATAAAGTTTTGCTGTCCAAAAATGTACTAAGTACAAAACAAAAAGTCATTACAAAAGACTGAGACGACTGCTTAACAACTAAAAGTATCTAATTACACTGCAAATATCACACAAATAAGACGAAAAGAAACTTAAATACTTTGTTGAAATGTATCGACATTTATTTTATACTATTTCAGCGTTATTGGCGTTTTTTTTTTCGCTATATTATGTGCTATAGTATGTATGTATGTATGTGAGTAAGATGAGAAAAGGAACTTAAAATATCAAACCGACAACAGTTGGTCATTAAAAGTATTAAAGGAGTATTAAAACCTCAATGGCATTAATGTCATGTTTGAAGAAATGTTACATTCCAACAACGAAAAAAATAACCACAACAATAAAAATATTCATACAACAAATCGTTAAGGAGTAACTACCACTTGACTTGGCCTGACTTGACTCTTTCCTTTAACTGAAAAAAAAAAACAAACTGTCATTATTGCTCTTTTTCTAACTTAATTGCAAAAGTTTGTTTCATTTTTTTGTTGCTGGTCAAAAATGCCAGCAAAAACCAACCAACTACCACAAATAATATTGGTTTAATATTTAAAACTTTTTTTATTTTGTTAGATTTTTTATTTTTTTGGTGTGTCATGTTTTATAAAGTCAATATACAACAAGTACCAGGATGTGAGCAAAATTGTAGTGGAGAGGAAAATGTTTTTGCCTCATCTAACGAGTTTGAAAATATTATTTTGAAAATATATTTTGGCTATTTATTTTGAGTCTAGCTAAATATGTTTGTATGTATGTATGAATGTGTTTTTGTATGTATTTGATTGTATTTCGAATGTTGGCATAGAATATTTATACAAACACATTTTAAATGGCTAATAGCTACAATTAGCGACAAATGATAGTTGACAATTTTGTTTAACGCAAAAAGAAATAAAAAGGAAAATATTTGAAAAAAAAAAAAAAAAAAAAAAAAAAAATTTATACAATATTGCTCATCAAACTTTTTTCTATTTTATTTAGTGCACTTGTTAGCTAAATTTGTTGTGAGGCTGGAAGTACTTGGAAAAAAAATCGAGGACTTTATTTTTCGCCACACAATTTTTGAAATGATTATTTTGCTTTTAATAAAACTATAGACATATTTAAAGTTATATTTCTATAAGTTTTAAACTTTTTTTTTTATCTAATTTCTTAATGATTTTGTTTTAAAATGATATTCATTTACTTAAAAAATTTCTCTCCGTGCATTTAATTATAACTACACAGACAGTGTAAATGTATTATATTTATAAAAATGGTAGTAAAATAAAATGGTACAAATGAATGAATACTCTCTTTGTCGTACATACTGATGTTTTTATTATTAGAACTTAAGCAGACATAATGACATCTGTAATTATGCGTGACAGCTGTCAAATGTCAAAGCTCAATATTTGCTGTTAACAGGGTGTTTTCTCGCCTTTTTTTTTATTAAATACGGCAAACCGTTATGTTTGTACACTTGTTGGTTGGCATGAGTTTTTGATCATAAAAGCCTGCGGTAATTATAAACGAACAAACATAATAATGTATTTAGAAAACATTTTCAAGTTTAGGAATGAAGTTTTTCTAATTGACAATATTGAATATCGAAATGTGATGTAATGTAGTTGTAGTTTAAATTTGTGTTTTAAAGAAATTTTATTATTTAACGTTTATGGAATGTAGTTTGGTAAGAGTAGCTATAAGAATTTAATCCAATAGTTCGAGGACTATTGATTCTTTGTGATAATTGTTAACTAGAAGATCCGTTGCACAGTGGTGTTAAAACTTTTTTTGGAAATATTTCTTTACTTTTAATTCATTAAATTAATTCAGATATGAATGAAACTTAACTTGCTTAAAGCTTAATTATTTTCGAGTTGATTTTGAAGAGCACAGGTCCCTAGTTTATCAGGAAGACCTCTTTTGACAGGATAATAATAGCACACTAAGAACGAGCGCGAGGAACATGACTATTTTACAATGTTATGTCCCAAGTGAAAATGCGGATATTACTATCAAACAGAGTCTTTACAACCAACTGGTGACTGTTATTTCACAAGGAAACCGCGAAGATATACTTCTGTTAGATAAACTTGCAATGAGAAAACACAATGGAACGCTAAAAGAATTACTCAGAATGGCGAAATATTCATCGAAACCTGCCTTAACAATTTTTCTCCATTAAAACATACACAAAGTGACGTGGATATCACCGGACAATATTACTGAGAACCAAATAGATCACACAGCAGTCAGACAAAAATGGAGAGGGAATTTACTCGATGTGCCCAAAAAACGTGGAGCAGACTGTGCAAGTGATCATCACCCTGCGGGATATTTGTGGCAATTGCAGTAATGAACCGATCCCTCTGTACCGATTGAGTAGCAATTGATACCTAACTCATCACCTAAGTTCCAGTTAGAACCCGTTGACATCACCACACTCACTAAATATCAATTGAAAGTCAATTTCTAACAGAAATGTTAAGTGCGCAATTAGCATCTTGCGCGTAATAACAATCTATGGCTGAGTGGTTGTAGTTGAAGACTATAAAACGTAAAATACATCAAAGGAACTTAAACCAGTCCTGTGACCTGTCTCAACGTGCTACTTAGCTAGCCCTGAGAACTTGTTATGTAACAAATTTTGAACCGATCCTCCTCCTCTAGGGCACCTACTCATTGGTACAATACGTCTCAAGGTCGCACAGTGTCCCATTAAAAAAAATGAAATGGAAACAAATCTGGAATTTCTGAATGGCAGTTGGACACCTCGGGTATGAACATTTTTAAAAGCAATCCTGATTCGTTATATCTGAATCGATTTTACATGAAAGGATTCTACAGGAAGAGATTTACAAAAAACATAGTCGCATGTATACTTTATCTTTTTTAGTTTACGATATAGTGGGCTTCAAAAATAAAAATGTTTACATTTCGACCCTACCTTGGGAAAGATTTTTCGTTATAGCAAGTCTAAATTTCACCCGATTTTCTTAAAATATTTTTTTATTTTATTAACAACAAATAACAAAATTATGCAAAGAAACAAAACTGTAAAAATCATTACAGAATCAAAAGTTAAATGCATTTGAATTTCAGACTTAAAAAAAGAAACCGATTTTTCGCCATTTTTTTGGTAAAAAAATAATTACACTTTTTTAGTTATACAAATGTTTTCTTAAGTAACATATACAGTATTTATATTTTTTCTGAAAGATAAATTTATAGAAAATTTTGCTAAGGAAAAAAAGTTGTAAAAATTTTATTTCAGAGATAACCAGAACCTATTTTTTTCAAAAAATTATAATATCTACTTAGATTAATGTGTTTTCAAGCTTTTGGTAATATACATTTTTTTTCCCCGATGAAAATGAATAATATGCACAAAAATGAATAATATGCACAAAATCAAAAATCAGTCCTTTGTCGCTGTTTTTTGCAAAAAGTCTTCAACAAATTTTCGTATTATAAATATTTTTATATATATTTGAAAATAGGACAAATTTTCCATGGCTTATCCGATTTAGAGCCCAAACACAAGCAAGCGGTATTGGATGTTGTTTTCCGTTCTAAGAGAGAAATGCAAATTTAATGAAGATGGCATCCAGCAGCGGATTTCACATACATTTTGTTTTTGTTTCTTTATATTTTTTGTGTTTGGCAACAACAAAACTACATGTATACAAAATATTTTTCTTCCTCTCTTAAATTCCATACATAAAAAATATAAAGCAAATCTTTTACCTATGTGATTCATTTTGCAACAACGGCAACACCGACAAAGAGGGAGAGTGAGAAAATGAAAGCTTTTGAGAATCCGTTGCACAGTGGGTTCAAACGTAAATTTTTTGGTAATAAATCTGTATCTCCTAAACTACTGGTTGGATTAAATTGAAATGTATGAAAGAGTTGCAGAGGAGGACCTAAGCTTTGAGAAAAAACATCTTATAGTCACCCTGTGATTACAAAAGAAAATCTACAGGGTGTCAGAATGGACTACCTCGAGTATGTAAAAGTTTAAAAAAGTTTTAAACAATTGAAGGTATTTTAATGAAATTTTATCACAATATAGACAAATTTGTTCTTAAATTTGGGAATCGTAACAACTTCCACTTTTTACATTAAAATTGTTACCCTGCCCTTGTAAAAGACATGGCTCATTAGATACCAATCGACTCAGAATCACTTTTTAAATCGATCTAACAATGTCCGTCCGTCTGGCTGGCTGGCTGTCCATGTAAACCTTGTGCACAAATTTGAAGATAATTCAATGAAATCTGGCACGTGGGACTTTTATGATACAACGACGAAGCCTATTGAAATTGTGATAGGTCCATTATTTCACCTAGCCCAAATACAAATGTTCCCCAAGAATAGAAATTCAAGCTCGAAAATGCCTTAAAAATGTAATATTTTAATGAAATTCGGCGCAAAATTTTTATACAGGTATCAATCTTTGTACCAAATTTTACCAAGATCGGTGCACAATTGACCAAAGTTCCCATATAAACCGCTCTTCCGAAAATCACTTTAATGTTCATAAAACCCATACGAATGTTAGTATCAAGTTAATATTCAACACAAATAAGTTTTATATAAGTATAAACAACACTGCCAAATTTTATTAGAATCGGTCCATAATTTACCATAGTTCCTATATAACCCATTTACGAGAATGTTAGTATCATTATTCTGTATTAGTATATTTTGTTTTACATTTAGTTACAGTGTTGGTCTACGATTGCCCACAGCTCTAATATTAATGCTCATACATAATGGTGTAGGGTATCATATGGTTGGTCTTGACCGACTATACTTTTTTTCTCGTTTTTTCTTGATTTCGGTTTGACATTTTTGAATTTAAGATAACAAATTAAAAAAACTTGATTAACATTGACAAAGTTTGTATAGAACTTTAGGGGAAAATGTTCCCCAGAGATCCTCCGATATTATTTTGCAAGCATTTGCGTTAAGATTCATTTTGAAACCATTACAAAAATTTTGTAGTCCCGAACAAAAAAAATATTTTAGAAGTGAAAGAAATTACCACCTTTTTGGAAAATAACCCAAAAAATCTAAATTTTTTTAAAAGTATCATCTTCAGATTGATATATTTGGATAGATATGCTTAGCAATATGCCAAAAAAAAAGTACTTTTTCATTTTCAAGCTATGAATGCCGAATGATTTTTAATGCTTCGGGGGTAGAGTCAGCTACCTTAATATATAATTAGGGGGTCCCTCACTTGTCCTAAAACGGAAATATAGGGTGGCCCTTAAAACTCGGATTTTTTTACTTTTTATGAATTTAACGCATTATTTATGTTAACAGTTGCAAATTCAATGTTTTTATTAGTTGAATAGTTAGTCTGGGTAGTAGTCTTTCACTTTCGGATATTGTTGCAATAATACCCTGAGAAAAACAAAATGGCAACAACAAAACATGGAAGTAAGAAAATACTACTGCTAACATTTAACGCGGCACAAATTGGACTGAATGTTATGCCTTGAAAGTCAACACAGTTGTTAATGCCAATAATATCTAAAATTTTCCGGTAGTGCTTGACGATCGCATTTTTCGTTTACGAGAAAATTTGGAAAATGTTTAAAAAAAAATCGAAAAATTTGGAAAAAATGCGTTTTTTCACCTTCATTCATATATAATTTTTGAAATAGACATGTAATCTTTAAGCACCACTGCAGAATTTTAGATATTATTGTCATCAACAAATATGTTAACTTTCAAGGCATAACATTCAGTCCAATTTGTGCCGTATGAAAAACAATAAAGCCTATTTTCGGCAAATTTTACTCATTAATTTAAAAAATAGAGTGCATATTTAAAAAAACGGGAGTTTATGTCACTAAAATTAATTATACAGTAGTAATTAAGACCATACACACTATTTTTAATTTAAAACCCCATAAAGTATATGTTTTCTGGGTCCTGGTTAGAATCGGAGTCGATCTAGCTATGTCCGTCTGTTTAAAGCAGGATAGGGCTCGAACGGCACAACGGAGGGGGACGAAATTTGGGCCAAATATTTATATTATATAACGTTTGTTTGATATTGTAAATGAGTTAAATCTGTAGATAAACAAAAAAGTTATGAGCAAAATACTAAAAACACAGGGTGTCCGTTGTAGCTTAATTTCATACATTTCTGCTATATCTCTCTTAAATAAAAGCATGTACTGTAACAACATTTTTATGGATCGATATGAACTTGGAAACAAAATATAGGCGTGGTCCGCCCACTTTACCGCCCACCTCCCATATAAGGTGAAAGGTCAAAGAAATTTTGTACAAATACTTCATGGACAAATGTAAACACGGAAACAAAAATAGGCGTGGTTCGCCCACTTTACCGCCCACCTCCTATACAACATTCGCGCTTGTTTACATTTGTAATGTTATTGTTTTTGTTGTTTTTCTTTGTATCACTGTTATTGTTTAGAACATTTTTATACTAATTTCCGGTTATTTTTCAACCGATTTTCAAAAAAAGTATTTAAATTACCTTTCTAATTGCTTTTAGTTAGTACAAATTATTGCCGCTAGTTGGCGCAAAATTAATTTTTTATTAAAATTGCATCAAAACACCCTGTATTTGCAAATATTATGAATTCATATGTTCAGCAAAAATACTCGCCAAAGGATTTTGTACAAAATTCCCAAACATCATTTGGTCGAATTCTGGAAATTTAAAGGTCAAAATTGTGATTTTCTTCAATAACCTTAAAATAACTGTAACTTTATAAATAACAGAATTATGAAAAAGTCGCAGAACAAAAGTTACTGCTGAAGCCCTAAAGAAACATTTTCAACGATAAAAAAGTTCTTTTTCGCAAAAAGCCGTTTTTGGCATATTGCTAGATATACTTATAGAATTTTGTGAAAAATCTAGTAATTATTTTCCAAAAAATTTAGGGTCCAAATTAAGGCCTCAGTTTAAAAAAAAGGTGCCAACAATGAGAGTTAAAGTTGCTTCGTTCAAAATATCTCTTAATCCAAAAGAGATAAATTGCGCATGTAAACATGTATTTTGAAAAGATTTACAAGGGCACTTTTTTCATTTAGGTCATAAATGAATTTGTGGAGAATTTTTACAAAAAAATTACATACCTGAGGTGACCAACTTTAGAGGTCTACCGTCTAATCCCGTGAACTGGTAGGAGCCTGTACTCATCCAATCAACTTGGAAACACGTAAGCTCTTATTTAAATATCTCTAACAGTTCACAAGCTACATAATAATTTTAAAAAAAAAAACGATTTGGGACCACAGTGTCATGGAAGTGGGTTTTATATGGGAACTATGGTTAGTTATGAACCTATCCTAACTAAATTTGATACTGAGATTTCAGCTGTGTAAAATATTATCATACTACTAAAATCTACATATCTAAGATTTGTGAACTTTAAAGAAATTTTTTAATTTTCTGTCTATTATGGATCGGTCTTACTGTTGGGCTAGTTCTTGTGTCAAAAATTAATTTGTTCCAGGTTTGATAAAATTACCTTCAAATTTTCAACTTGTAATTTGCGAAAAATGTTTATATTTAACAATGTCCGTCCATCCGTCTGGATGACTCAGAAATATTAGCACAAACGCTTAAAATATCAACCACCCATGGTGATGTAAGATACACATATATATATTTAAAAAAAATCATTGTACCATTAATATGTTTGTTTTTGTTTTTACCAAATATAACCTTAATTTAAATCCGAAAATTTCACAATTATCCTCAATGGCTTTATAAAAAACACTTCCCAAACAATTTATGAGACCTCAAACAAACATAATTTAAGCTGGGTATTTTATTTTTTTTTTGAGAGTTCTGAAATATTAAAATAATTACAAAACACACACATTTACGTACATATATACATATGTATGTATGTAAGTATGTAAAATCATATGTATGTGTATATAACCAGAGCTCAACCAAAATAAAATTCAATTGAATAATTTTCTTATTGAATTAAAATAAGAAATCAACAACAATTTAATGACTGGAAAATTCATTTATTATTGTTACATGTTTTTTTTTTAAGTTTTTTTATTTAGTTAGTTTTCTTCTTGCATTAATGCTAATATTGCTGTTGTTGTTTTTATTATTGTTTGTTGGTGGGTTTTTTTGTGTTGGTAATTCAGACAAACAACAGCAACAAAATCTGCAGCTGTGTAATAAAAAAAAAATGAAAACCAACATCAACATTTTCGAGCGGAAAAGCGCATTATTATTAAAAGGTTTCATTTCGTATCATCCTGTGAACTGGCATAAATACTTATAAAAGCACTTGCTAAAAGATACACACATCCACTCATACAACATACTGTTTGTAAACTTTCTATAAATTCATATATGCACACATATTAACTTATATATATACATATAGTATTTATGTATATCACTGCATGTTCGCTATATATCCCTGCAAACCTTTGATAAAGTGTTTTTATATACACCATACAAAATTATATATGTTTTAAATAGTCGTATAATGGCCTTTTTATGGATGAAATATTAGACACGCCCATATAAACAATCCAGACCTCATGGAAAAAAACCCAAAAGCAGATTAGATTTTCAAAGGAACTATTACTATGGTGGCACACTACTTCCCGAAAGGAGATGCTGAATAAATCAGAATTCCATAGTAGAAGCGATGTATTTAAACTTTCTCAACTGTTGATTAATATACAATAAAAAATGCTTGTAGGGATTTGTAGGGATAAAAAAAAGAAACAATCCTAGAGTAAGAGAGAATATTTTATGAGTTTGTATATGTTAGCTTTTATTCGCATGTATATGTTTTTTGTTTTATGCATGTGTGGTGTATAAACCAAAAAACAAAGAATTATATTTTTACGATTGAATTGCTTAAGCAGTTGAATAAAATAAAAACAACAAATGAATAAATTTTATTTGTGCATTAAAATTGAAAAATAAATGCATTACAAAGGCGTGGGTTAAAGGGATTTTTATTAACAATTGAACCCAACTCCTTTAAAAGAAATGTTGAATAAACTTAAACAGTTAATCAAATTTCTTAACAATTTTAACTGTTGACTAATTCAACGAAACATATCTTAGATCGATATAGTACACACATGTAATTAATTCGATCTAAAATATATTATAGTTTTGGACTTAAAGAGAACTACGTAACATCAACTACTAGTTTAAAAATTTTACAGTGATATATTCTTTACTTTCTTATACAGTGAACTCGCGGTAATGTGAACATCCAATATAATGAACTTACACTAATATGAACACTCAGTTTTTTATATGGGCGCTCTAAATAGTGAACAATTTTTTTTTAATTTTTGAGGATTTTTTAATTTGTAGAAGCATTTATTTTTAATGTTGGGAATCCCCGAATTAATAAATACCATAGTATGTCATTATTTTAAAGATATTTAATGCTAGTCGCTTTATGTAACTTGTTGCGGTAGGTTCGTGAATTTATTTTTAAAATTAGTAATGTCTAAAAACAGTCGAAAGATTTTATCCTTAAATGAAAAATGCGAAATTTTGGAATATTTAAAAAAAGGATCGAGTGTTACAGTGTTAAGTAAAAAGTATAAAGTTGCAAAATCAACGATATGTTCAATAAAAAATAAAAAAGACAATATTTTAAAATGTGTGAACAATACGTTTTATGGACCCGGAAAACGCAAAACATTACGATCTTCAGAGCTTCCAAAAATGGAAAAATCGCTCTTTAAGTGGTTTATTTGCATGCGGAATAAAAACCTCCCTGTAAGTGGGTTGATGTTGAAAGAGAAAGCCAAACAAATTCACAAAAACATAAGTGAAAACGGAAATGACTTCAATGCTAGTGATGGGTGGCTACAAAAATTTAAAAAGAGATACGGAATTCAGCTCCTTTAGATAAGCGATGAAAAACTTTCTGCGCAATCTCAGTTCGTAAATCCTTTTAAAATTAAATTGAAAGCAAAGATAGAAGATTTGGGTTTATCCAATGATCAGTTGTATAATGCCGATGAGTCTGGTCTATATTGGAAACTTCTCCCACAAAAGACATATGTAACGTCATTGGAGAAAAGCGCTCCAGGTGCAAAAATGGAAAAGCAAACATTTTTATGCTGTGCAAATGCGTCAGGATCTCATAAAATAAAACTTTTAGTAATAGGAAAATCGAAAAATCCTCGCAGTTTTAAAAATTTTATCTGTCCCGCAAACTACAGAAATTCAAAGTCTGCTTGGATGACTTCTTCCATTTTTAAAGAATGGTTTCACAACTGTTTTGTGCCAGAGGTAAGTAAACATGTAAAAATAGTTCAATTGGGATTCTCATCCCATCCACCAGAATCCGACCTTAAATCCGAGGATGGTTCCATAGAAGCTATGTTCATGCCTCCAAATGTAACGGCTCTGATCCAGCCAATGGATCAAAATGCAATTATAATCACCAAACTTCATTATAGGAACAGTCTTCTGGCAACAATTATTGCAAAAGAGGGGGATTTGCTTGAATCGATGAAAAAAGTCACACTTAAAGAAGGAGTTTCTATTCTAGAGGCATCCTGGAACCGAGTTGGTAAAGAAACTTTATCTAACTGTTGGAAAAATATTTTGAATATTGTAAATGATGAAGACGATCCTGAATTTAATGTTCCTTTGAGCGTTTTAAAAGAAAAGTGGCAATCAGAGGTTAGATACTCTACTGCTGCAGATCTTCTACAGACATTGTGCCCTCAGGAAGTATTTACTGCTGTAAACATTAGAGATTGGATCAATAATCCTTGTGAGGACGTCACGCCATTTGATGAAAATGATTTAATTGAAGAGTCCGACGATGATGACGACTGTTTTATTGAAGCGCCTGAAAACAACATTAAAGCCAAAGAAGCTGTCGAAATTTTTAACAAAGCTGTCCAATGGGCTGAATTTCAAATGGTCGATCAAACTGACATTAAAGTATTGAAAAAAATCAGGGAATTTGCGGTAAATAAGCTGGTCGAACAAAAGAAAAAACAGAAAATAATAACCGATTATTTCCATATTTAATTATATATGTATGTACCTATCTTTTTTCATTGTAAATTTTATTTATTTTTTTGTCGTAATATTTTGTTTGTTTTTTATGTACATACTACGTATATACTCTTTATAAAATGGATTTTTAAAAACTTTTTATGTTCCAAATAAATTACAAAAAGTTTTTTTAGTAATCTTTGCATTTTCATTCCTTGCAGAAATGATTTTTAGAAAGAATAACTTAGTATTATATATATAAAAAAAAAAAAATCACAATCGAAAATGTGAACAAATTCGAAAATATGAACTACCCCGACATTAATTAGTTCACATTATCGAGAGTTCACTGTATTTAACAAAGTTGTGTTACTAAACACAAAAAAATACCCTTTTCTAACAAAATCCTATTTCTTTCACCCGAATCCGTATACGCCAATGCATTTTAAAACTTTTACATACTAAAATTTATTTTCAGTATCAATACGAGTGTAATAAATATTTACATTCGTAGAAATATATTGAAAAGGGAAAATAAAAAAAACTAATATTAACTACGTTGCAATATGCCTCTAACGTACAACAAATAAAGAACATTAAGATATAGGAACAGTGGTATAAAAGTTTGATTTAAGTATTTAGTTAAAATTTAGTTAATTTGTTCTTGTTGTGTCATGTTAAAAAATAAATAGTTTATTAAATTACACTGGTCGACAAAAAAATGTTTATCGTTCTCCTTCACCACACAAAAAAAGAAAAAAAAAAACGAGAGAGAAACTATAGTCGGTCAATACCGACCATATGATACCCTACACCATTGTGTATGAGCTAAAAATTTGACCTGTGGCCAATTGTAGACCAACACTTTTATTAAATGTACAATAAAATATACAAATACAGAACAATGCATTGATATTAATATCAATACAGCACCTATGGTGGTGTAGGGTATAAAAATGGGACTGCATAGAATTCGACATGCCAAATACGAATCTGCTTTCAATTTTTTACTATCAAGTCGAGATTTTTAAGAGATTAGACACGATCATAGTCTAATATATCGCCCTAAATAAATAAGCCGATTACTCGAGTATATTTAACCAAAACTCGAGAACGGTATGCACGATTGATACAAATGTTAAACCAAAAATCAGTACTAAAAATGTCTTCAATACGCTCAATCTTAATTTTTTTTATGTGCTTAATAGTTTTGGAGTTATTTCGAAATTAATGTCCGTAAAAAATAAGATTATTGACGTTTTCATTTATTCAAAAAAAATTTAGTAAAAAAAAAAAATTGCACGATTTTTTTTTAATGCAGCTAAATGATCTAAATGTATGTTTTAATGAAATAAATAAAAAAAAACTCGCGTGACATTTTTTATTATCATTTTCGACCAATGCTGGATATAGGTTGCAAATTTAAATCAATTTCTTTGTTAACTATTTATGAAGTCTTGTCTTTTGAAATATATAAAGAAAAACAAGCGCGAATATATTCGGCCCGGCCGAATCTATATACCCACCATCAAAGTAGGCAGTAAAGTGGGCGGACCACGCCCATTTTTTGTTTCCGACTTTACATTGGTCCTTGAACTATGTGAACACAATTTCGTTGATTTTCACCATATATGGGAGGTGGGCGGTAAAGTGGGCGGACCACGCCCATTTTTGGTTTCCGAGTTTATGTCGATCCACCAAGTATACGTACAAAATTTCGTTGGTGTACGTGCTTTTATTGAAGAAATATCAGCAGAAAAGTATTTCACGGACACCCTGTGTTTCTAGTTTTTAGCCCATAACTTTTTTGTTTATTAACGGATTTTGCACATTTTCAATACCAAACAAACCTTATATAAGATAAATATTTGTGCCAAATTTCGTCCCCCTACGTTGCCCCGTTCGAGCTCTATCCTGCTTTCAACAGACGGACAGACAGACGGACAGATGGACGGACATAGCTAGATCGACTCAGAATTCAACCAGGACCCAGAAAATATATACTTTGTGGGGTCTTAAATGATTTTTTTGACATGTTACACACGGAATGACAAAATCAATATACCCCCCATCTTTTTGATGGTGGGTATAAAAAATAAAAAAAATTTATATGACCCATAACTTGCTAGCTATCCTATTGATTGTAATTCAACTATTTCTTCGGTTATTAGGATTTGTAAACTCTTATGTATTTTATGACTCGAGAAACTGTATTTCGTATTTCACCTGTGTTCCCAGCAGTTGCTTCATATGTTCGACGTGTGTTTTGATTATAAATTTTATAATAATCTTTTTAATTTTAATAATAATAAAAATTATATGCATTAAAGTGTGCGTGGATTTTTTCGTTTGCAGTTCTTATATTGCAATTTCAAATGATAATTTTTTCACTTTTTAAATGAATTTATTAAATTTCCTGGTATTAATTTTTGTTCATTACAGAGTTGGGGGTAGAGTACTAAAGTGAAAAAAATTGATTTTTAACTATTTGCCACAATTATAGTTACAGTGAAACATTTCTTCACTACCACTAAAAAATTTTAGTGATATTGCAATTTTTTCACTATAACTAAATTTAGTGGTGGTGAAAAAATTTGCACAAATCTCAGTGAATAAAGCTTAAAAAACATTAAATTTAGTGAACAATTTCTAAGTTCCACTAACATTAGTGGACTAAAATATTGAGTGAAGAAAAAAAAAAAAATTGCACTAATTAATTTTAGTGGAAACATTTTTTTTTTCTATACCACTATCGCTTGGTGAGGCTGCTATTTTTCAACTCACCACTAAATAGCAAAGATTATAGTTAAAAATGTTGCACTATCACTAAGTATTAGTGGAAACTGCAAATTTAGTGCACTACCCCCAACTCTGGTTCATTATTTTCAAGTTTATATTACTGAACAAAATCTTTATTAAATTCCAAAAATTAAGAAAGTTATCACAGAAAATACTCAATTAGTTCCAGAAAAATGCTTAACTTGTTTTCAAGATAATTGGCAGTGGTTGATGTGCCCATATGCCGAATAGTTCCACTGCTATCCTACTCAGTTTTTCCTCTCAAATGGACTATATATATATATATATATATATATATATATATATATATATATATATATATATATATATATATATATATAATTGTCACATTTTTGCAGTTTTCAAAAAGGTTGCTTACTTTGCTTTAAATAAACTGGGGGTTCTTTTACTTGCAATAATAAGAAGTCAGTACAATTTGTTTTTAAATTCAGATACAACTCTTTATTATGATTTTATTTAAAACACACACCTTATATTAAACCAAGGAAGTATTATTGACTGTCAAACTTTACTATCGAACTGCA
This sequence comes from Protophormia terraenovae, assembly GCA_951394005.1. Taxonomy (NCBI): domain Eukaryota; kingdom Metazoa; phylum Arthropoda; class Insecta; order Diptera; family Calliphoridae; genus Protophormia; species Protophormia terraenovae. The sequence continues at coordinate 104,567,329 of OX596077.1, forward strand.
ACTTATACTTACTTACTACTAACGGAATTTACAAACTACACCTTTTTGTTACTGCAAATCGGGTTTTCAAACTTATGTAACTCATTTTCGTAACTATACTTAATATAAAGAAGTAACAGGCGTATTCAAAAAAAGTTTTTAATTTATATTTAATGTACATGCTAGCTAATACACAATTTAGGTCTTAATGTATTTATTAAAAAATCGTATTCAAAAGAAATAATTTAATTTTTGTTGGACGTTATTATTCAAAATAAATATGTATATAATTTAAAAATAATTACGGAAAATGTTCTGTCCCGGAATTAATTTAATACATTTTTAAATAGCTATGCTGACACATTTTTTAATTTCGAACAAATCTCAATATCCGGACAATAAAAAATATGTCGTCCATGCAAAACAAAATACAAGAACTTTTAAGAGCGCAGAACCAAATGATTCAAATCCTCTTAACGAGAAAATGAGTTATTAGCGAATATGCTTCTGGAATGCAAATGGTCTAAACCAACATAAATCTAAGATAGCTCACTTCATGCAGAAACAAAATATTAATGTGATGTTGGTCTCAGAGACTCATCTCATAATAATTTTTATATTTATGTGTAACCTCATTTCATTGCACAAATCATCCGGACGGTAAAGCACATGGTGGTACCGGTATAATAATCAGAAGACGAATAAAACATTATGCACTAGATGAATTCTCAAAAGATTATTTGCAGGCAACATCTATTCATTTTGAATGTTTTTCTGGTAATTTGATATTAAGTTCAATTTATTGCCCTCCACGATTTTCGATGACCAAGGAAAAATTTGAAGAATTCTTTAGCACGCTAGGAGATCTTTTTCTGGCATGTGGTGATTATAATGCTAAGCACACTTACTGGGGTTCCAGGTTAATGAATCCCAGAGGTAGACAACTATACAAGGTTCTAGTTGATCGCAAAAATGGCATGGATTTCGTGTCGCCAGGGCAACCAACGTACTGGCCTGCTGATCCTGATCTTATAGATTTTGCCATATCTAAGAATATTAATCGAAATTCTGTTACTACTGAAGTATCATATGATTTATCTTCTGACCACTCTCCAATAATAGTTACGTATTATGGAGCGATGAATATACCTAAATACCCTACAAATACATTTTATAGGACAAATTGGTTGAAATATAGAAAATACGTCAGCAGTCATATCCACACTGAGCCTTATCTAGAGTGTGAGGAATATATAAACGAATTTGCAAACGACTTAATTGCTTCTGCTTTGGAACATTCTAAGATTCCAGTTTATAAGAAAAGCTATATACCTATTTCCAATTAGGATATTGAAAAACTGCTTTTTGAAAAGAGAAAACTTAGAAGAGAATGGCAACAAACTAGATCACCAGATGCAAAGCTGAGGCTGTCCGTTGCAAGCAAAAAACTAAGAAGAGCCCTTCAAATAGAAGAGGATCGCCGAGACAAGAGTTACATTGAAAGTTTGACGAATAATAAATTCACTAACTTCTCCCTATGGAGGGCAGCTAAAAGTATTAAGCCACCGGTAAAGGCACAAAGTCCTTTAAGGAAAGCTGATGGTACCTGGGCTCGTAGTGCAGAAGAGAAGGCCAACTTATTTGCACATCATCTAAGTACAGTCTTTCAACCAAACCCCCCAACCAATGATTTTGTTTTGGGAGAGACAAATGATATTGTATTAAATGATGATGACATGATTTCTATTAGCCCCGAAGATATAAATACAATTGTCAAAGAAAATATGAATCAAAAAAAAAAAAAAAAAAAAAAAAATATCACCTGGATATGATCTAATAACACCATCCATGATTAAAAACCTACCGTACGTGGCAATAATAGTGCTGTCTATACTGTTTAATGCGATCTTAAAACTAGGAGTATTTCCGAAGATTTGGAAAACTTCTCAAATAATAATGATACCCAAGCCAGGAAAGGATTTAACCGTACCATCATCCTATAGACCTATTAGTCTCCTTTCTTGTTTGTCAAAGCTTTTTGAAAAAGTATTGCAAATGAAAATTCATGCCAATCTTAAATGATAGAAATATAATCCCAGTTCATCAGTTTGGTTTCCGTGAAAAACATGGAACAATTGAACAAGTTAATCGTTTGACTGGAGAGATTAGAAAATCTTTTGAATTAAAGAAATATTGCTCTGCCATCTTCTTGGATGTAGCACAAGCTTTCGACAAAGTATGGCATCAAGGTTTAACATATAAAATAAGATGTTCTTTGCCACCTTATACCCATAAACTTTTTGAGTCATATCTATGTGACCGATCATTTAGAGTGAAGTATGACAACTTTGTGACAGGGGAATTTTAAGTAAAAGCAGGTGTCCCACAGGGTAGTGTTCTAAGGCCTATTCTGTATTTAATCTACACATCTGACTTGCCAACATGCGATGAACTGACAATTTCTACGTTTGCTAATGACACAGCAATATTGAGTTCACATGAATACCCACAAGTAGCTTCTAATAAACTAGATACTTATCTTAGACATGTGGAGACTTGTTTAAAAAATTGGCGCATAAGTGTGAACGAGGTAAAAAGCAAACATGTTACTTTCTCGTTGCGGAGAGGAAACTGCCCAGCCGTTAAACTCAATAATATTGTCATTCCCCAGTCTGATTATGTTACATACCTTGGCATTCATTTGGATAGGCGACTTACATGGCGCCGTCATATAGAAACCAAGAGAGTTAAATTAAAAGCTTCCAACCTTCATTGGTTAATAAATAGGCAATCGAAACTCAGCCTTGACAATAAAGTCATCCTTATAAAACCGTTTTAAAACCAATTTGGACATATGGCATCCAATTGTGGGGAACGGCCAGCAATACTAGTATTGATCTTATACAGAGGGCCCAATCAAAAAATTCTTAGAACCATGACGGGTGCACCATGGTATATAAGAAACGAGAACATCCATAAAGATTTAGATGTACCCCTTGTCAGGGACGAGTTCAGCAAATTTAAGGCAAAATATATAGCAAAATTGCATAGTCATCCAAACCCACTTGCGAAACAACTAGCAGAAGCCCGAACACATTTAAGGCTTCGCAGAAATGATCTACCACCCCGCTAATAGGAGGGTCAATTTATGTCATCTTCGCTCTCGATAGAGAGTAATTAGATTTAGCTTTAGATTTAAGATTTATGTACTTATTGTAAGGCCTAAAAGGAAGATCCAATAAATTAATAAAACGTAAAAAAAAGAAAAATTTTTTTTGAAAGATCGGTTCATAATTGACTAAAGCTCCCATAAAAACCCCTTTTCAGAAAATTACTTTAACGGGTATAAATCCCATTAACATGTTAGCATCAAGTTAATATTTGACACAAATAAGTTTTATATAAACATAAATTATAGTTCCAAATTTTACAAAGATCGGTCCATAATTACCCAAAGTGAATAAATTCATATAAATGTTAACATCGAGGTAATATTCTGTATTCGTATGATTTATTTTACACTTAATATGAGTATCGGTCCATATTTGGTTACAAGTCTAATAAAATACCCCTTCTCGAATTATAATGTACACAAGGGTTAGGGGATCATAAGGTCGGGCGTGACCGACTATATCTTTTCTCTGTTTTTTTCTTGAAAAATGTACGGAAATAATTTGAAAATAGCATTTAAATAGGGTCGAACCAATATTAAAATATTTAAAGTAAACAATGGTTTACCAAAGGTATAGTAAGCAAATAATCAGTTTTGAATACAACTTTAAGGAATTTTACTTAACAGTGGTTTGTAAAGCAGTGTTAAGTTTTTTTTTGAATACGGCTGTAAAGCTTTAATACTTTCCGCAGTTTTATTTAAAGTTCTATGTAGTCTTTGAGCTAAGTATGTATAATTCTGTGTTTATAAATGCATAAGCCATTTGTGACGATAAATATTTTTATTTCTTTTCAAACATTTTCAAAAGATGAATTAAGGAATTTTAAAAATTTTAGATTATACTTTTTTTTTTTGTTAATCTTATTTACAAATTTTTAATTTATTTACGAATTTCTATTGTTGTCAAACTTTCCATAAAATCTTTTCCGTCCCACTGTAACCAATCATAAAATATAAGTTACAACAAAATGCATTTCAAGGCAATTTATCTTGAGCCAAATTACATTCTCATAAATGAGAAACAAGATTTAAGATATTTCTTTTTAGATGCCGATGCCAACAAAAAAAAAAACATCAGAAAACATCACTAGGAACTTTTTTATATATTTATACATATGTATATGTAAAAGTGGCAGCAACATCAACATTTGGTGGCATCTTTAAATAAACAAAAATAATAACAACAATAGCAGCAAAAATAAGTCATATAGAAGTTTATGAATGGAATAACAAAAATATATAAATTGTAATAATAATACATAATATATGTTGTTGTCGCTGTTGTTTTTGTTGTTGGTAACATTTCAAAGTATTTATTTATGCAAATCACTGCAGAAATCATAAAATGCAAAACTTTTACTCGTTTGTGTAAAATGTTCTTGCAGTTTTATGGTTTTAGATTTAATATTACGGAAAAATAAAATGAAAAACAACAACAGCAGCAGTAGCAACAAATAGAAAATGGCATCATTTATTGGCAAAGCAGTTTGGTGGCAAGTAAAATATAGAAAAAAAAAATTATGTAAATAAAACAAAAAACCCCTTAAATGTTTTACGATTGTGATGATGTTTTGATGTCATTGGGATCATGTGGATAAAAATAATGGTCACATTATTCAAAAACCAACATGAATAATGTTTAATATATCAGGGAAAAAATATTTTTAATAGTAAGAAGGGTGCCTGATGGTTATAAGTTTTGACTACAGCTAATGAAGACGTTTGAGGTTTTTCAATTTGACATTTTGAGGTCAGTTGTAAGGAGAATTTGAAATACATTAGCAGAGAAGTAGGAAGGGTATTCTTAATAATTATATAAAATACTAATAATAAGTATTTATGTCTGTATGAAATTAGCTGCACTAACATAGGTGACGTATACGAACTTTAAAAGCATATTTGTCTTACGCTAAATTATTGCATATTGCTAAAAAGTATGCTACTGTTTTTCTCTTTGAAAAAAGTGTAATTCTTCCAATATCGATTCTCAAAAATCCTATCATAACAAAAATTCAAACAATTTTATTTTTCCCATAATTTGTTGAAAATTAAACTCTTTGTTTTTTTATTTATATTTCCTAGCAATAAAATTTTTGCTGATGCTAATGAATTTTTATTTTTCCATATAAATACTCACTGGTGTGTACAGTAATTTTAATTGTTTGTAATGAAGTGTAAAATTACAAAAGTTTGTTTGTTGCATTTTTTTTTTTTTTTTTTGGGAAATATTAATCCGATTTTCTTGAAAAGTATAGGAAAGAAATGGAGGAAAAAACAAACAATAAACTACTGACAACAAATAACAATGTAATGATTACAAAATATTTGCCAACATATTTTGGCAAATGTAAAATTTATGTAAAAGTTTATAGAATTATTTGCTAATATTGTGGAAATTAATAGAATGGAAATTAAAAAAATAGAAAAATAATGTAAATTGGAAAAAAGACTTTTCTTAAAATATAAATATTTATGCTACTTTTAAACTTTGAAGGTATACTTTTAAATAAAGATATAAAGATTTTATTATTTTTAATATGAATAAATAAAATTTATCTTAATTAAACCCTAGTCGAGCTGATAAGGTTTTCAACATTAAGAGGAGGCACACAGTGGGGCATTTTTTTTGTAATAAATCTGTACATAGGGGGGTCAAACGCAATTTCTTTGGTAATAAATCTGTATCTCCTAAACTAATGGTCGGATTAAATTGAAATGTATGGAAGAGTTGCAGAGGAAGACCTAAGCTTTCAGAAAAATCATCTGGTAGTCACTCTGTGATAACACAAGATAAGCTACAGGGTGTCAAAATTGACTACTTCGAGTATGTAAAAGTTTAAAAAAATCATAACTTTTGAAAAATTGCCAAAAATTGATTTGTAAAGCTTTTTAAATTATTTTTGCAGGAGTGAAAGATCCATATATATTTTATATAATACATCTATATATATAAAAATTAATGTGTGTTTGTTTGTATGTATGTTTGTTTGAAGTCTATAGCCGCCTAAACGGCTAAACCGATTTTCTTGAATTTTCCACTATGTGTTTCTATATGCCTGGAAGGAAAAATAGGATACTTTTTATTTTGAAATTTCATGTGGGCGAGGTGCCACGCCCACTTACTAAATAACTATTTAAAGTAGTATATCTCGGAAATTGGTAATACTAGAGTCCTCAAATTTTACACGAACAACTTTGACACCTATATGAACATTCTGGAAAAGAATAGGCGAACTAGCAATAGGGGGTGTGACACATCCCACGCCTAATATTGCTTGCCAATACCAAATGCCGTAAATTTAGGAAACTATTACAGTTACATTTCCCAAATTTTGTACAATAAACTTAAGTGTCAATGTGAACATTTTGTACAAAAATGGGCGGAAAAGAAATAGTGGGCGTGTCATCTCTCATATAAAGTTAATACCAAAATTTGTATATCTGGGAAACTGTAAAAGTTAGAGAGCTCAAATTTTGTACGACTACCATTAGCTTCAATATGAATATTTTGGACAAAAATTGGTACACTAGCAATAGTGGGCGTGGCACCACCCATATAAAGAAAATATTAAATTATCATATCTGAGAAAATATAACAGTTAGTTCTAAAATTTTGTCGGAGCCACTTTGGTATCAATATTAATATTTAAGAAAAATATGGGCGGACTAGAAGTAGGGGGCATGATACCTCCCATATGAATTAAATGCAAAAATTCGTATATCTTGGAAACTATTGGAGTTGGAATGCTCAAATTTTGCACAAAGAATTTTGACATCCATGAAAACATTTGTCTAATAAATTAGCGGATTATGGGGGTATGGTCCCTCCCATAAAAATGAAATACAAAAATTATTATATTTTTTTAATCCTTTAATTACTATGTATTTCATTTGGGAAGTGGCGAAGCACACCGGGTATTAGCTAGTAAGAAATAATGGCGAAAATATTATGCTAATATACTTTTTTATGCAATTAAAAAATATAATTTAAAAAGTTAACTTTTTTCTTAAAATATGCTCTCCTGCTTTCGTTTTTGGCCGGGCGGGAAGCAGTTTAGTATCAAAACGTTCTAAATCAATTTTTAGATAAAATATCGTCAATAAATTTAAAAAAGCACGCGTAACATTTTTTTATTAATCGATAAATTTTAAACTTTTTTCTAAAATTTACCATTTTTGACCAAGGCTGGATGTAGGGTGCAAACTTAAATCAATTCAAAATTTCTTTATTAACTATTTATGAAGTTTTATCTTTTGAAATATATAAAGAAAAAAAATTTTTGTTAACGGAACTTTTAGAAAAAAGTGAAAGAATTGTCAATATATTTTTGTTAAAAATAGCCATTCAGAGTGCTGACTTTGAATATTTTTCACGTCTAGACAAATTGAGATAATCCAAAAATCCGTTCTTGAAAACGATAAAAACGTGACAGTAGAATGACCTACTACTGTTCATGCAAAGAAACTAAATAAAAATATTTGTTTAATATTTTATGATAATTCATATCAAAGGTCTATTTTCAAAATCCTCTATCTTTGAATTTCATGAAACTGCGTTTTTGATGCCATTATATTCCCCATAGTAGTCCCCATCTATGATATCTATTTCAAGTGAAAATATCTAGTTTTTCCGATTTTACCAACGTTTTTGTATTCGTTTATTCTACAAAGATAGAGATGGTGTTATTTTTAAGTACAAAGTAATTATTTTGTATTTTGATAATATGAACATAACATATATGCTGACTTTTTAAACATGCCCAACATGAATATGGCCAAAAAATTTAAATCTGTTGAACAGTTCTTTAGATATAAGGAATTCTATAAACTCGTTTACTTTTGGGATTAAAAAAAATTTCGAAAATTTTTTAATGGCACATCCACGCTATTTAGTGGAACACAGATCTGTTCGCTTGAATGACATTAACCGAATGCCGTCAATGTTATGGAGGTTTAAGATCAAAACTTATCGTCGTAAATCAAAAATTGTTGCATTTATGTTCTCTGTAATGGTGTACAAATTAAAAATATTGAGATATGTTAAGTATGCTAGTATCTTCTTAAAAAAATTTGCTCAGTTTTTAGTGATGTAGTCTTGTTCATATTCATCCAAAATTCATCCTTTTTTTAAATAAGTTATAAGACAATTTCATTTATATACGTTCTTTATATGCACTTAATTAAATCTCTAAAGTTGCATTAAATGCAAAATCATATTTTTTTTCGAAGCAGCTACTGATTTTTTTTAAAGCAGCTACAGATTGACATATATTATCGCAAAATCATATTTTTTTTCGAAGCAGCTACTGATTTTTTTAAAGCAGCTACAGATTGACATATATTATCGCAAATTTTAATTAGCGCCTTGGGTGTGACACGACTATTAATGTTAAATTAAAAACATCGCGTCTTCACTAAGGGAAAAAATTCGATTCAAAATCAACAACGGTTGTGGTCACATTGGTAATTTACGGTAACATCTTTTTAATACCTTTCGTTAACAAATTTAATACAAAACATATGTAATTTAAAAATTTGATACCGAAATGGTTTCAACTTGGTGCCAATTAGGCATCGATTTTCAATAAAAATTGAACACGCCGTGTTTAATTTAAACACATACGGTGTAGATTCACTATTGACACAGAATATCGTTTTCAATACGTATGTGATTAATATTTCTCTGGGTGTTAGTTCGTGAAAACCGTTGTTAAATATTTTCAGTGAAATAATATTTTTTGCGTAAGTAAAACTTATCATAAGAACTTATTTCAGATTAAAATTGATTTATAACGTCAAAATCCGCTATAACAAAGTGTACAGAATTTCAGATTTTTTTTAAACAACTATATTCTTTAAGCAAATTAATATTTTAAAATGCCACAATGTTTTTAAAATGTAATTTGGAAACCTTTTTTGATAACGCTAGCTTCACTGAAGTAACGTTGCAAGTGTGCCTCGCGAAAAAGGCGCCTCTTGGAGCCATTCACGTTTTTTCTCTACAAGTTTGGGTACCTCCTACAGCATTTCTGTTAAATGCACAGTAACGCGATATATGTATGTCAATTAATGCATAATTTCCAGAGTTATTAGGCTCTATTTTGAATTTTGCAATACCTGAAAAGGCGTAAAATCCCTAGTAAGAAAACTGCAAATTTTAAAATTTGGTTTTACGACTTTTGCACAACACAATTTGACACTGGTTGAGGCCACGCTAATTAAATCCTTGCTGGTATTTGCTTATAGCCTACATTAGAAGAATTGGACACTTATGCTAAAATCTGCGATTACAGCAATCAAAAGAAAGAAAAAATTTGTTAGTTTATATCATTTTTTTTTTTAGACTTTTTAACTTTGAGTGCTTTAAGCACTTGAATTGTTGTGTTACTCCACCAATTGTCGTTAACACAATTGCATTTAAAAAAATATTTGAGGTTAAAGGTCGGTTTCATAAAGGTAAACGTAAACTGAGAATTGTCCATATATATATTTAAAAAAAAAATTATTATATTAATTGTTTAAAATTCATATGATAAATTATGTTGTATTTAATTTAGGAAATAATGCGCTGCACGTTGGGGTAAAAGGTGTCAAAAGTGGCAATTAATTGAATGTTGAAATTTACATTTTTGTGATAGAGTTGGATACCAAATAAAAAGAGACAAAATTATATATCAATATCAATTAAAATATTTAAGCTAAGTTTGCTCATAAGGAGTTAAAATTTTTTTTACATTTTTGAAAAAGAGTAAAAAATTACATTTTTATCAACTTTCAGTGTATTTATTTTAAATAAAAGGTGTTTTAAAGTATAAATTTTAAATGGAACCATCAACTTCAGGTATTTAGTTCTACTTTTCTTTAAGTATTTGTACATTATATTTTGTCTTAATATTTTTGTTTTTTTCAATATATATATTTTCAATTTTCATGGAATGCAATTTAAAATGTTACTGGATGTTTGTTCTGAAAATTGTCTGAAAAATAGTATATTTTGTCCACTTTAATACTATGAAAAAAATCGTGCGCATATATAGCCTGATTTGAGAAATTTCTTTTTTTTTTCAAAAAAACTTCAGTAGATTTCATACTAAAACCAGCATAAGTGCAGACATTTTCTTTGCTTTATCAAACATTAAACAGTGGGGCAGAATCGAAAAAAATCTGTAACTTCTAATCGACTGGTTGGATTTATATGAAATTTCACATAAGCATAGCAGAGGATAGTAGCATTTTAAAAGCAGGATGCCATATACGTTTCAGGATTGGAACTATGGGGTTCAAAACAGGGTACTAATGTCATAGAAAATGTTTAACCGCTAGCGAATTGTTCCTTACTTTATTTCCAAGATTTTTTTATCACTTTAATTTTTTTTGAAAAGTACTTTAGAAAACATGCTTGCATATGCTATTTATCTTATATCAACTCAACTCAAGTCAAAACCAAGAGAATGCCAAAAACGCCTTAATAAGCTTCTAGAGTATCAAAAAACTGAATCACTTACCAAATATTTGGAACTTTGATGCAACACCGTATTCAAATTACTCATTATGGCGAGCTACAAAAAATTTAAAAAGACCAGTTTTAAGCAGACTTCCTCTACGTAATACAAATGAGGCTGGGCAAGAAATGACAGCGAAAAGGGGAATCTATTCGTTAGTCATCTAAAGAATGTGTTTACCCCAAATCTATCAGATGACATAATAGAGTTGCCACCAGTTGTACCAAATTATAGAGCAGTTGAACCCCTTTGTTTTGAGATTCGAGAGATCGAGAAGGCTATTGTTGATTTAAACTCCAAAAAAGCCCCTGGTATTGATAAAATCAGTAACAAGATGCTTTTGGAGCTACCCCGGATAGCGTTAAAAATAATACTTTTTATTTTCAACGCTATATTACGCCTTGAACACTATCCACCAGAATGGAAGGTTTCGTTGATTACTATGATACCTAAGCCAGGAAAAGATCACACTAAAGTAGAATCGTATAGACCCATCAGCCTTTTATCAAATATATCAAAGCTGTTCGAGAAGCTATTAATGAACAAGTTGAACATAATAATGAATCGAACTGATTGCATCCCGAATCATCAATTTGGTTTTAGAAGAAAACATAGCACTATTGAACAAACACACAGACTTGTTAATGTTATATCCAAGGCTTTTGAAGAATAGAAATTTTGTTCTGCTCTATTCATCGACGTTTCGCAAGCTTTTGACAAGGTATGGCACGAAGGTTTGTTATATAAAATAAGAGTAAATTTACCCACAAACACACATAAGCTATTTGAAAGCTATTTAACTCAACGGAAGTTTATTCTTAAAGAAGAAGACTTCCTAAGTTCACACCAGCCTATAGCAGCAGGCGTACCGCAGGGAAGCATACTGGGTCCTTTTTTATACTCAATATTTACCTCTGATATGCCAACAAATTGTAAAACCCATATATCAACATTTGCAGACGACACAGCTATTCTAGGCGTTCATGAAAACCCCCAAGAAGCATCTATACTCCTGAAGATCATGTATCCGATCTAGTAATATAGTTAAAACAATGGAAGATAAAAGTAAACGAGCAGAAATGCATACACATAACCTTCACATTGAGGAGAGAATCATGTCCAACAATTCGAATAAATAATCAAGTTATACCCCCACAAACGGAGGTTAAATACCTTGGTATGCGCATATTGAAGCAAAGTTAACCCAAATGAAGTTGAAAGCTCTTGAGATTAACTGGCTCATTGGAACAAATTCTAAGTTGAGTTTAGACTGTAAATTATTGCTTTACAACACAATTCTAAAGCCAATATGGTGCTATGGTATTCAATTATGGGGCACGTCTTCAGCTTCTAATGTTGAAAAAATTCAAAGGCGCCAAAATAAAATTTTAAGAACAATTACATCTGCCCCATGGTATGTAAAAATTTCGAATATCCATAAAGATCTCGGCGTACCTCTGATAACTAACGAAATAAAAAAGCACGCATTAACATACCTAAAAAAGCTAGAAACACACCCAAACCAACTTGCTCGTAATATATTAAGAAGTAATGGCCACATACGCTTAAAAAGAAGAAATACGTCAGATCTAATTCATATATGAAATGCACGAGAAAAGATGTTTATCGCCTGACATTGGTTGGACGAGATAAATTTTAATTTTTTAGATTTAAGATTTGATTACTTATTGTTAGTTCTATTTTTAAGAAGATTCAATAAATAAATACAAATATTAAAAAAAATATATATTATTCAACAATAATATATAAAAATTTCAGCTTTGTTATATATGTTGATCAAGAATTTTCCATATATTTCTCAACAGTTTTAACCGATTTTATAATATTTGTTTGCAGTTTACTAAAGAACAAAATTGTCTATTTACTGAGGAAAATTTGAAGTCGATATCTTTATTGAGTTAAAAAAAAATTATTCTGAATTGGCAAGTTTGCAAAAATTAATAAACAGACGGACAGAAGGACAGACATTAAAATTCTTTCAAAAAAATTCCAAAAGTATATTATTCTTTTACTTTTTGGTCTAAATCTAAACTTAGTCTATATATTAAAATATTAATATAACCTTTCCCTGAATTAAGTGTCATTTTCTACTTATTTAACCCAAATGTATAGACGGACGGGCGGACATTGCCATTCTGCCAAAAAATAGTTTAGAGTTCTAAAAATGCATTTTATACTTACTAATAAATATGAAAATTAAACGTGTACATTAAAGTGTTGACATTGACCTATTTAACTCTAATGTATATATGGACGGGCATTACCATTCTGCAAAAAAAAAAAAAAAAAAAAATCTTAAAATTGTAAAACTGAATGTTTTTACCTAATAATCAATAAAAAAAAAAAATAAAACTTGATCATTAAAATATAAATATCATTATGCTCATTAAATATATCACCTTTCCCTGAATTAGAGCCCAAACACAAGCAAGCGGATTTAGATGCTGTTTTCCGCTCTAAGAGAGAAATGCAAATTAAATGAAGACGGCGTCCAGCAGCGTATTTCACATATATTTTGTTTTTATATATTTTTTGTGTTTGGCAACAACAAAACTACATGTATAAAAAATGTTTTTCTTCCTCTCTTAAATTCCATACATACAAAATATAAATCAAATATTTCTATCTCTTTTCTTCTTATATAAATTTAATGTAAACCTATGTGATTCATTTTGCAACAACGGCAACACCGACAGAGAGGGAGAGTGAGAAAATGAGAGCTTTTTAGAATCCGTTGTAAAAATAAAATAAATTTTAATTTTCAGCGGATTCCGCTGTGTTGTTTTAGTTGCCAAATCTTCATATAAAAAAATAATACGCTTGGTTGTGTTTGGGCTCTTAATCTCCTTTTTCGACATCTTTTACCCCAATGTGCGCAGGAGGCAAACATTTTTGTTAAATATACATAATTTAGATCTTTTGTGCGAATTAACACGCAAACATTTTTAGATGGTTGATTCTGTACCCCAAAATTAGTAAAAACCAAGTTAAAAAAGATTTTCTTACAATCATTTTAGCCTTTTTAAGGAAATTTTAAGAATCAAAAAAAGGTTAGAAAAAAGCTAGAAGCTAGAACGAAAATTTTGAGACTAAAAGCAAAAAGGAAAGGCTATATTTAGCATTAAAAAGGCTAAATTTGGAACACTGGTAATGAAGGCTATCCAAATATATATGTATCAAAATTCTACCAATAGAAATATCTTCATAACATCTATTTCAGCCTACAAAGTACACTTTGCTATAAACTCAGTCATTGGATCATCAAAAGCGTCTCTATTGTTAATACTGGAAGAATTAATTTTGCTCTATTACCATACATAGGAAAAGTATTTTATTTAAATAGACAGATCACTGTCAGGTGTCAACTATCAAATAGACTAAAGCATACTCTAGCTGTGATAAAGTCTCTCTCGGGTGTCTATTTGATTAAAATATTGGCATCTAAATGCCGGGCTATTTTGGGTAGAGCGTCATTTCAACAACAAGAGTATTATTGTTGGTATCTCTGCGTGATGAGGAGGCCGATAAACTGGCCAGAGTATATCCGTGTTCGTGCAGAATTGTGCTGTAGTATTTTTTAAGATAGCTTTGTTTACTAGCCACTGGACTAAGTTTTTGCAATGATAAAGGGAGGATAATCTTGATAATCAGGACTGCAATTTTAGGTAGACAATCTGACAAAGTCTAAAGGAAGTTATATTCTTTTAAACGCGTAACTGGTTGGTTTAAAATATACTTAGAACTGAACAAATATTTACTACATGGTCTAAGTAAGCTGATTATTTCTTTCAGATGCACATTTAATTTAAATCCTAACAACACAAAAGTTTAATATTGGTATTCAAGTGAGGTGAGAGTAACATATAAAGAGAAGTTACTGCAATAAAGCCACGTTTTAATTGCACAAAAATGTTGTCGCCTAAAGGTATGCTAAAAAAAAGTAATGTTCTTTATTTATGTGTCGTATTTTAACACTTAAAACTTAAAGTCCAACAATTTAAATTATAAAATTTTTTAACAAAAAATTCTTTCCAAATGACCTCAACTTGGAGGTTATTTGCTCTGTTTTAACAATTTGCATGTATGCAATCAAAGCTAATAATATTGAAAGGACAAACAAATGCTACATTCCAAATAATTCAAGACAAGTAAAATCTAAAGAAAAGCAAATAGAAAAAAATCACAATTTTTGTAAAATAGCCATAGATGTCTTGGGTCACGTTGCCATGTTGCAACAAAAAATGAGTAAAAAAAAAAAAAAAAACATTACTAAAGCATCCCATAAAGCCAACATTTATGTGTATTTTAGTTGCAATTTTTTGGAATTCATTGTTGCATGGTAGCTATATATAGTTATAGTGGCAAAATTTTTACACGTTTCTAACATTTATCTTCGTTAGCTTAAAAATATAAGAAACTGTATTTGAAAGTACAAGATACGAAAAAATGAGTAAAATATAAAGAACATTATAATATTAAATGAGTATTTATATTTCAAATAAGTTTTATTAGTCTTAGCGTTATTTTGGAAAAAAATATTTATAGCAGGTTTTGTTATAAAAAAGTACCAAATGCCTTTAAAAAGGGCTAAGTAAATTTAAAATTTATATAGCCTAAAAGTATGCAATAGTTTTCTAATGATCTTAAAAATTACAGAGTTTGTAAAGATTTATAATAAGTGGTACTACTGCCTATTTTAAATATTTTAATATTGAACAAAAACGCTATAACATTTAATAATTTCCAAAAACAATGTTATTTAATAATAGTTCTTCATTATGTACTGCTTCATTTTTAATATTGGTAAAATTGATGGTAACTTTTATTAATATGCTTTAAAAATCAATACATTTTTCTTAACTGACTTTGCAAAAACCAAAGTTTTTCTTGATTTAAGAGAAAACTTTTTATACAAACTGTACGCAAACTAAAAAGCAACAACTTTACTTATAACAAAACTAAAAACTTCACATTACCCACTCATTATTTTAGTGTACATGTACATATGTATGTATATGTACCCGTATATTTGGCAGATAGAGTCTTAAACAAATAACATAAATTAGACCGCAATTAGTTAATAATTTGTAACCACTACTTAAATGAACTTAAAATACACTTAAAATAACGCAAACTCACAACACATTAACAAATATATTTACGCACTTACAGACACTCTCCTGCCATTTAATAAGAGGAAACAAATAAAAAGTTTTTCTTTATAATGATAATAGTAACGGGAAAGATGGTGATGATGATGTCATACATATGTATATGGGCAAACTTTCTTATGCATTAAACGACAAACCATTAATATATGTATATTTACTTTGATAATATGTATGTAGGTATAACTTCATATGTATATCTACAGTGGGTGATAAAAGTCAGTGGGGATCTTTATGCCAACGCACGTTGAGGTAAAATGTGTCAATAGTGGTGATTAATTGAATTTTAAAATTTAAATGTTTGTAATAAAGTTGGGCACCGAATAAAAATAGACAAAATTATGTATCAATATCAATTAAAATCTTGAGTTAGGATGTGTTGTTTTCTTATAAGGAGCTGTCAAAGTTAAACATTTTTTTACATTTTTTAAAAATAGTAAAAAATTAAATTTTCATCAATTTTCAGTGTATTTATTTTAAATAATAAGTTTTTCAAGGTAAAAATTTTAAATGGAACCATCACTTTCAGATATTTAAGTGTACTTTTCTTCAAGTGCTTGTAAATTATATTATGTCCTAATATTTTTGTTATTTTTTTGAAAATTGTCTTAAAATACACTAATTTTCAAATTTCATGGAATGCAACTCAAAATGTTACAGGATATTTGTTCTGAAAATTTTCTGAAAAATAGTATTTATTGTTCATTTTAATATTATGAAAAAATCGTGCGCATATATAGCCCGATTTGAGATTTTTTTTTTTTTTTTTTTCGAAAAAACTCCAGTAGATTCCATACAAAAAACAGCTTAAGTGCAGACATTTTCTTTGCTTTATGAAACATTAAACAGTGGGGCAGAATCGAAATAAATTTGTGACTTATAATTTCATATAGGCGTTGCAGAGGACAGTAACATTTTCAGTTTAGAAGCAGGATTCCATACACGCTTCAGGAGCGGAACTATGGGGGTTTAAAATAGAAAACTATTGTCATCTGTCAACTATTTTCCCCTGCGAGGGGTAGTCATCTTGTCGTGATGCAGGGGCTTACGTGCGAGGACTTGTGTTGGCCGGGCTGGCGAGGCAGCTATTTTGGGTTGCTGTCTCGTAGGGTTACCCATGCCAGAGGGGCTCACAAGTAGCACTAACCAAGAACTACCCACCCCCCCAATCTGATAGCGTCTGTTTTCCCCAGAGGGGCGGCTATCAGATTCCCATACGCCACTTTTCCTTTCACTGAGAAAGGGTGAAACGATGGGGAACTTGGTCCGTTTGGTCCTTTAGGGCCTTGCACCTTATGGTGCTCGTCCGTCTGAATTTCACCAGCGTCTGCTCCCATATTGGGCGGCTTGGTGGTCTGCGTCTGATCCCCAGTGGGGCGGCAGTTACAACACCTGGCAGCAGGTATAAAATGTTGTTTAAAAATGTCCGAGATGTCTGAGAAGGAAGCATGCCCCGCGTACCCGGTAAGGGGCTTCATAATCTCCGGGGACCCTACTCCCACGGCGGCGGTAACAGGCTGTGGTGAGTCGAATGCGACTGTAACCCAAACTAGTCAGGTGATAACATCGGGCTCGGCTAGTTTGCATGCTACTGATGTTGCAGTTTGTAGGCCTGGCAAACCCAAGCTTGCAGACTGTAGAACCAAAGCAACCCGACCAGAAGGCGGTTGTTCTACGAAAAGCAGTGAGGTGCCTCTGAACTTCGCACCAAGTACCTCCAAAGCTGCAAAGGTCCAAATCGACAATACGTCGGTTAAAACCCCTGATTCGGGTGTTGCCAAGGAGGGAACGACTAAGTCGTCCCACAAGGCAGCTTCCCATGTGCCAGTTGTGCAGAAGGGACCAGTGACGGAATCCTCCTGTCCCTTGCTCGCACCTCCCCCAGCCAGAACAGGCGAAAATGCGAACCCCAGGCACAAAACACCTGCTCGACGGGCCTCAACCACAAGGCGCTCCGCCTTACGTTTTATTGAGCAATTAGGCTCTAAAAGGGTCGAAGACCTCACCAAGGAGCAAAAAGCCTCCTTGGAATGGGCTAAAGCCCACATTGCTAGCCTCAACGAGGCCCCTCCTTCTGTCTCGACTGGGGCAGTGCCTAAACGGCAACGTTCAGAGGAGGAGGCCAATGGTTAGAGTCAGCAACCAGGAACTAAACGTCCCAAGCCCGCACAAACGACGATTAACAGGTCTTTCAGCGAGGTGGCTAAAAATCATCTCGCTAGAGCTGTTATCGATCGCAGTGTTAGTGATGGAGCTATTTCCCATCAAAGATGGGATCTGGTTAAACAAAAACTCTTGGGTGTGTTCTGGAAGATCCTCAAGGATAATCCAGGACCACCTCCTAAATGCGATGACATTGGCTGGTACCAAGGTCACGTTAAGTTAATGGCTTGCGTAGACGAACGCTCAGCGTCTCTACTAAAACTCGCTGTTAACGAAATAGGAGAGGTATGGGAAGGCGCTAGGCTGGATGTAGTACCTGTGAGCGAAATACCCCGCAGGCCTAGATCCATCGCCGTCATTCCTGCCGAACCATCGGATCCCGAGGAAATCCTCAGGATCCTTCAGTGTTGTAATCCTCACCTTCCGACACATGATTGGAAAGTTGTGAAGGTTACAGCTCCTGAAGGGTCATCGAGGAAGGCGATTGTTGTCCTAAACCAGGACTCTTTGGAGCCACTGCGAGAGAAACAGGGAAAGGTGTACTATGGCTTTAGTACTATCTTTCTCCGGGTCTACCGCAGTGACAACAAAGGCAATCCCGCTCCTACGGTTGCTGCTGCCGTACAGTCCACAGATTGTACTGTAGTTGTTGATAAGGCTAGTTCGTGCGACAAAGAGGACACAAACTCTCTCACAGAGATGGTAGGTGGACTCTCTGTTTACACGGACGAAGCTAGTGACGAGGACGTGCTTCTGGAATCTGACCAGGAGGACGTCAACGTCACGATCATCGACAACACTGAAGATGGGGAGGGTGACGCAGATCAACCTCCACCATTCTAAAGCAGCGTCCGCTGCACTGCTCCTCCGGGTTACCAACAATAAGGAGGAGCTCATAATGGTCCAGGAACCATGGATCCACCAGGACCGGGTTTGTGGACTAAAAATGAAAGGCTATAAGCTACTGTTTGCCAAAGGAACAGGTAACAATAGAATTAGATCTTGTATCCTGGCTAAAACATCTCTGAATATTTTCATCTTGTCTGATTTTAGTAATGAAGATACAGTTATCGCGGCTTAGGAAACACCAGTAGGCACTATTTGGGTGATCTCGAGCTACATGGCTCACGACCACGGCGATTCTCCGCCTAACGAGATTGTCAAGAGAGCGGTCAATATGGCGAACAGCACCAACACACCAATCATCATTTGTGCTGACGCTAATGCACACCACATTATTTGGGGTAGTACTAATACCAACCCAAGAGGTGAGTGTCTACTTGATTACATTCTGAGTAGTAATTTAGAAGTAGTTAATATTGGCTCTGAGCCTACCATTATTGTTGCAAATAGAATGGAAGTTCTTGACTTAACGTTGATTAGTTCTAAACATTGCAGTCTTATTAGAGACTGGAAAGTCTCTGATGACTGTTCCTTTTCTGATCATAGATATATTGTATTTGAAATTGGGGTTGCGGAATCTTCACCTCCCCCTATTCTTAACAGAAGGAAGACGAATTGGGAGCTCCAACATCGGGTGCTCTCAGTTCATCTTACTAATCCTCCTACAGTTACTGATAGTAGGGAAATTGAGAATGCAGTGAACTTTCTGACAGAATCCATACGATCTGCTACGAATGTGGCCTGTAAACCCAGCATACGCAGGGGAAAGGATAAACCATCATGGTGGAATCCAGAGATTGCACGCACTAGAAGTGCATGTCGTAAATTGTTCAACATGGCCAAAAGATCAGGAGACTGGTCGGCCTACAAAACTTCAATTAATAGATTCAAAAATTTGATAAGGAATGCGAAAAGGAAGGCGTGGAGGACTCTCTGCAATAGTGTCGAAACTTCCTCTGAAACCAACCGATTACGTAAAATTCTATCAGCCACCACGGCTGTACCCAGCTACATACAGAAACCTTGTGGTAAGTGGACGGTGGATAGTCGTGAAACCCTTGATGTTTTACTCGACGCTCACTTCCCGGATAGCCTTCCTGTTTCTCATGCTGATCAGGAGGTGGCACATACTCAATCGGAAAGCAACGTAGCGATCGACATTGATGATCACAAACTGCGCTGGGCGATTGATAGTTTCGATCCGTTCAAATCACCGGGTCTGGATGGTATTATACCCGCAGACCTACAGAGGAACATTGATCTGATGATACCTTGGCTCTATGCTATTTATAGGGCATGCTTGAAATGGTCATACATTCCGGCTTGCTGGACTTTGTGCAAGGTAGTCTTCATACCCAAGGGTGGTAAACCCTCTCACACTAAACCGAAGGATTTCAGGCCGATTAGTCTGGTCTCCTTTCTACTCAAGACTCTGGAAAGGGTCATTGATATACACTTGAGAATGACTATACCAGCTGAGCTTCTCTCTAATTCGCAACACGCCTATACGAAAGGTAAATCTGTGGAAACTGCTCTGCATTCATTGGTCGATAATATAGAAAGGTCATTAATGTTTGGTGAGTACTCAATGGTTGCCTTCTTGGATATAGAAGGTGCTTTTAATAACGTTGAACCCGAATCAATAGTTCAGGCTATGCTGGATTTGGGTATCGACCGTGACTTGTGCAGCTTTATCGATAAACTGCTCAGGAACAGGATAATATGTTCTACCATGGGTGCCACCAGTGTAAGCCGTTTGGCTAACAGAGGCACACCTCAGGGAGGGGTTCTTTCTCCTCTTCTATGGAACCTAACCATTAATACTCTATTGCGGAAACTCGACAATATGATGATAAAATGCGTCACATATGCTGATGACGTTGCGGTTGCTGTATCTGGCAAACATGTGGCAACACTATCTCAACGCATGGAAGCTGCTCTGAGGACCTTAAGTGAATGGAGCGTCTCTTGCGGCCTCAGTGTGAATCCAGTCAAAACGGAGCTGGTGCTCTTTACTAGGAAATATAAGGTTGAGGAATTTAACCCTCCTAAACTTAACGGCACTATACTGAAATTCTCGGAGAGTGCTAAATACCTGGGGATTATTCTTGATAGGAAGCTATCTTGGAGTCTCAATATTCGGGAGAGAGCTGATAAGGCCTTAATGGCTACCTATATCTGCAAAAAGGCCATTGGTCGCAACTGGGGCCTTAAGCCCAGTGGTATCCGATGGATATTTGATGCAGTGGTCAAACCAACACTCTTTTATGGTGCTGTGGTATGGTGGGAAGCGATGGAGAGGGAAACTCATCGTAATATTGTTATGAAGGTGCTCAGGTCGATAGCCATCCTTATTACGGGTGCGCTGCGTACCACGACGACTCGGGCCCTCTTCACTATACTCAACTGGTTACCAGTTGACTTGTTGGCTAGACAAATAGCCCTTAGTGCTGCGGTTAGGCTTAATATAGGCTGTCCATGGCTTAGACGCGACTATGGTCATGCTCGCATTTTGAACTACACCGAGTGTATTCGTGATGATGTTGATTACTGTACTCCGAAACCATTCTTTGGCTGTCAGTTTTCTACTTCTCTTCTTGAAGGCGATATATGGCACCCTGAAAGCTACTCATCTGTTGTGAGAATCTTCACCGATGGATCGAAACGGATGGGTAGAGTTGGTGGTGGTTTCTATATTGAAAATTATGGTATTAGGGTACCTTTCAGACTGCCGAATGAATGCAGTATTATTCAGGCGGAGATTTCCGCTATTAAACGGGCCGCTAACTGGGTGAGGTATTATAAAATATCGAGAGATATTTGTATTTTTACTGACAGCAAGGCAGCCATAAGATCTTTAGCAAGTGTCTATACGACATCAAGGTTAACAACGGAATGCCGGGTGTCTCTTAATGAGATAGCGAGACATTCGAATGTTAGGCTAGTTTGGATCCGGGGTCACAGTAACTGTCCCGGTAATCATATTGCGGATGAGACTGCCAAGAGGGGTGCTAGTCTCGGCGATGAGATGATTGACCATCTTGTTGGCATTCCTTTGACGCAGTGTAAACTGCTAATACGACAGGAGATTTTCGATATTGCACAGCACATGTGGGAGCGTGAATCCACATGTCGTGTAGCTAGAATTATTTGGCCCAGGTATGATGTGTCTAGGACGAATTCTATATTTGCGCTATCTCGATCTCAGTTGAGATTAGTTACCTCTATTGTTACGGGACACTGTGTCTTGGGCACCCATGCCAGGAGACTGGGTCTTCCATTTAACGACTATTGCAGGAGTTGCAATGATGAGACGGAAGAGGAAACGGTTTTTCATCTTCTCTGTGACTGTCCAGCTTTATCGGAGCTTAGGTCGAACCTGTTAGGATCTAGCGTCCTTAATTTGGGTGACTTATCGAATATTAATCCCAGGTCACTGTACTCCTTCCTTTCAGGAACCGGATGGTTTAACGCAACAACAACACTGCAGGATTAACATTGTTTTCCTGTCATAGGGTAACACAACGGGACCAGACATTGATGGACCCACGTGAGATGTCTCGGAGAGACACTGCCCATGGAACCTAACCTAACCTATTGTCATAGAAAATGTTTAACCACTAGGGAATTTTTGTTCCTTACCCAATTTCCAAGATTTTTATACTATCTTAAAGTTCTTGATAAATTCTTAAGAAAATATGCTCGCATGTACTACTTATCTTATATATTTTTCGAGTTATATATATTAGAAATTTCAAAAATCTCAATTTTATAAGATTATGCTCAAGATTTTTCCATATATAGCCAAATATTTTCAGCCGATTTTATTATATTTAAATAATTGGTTCAAATATAAAATTATCTATTAAACAGAGAAAATTTTGTGTCATTATGTTTATTGAGTCAAAAGTTAAACGATTTTGAGTTGGAAAGTTTGCAAAAATTAACAAACAGATGAACGGACATTAGAATTCTCTCCATAAAAATCTTAAAATTCTAAAAAGTATTGTTTTTTTTTTTTTTTCACTTCTATAATATAAAAGCCCAATGTAGGTATTAGAAATTTGATATCAACTTTCCCTAAATTAAGTGTACTTTTCAATCAATTTAACCCAAATGAATAGACGGACGGACATTGCCATTTTCCAAAAAGCATTTTAGAATGCTAAAAGTGCATTTTTTTATAACTAATAAACAGAGAAAATATAACGTAATCATCAAAATTTGGATATCACCTATTCGTCCCATTTAACCCAAATGAATAGATAGACGGACGGACATTACCATTCAGAAAAAACAACTTATAATTCTGAAAATTAAATGTGATCATTAGAGTGTTGATTAGGGTATCCAATCGCTTAACCGTCATTCGGTTATCCGGTTAATTTTTGTCGATTTACTGTCCGAATAATTTAAAACTGTCCATTTTCGAATAACGAATAAACCGAATAATTTGTGTCGAATAACCGGTTAACCGAAATGTAGTTTTCTCGAGTTATAAATTAGAAATTTTTTTATTTTTATGATAAATTTATGTAAACTACATCCTTTTAAGAGATCTATTACATTCCAGTAAAAATAAATAAACATAATTTTTAGTGAGGTAATTTTTCTTCTACTTTAGAAGTAATAAAACAGGATTCAATATACATATATAGAAAGATTTAAACGATTTTTTCAGCTAGACGTTTATATTCGGATGTTATTTTTCAAAAAAATAAAATAACTGAAAGAAATGACAAAACAATGTTATGCAATTTTCTTTATTAAAATAATAATAAAAATTAAAACTAATTTCCTAGAGTCGATAAAAAAAAATTTGATGTTCATTGCAATTTTGCACAAAATCGTGAATATGGCATGATATAACACAGGTATCAAAAGATTCAATTCATTGCAAATTATACGAATTTGTACTATTTCTGGATCACAAATTCAGTATCTTACTGACTTCTTTGGATGCTTTTTTTGTTGGGATTGATTTTTTTAAAAAAAGAGCCAAGAAAAGGAATAATTAAACTTGTATCAATATAAATTCTTAAACATTACTTTGAGTAAAGTAAATTCAAAGTTTTACAAGTCATAATACTTTTAATTATCATCTTCTAAATGCACCCAAAAAATATTAATATAGACTCGTTTAACAAAATATCATTCTTACACGGAAAATATACCTACATGAAAAATATATTAAATAAAGCGGAATAAGTAGAATATTTTATAGTATTAGCTAAAAAATGAAATTTTTTCATACAAATAGGAGAAAATAATTACGAAATGAATTTGATCTTATATCATGTTTCTAAGTAACTACTATTGAAATAGATTAAAAGCTATAATTTGTGTAATTTATATGTTTTACATGTATAACAATTCGTTTAATCGAATAATTTGTCAATAATCGGTTATTAACCGATCAACTTTTAACCTCGAATAATTATTTGTCGAATAAACCGATTAATGTAAACACCCGAATAATTGGATACCCTAGTGTTGATATCAACCTTCCCTGAATTA
This sequence comes from Protophormia terraenovae, assembly GCA_951394005.1. Classification (NCBI taxonomy): domain Eukaryota; kingdom Metazoa; phylum Arthropoda; class Insecta; order Diptera; family Calliphoridae; genus Protophormia; species Protophormia terraenovae. The sequence goes on from OX596077.1 coordinate 104,591,754, forward strand.
TGCATATTTTTCGATCCATTTAATTCTAATGTATAAAGTAAAATGGGTCGACATTACCATTCTGCTAAAAAAAATCTTAAAATTCAAAAAAAAAAAAAAAAAATCTTAAAAATTTTCGACCCCTTTTACCCCAATGTGGGCCGAAGCCGCGCTATTCACAAAAACTTAGCAAAATGGCTTTCTGGTACTTAAAAAATCAGTTCACGCAACTCCGCAACTAAAACTTATTAATTATTTTATTTGATAACACTGGCCAACAAAAAAATTTTTTTTCGTGCTCCTTAAAAAAAAAAAAAAAAATATGTGGACTAAACTAGAATATTATTTCAGTTTTCTCCCATCAGGTCGAGATTTTTTATGGGCGTGTCTAATATTGCGTCCTAAATAAGCCGATTACTCGAGTATATTTCACTATAACTCGAGAACGGTATGCACGATTTATATAAATAGTACACCAAAATATGTGGAATAAAATTTAAGTCGTTCTACTAACAAGTTTTTATCCGCTCAATAGTTTTGGAGATATTTCGGAATAAGTGTCCGAAAATTTTTTTTCATGCTAAATTCAAGATTACTAGAACTTTTTTTTTAAAGTGAAAACATCAAAAATATTTCAGTTTATCATCTTTATCTCAAAGCTGGCAAAACTACGAGTAGATAAAGCCACGTATCATAAAAATTGATGCACAAATCTTGATTGGATTCACAGTTAAGTTAGGATACCCATGCATACCTACAGTTAAGTGGAAATGCACTAGTCGACAAAAAATTGTGTCTTAAAAAAAAAAAAAAAAAAAAAATAGGTGGATTAGGTGGAATTCAACGTGCTAAATAAGAATCAGATTTTACTTTTTCTATCACGCATAGATTTCTTTTTATGGGCATGACTACTACACACAGAAAAAAGATTGATTGGAAAATGGTTACTATTATAAAAAATCAGCTACATAAATACAAAATGTATTATAAATATTAATATATTTTGACTTCAATATATTTTCGTTTATTATGAAAGAATAATCATTAACATGATTGTGTTAGAGTTCTTGTAATAATAATATTGGTTGCATAAATCAATTTGTATTTTTTAAAATTGTTGAAATCAGTTGATCAATATAAAGGAATTAAATTTATACTTCAAAACGAAATATTGGTAATAGCTATTAAAAAGTATTTGCTTTAAAATAATCTAAAGTTCAATCATATTTTCAGTTGCAATACCTAATATTATTTCATAATAAAAATTTAATTCGGTTTTCCCAACTAACAATAAGTTGTATTAGTCAAATAAAAACTGAATTATTTAATTTGACATTTTTTTAAAAAATAAATAAATTTTGTTTCAATTAGTAAACATACATTATAAATTAATATTAATCATCTGCGGCTTTTTTAGTTGATAAGTAAGTGTTATACTATTGCTCGCATAAAAGTGCAAGTGTATATTGTTTTATTTTGTACATATTTCAGATATTTCCTAAAATTTAACAGCAAATTTGGAAAAGGTTCTTTGCAAATATTCCAGTTAACCATCAAAACTTTAGCTATTCAATGACTAACTACCACTACATTCTACTTGTATTGTTTGTGCAGGATGATAAATGCTTCCAAGAAATCCTATTCTATGAAGAAATCTTATAAATTTATGTTTACTTTTAGGTACACTAATCGATCAGAAGCACTATTTAAATTTCAGCCATCCCTATAATCGCTTATCCAAGGAGTTTTCAAAAAGAATAAGTCACTACTCTAAAGATATTATTGCATCTTAACTACACATAGCTCCTGCATTTTAATCCTTTGTTATTGAAACAAACTTTTTCTTCAATATAAAAATTAAGGTATTGTATAGTTTGGAATGGCTGAATATAAATTTCAAAATCCTTTTTTAATTTCCCCTCCACAGTTATCAACTTTGAGATCCATTAAAAATGCCCTGTAATTTGGATTGATTATTCAGGGTCGCTGTCCTCAAACATTAGGCAAATAAAGTATAACGCTGAAGAAAGATGAAATACTACGCTATTAACTTTATAGGAAATATATTAAGTGTGTATAAAATAAATGTCATTATTTGCATTATAATGATAATAAAAAATTTTAAGGAAAAAAGTGTAAATATATATTTTTTAAATTGATAAGCCTAAAAGTATACTTTAGTACTATACAATGAATACATATTTTGAAAACATAACAAACGAATTATTTAGTTGTGTCTATCACACAATACATATATCCCAATCGAATTCTGGAGATAGTATATGCAACCGACTAAATTCGATTGGCAAAAAATTCGGTTGCCACAATGAATCTGTTTTCTATGTGTATGTCCCCGCCTTTAGGCACTCACACTTGTATAACTCGAGAACTGTATGTCCAATTTACGCTACGGCACACACCCGGGTACCATTTTTAACTTGTGCTCGCATTTCTTTGTTAATAAAGATATAGCCACGAAACTTCAGATCGTCGTGATTAAGGTGTTTATACAGCATAAAAACTGAAAAAACCTAAATTTTGTTAACTTGGTCTATATGTAAAATGGCTTTAAAGTTGATACCTATGGGAGTTAATACCCATGGTACCCGGGTACTCCATATAATTTCTGTATTTTGCACTACAATTAATATTTCTTTTTTTGTAATTTATTATTGAAAATCTTATTTTTATTGTCCTTTGATTCATATAAAGTTAAAATTTTACTAAGTTTTTGTTTAAACTAGGGAATAAACATGTCAATGACAGTCAAAATTACCAAGTTGTAAGTAGTGACTCCATTAGGTTTTGAAGGAGAACTAGTTTCAGAAATAAGCTTTTTTTGATATTAAGTTATTTACGATTATAAGTTATTTAGGATTTTCAGAAATAAAGGATAATATGTGACAATCTAAAAAATTGTCGAATTATCGCTGTTTTGAGCCAGTATTTAAGAATATGAAAATGATAGCGCACAGTTTAGCCGTTTTTACATCTTTCACCGCATTGACTTTAGTTTTTGTGAATTCCTTTCAGTTTCTCAATATCACTTAGTAATGTCCACCACTTTTAATCCAAAACATCATGCAAGTGCTCAAAATATTGAAATTATTTCCTATATTCGTGCTAAGGAACGTAAGCTTTCTATATTGTAGCTTCAAACATGATAAAACGCTATGACAACACTGACAATATTCCTTAGTGTTGTAGAAAAGGTTATTCTTGGACGTGGCCTATTTTCGGTCAGAATATTTTATGGATCCTGTGCTTAATTGTGGATGAAGTTAGTGCTAATGTTCTTTAGGACTGTTAGAATGTTATAGTCTTTCTTGACCGATTTTCTCAGAGAGTTTATATGTAACGTGTGTTTTTTTTTTTAAATGGGGTTTCTAACGTCCATAAAACTTTAATATGTACTAAATTATGCAATACTAATAAAATGTATGGGCGTCAAAACCCTATTCTAGGAGAAAAATTGTATGGGGTCTTGGTTATAATAGGTAACCATTATAAACAAATTTTAACAGAGCTCGTGTCTGAATCATATAAAGCCAAAATTCATACAATTATTTCAAAAACTGCGATTTGTAGCTTCATTTAAAGTTTAATATGGAATGCCAGACAGACGGACGGACATCGCTAAAATGCTCAAACATGTTTTTCTAAATGTATTTACTGATTTGTTTTATGATCTATGATCAGTTAAATGGTTGTAATAAATAACTTGTATAAAATTATATATTTTTTGTATGCATCTTTGATGTATCATTTATCGTGTAAACGGTTCTTGAGTTATAGTCTAAATTTGACAAACCATTCTCGAATTTTATAGTGCGACCGCTGAATAAGGTGATGATATTTGTCATGCCCATAAAAAAAAAAAGTGAATGCAGATTCTTGTTTAACTCGTCAAAATCCACCAATTTTTGTGTCAAGAAAAAATAAAAAATAATTTTCTTTTGCCCACCACTGTATTTCTACGCAATTGTATGTAACATGGGTATTTTTACACGATTTGTGTATCAATTTTGAAGATACAGACCTTATTTTATTCGCAGCATTACCAGCTTTAAAATAAAGATGATAAACTGTAACATTTTTGATGTTTTCATTTATTAAAAAAAATTTTAGTAACAAAAAAATTTAAAATTTTGCAAGAAAATGTTTTTTTTTTTGGGAACTTATTTCAAAATAACTCCGAAACTATTGAGCAAATAAAAAAATTAAGTTTGGGAAATTTGAAGATCCGCATCTATTGGTGTATAACTTTGATCAATCGTACACACTGTTCTTGAGTTATGAAGAAATATAGTAGAGTAATGGCCTTATATGGGTGAAATATTAGACACGCCCATAAAAAAAATCCAGCACATCAAAATACATCAAGTCCAACTATTCGTCTATGGGAGAGGATTTTTTTGTCGACCAGTGTAATTTTATATTGGATATTACCAGGGCTGTCAGATGTGGCGATTTTTAACAAGGTGGCGATTTATTTGGCTAATTTTTAAAATTTCATTAAATAGGTATTAGCATAGTAAAACCATTACGTTTTCTTACTAGCCAACGTCTATTTTTAGTATTTTTCTATCCAAAACGACGGTTCTCAAATGGGGGTCCGCGGTTCTCAACAAAGGGTCCATACAAAGATTGTTGTTCTTTAAACAGATAACATACGTATGCATATTACATTAGGTCTACACGAGAGTTTTTTATATCATAATATATAACAGAGAGAGTCAAATTCGCTATCTGAGAGAATTATCCCACGTGTAAACTAAAACATTAGTATTATAAGAAATATTATGAGACTGTTGTTATAGGATTTTTCTACACAATTATCTTATAAGATTTACTGTCAAAAAAATACACGTATACAAAAGTTTGTTTGTATGAGTGCATGTGTTTAATTTTATTGGTTTTTCTACATTTAAAAACATATTTTTATTAAAATTGTAGTAAAAAATGTTAAATTTCTTAAATAAATAGTATATGTTTACTCTGTGACTGAGTGAAAATAATGAAATCCCATAAGATATATTAGAATAAATTTACCCCTTGTTTAAGATTTAACATAATATAAAAAAATGATTACTCTCTTCTGCCGGCGTTATCTCACATATTATATCAACGTGGAGACGTTATGTTAATTTCTCCATACTTATAAAATAAAGTTGCAAAAAATGTAGAGTAAAAACTCTAAACAATTGTTTGTGCATGATTTTTATTATTATTCTGGTAATTTTTGTAAATTGTAAGAAACATTTAATGATATTTCGTCCTTGGATACGACATTTAGTAACAATTTTAAAATCCATTTTTAAATAGAAAGGTTTTATTTTAAATTTTTAATTAATTTAAATCAAACGTTTTAATAATTTCTATTTCTATAGCCTGATTTATCAAATGCATTAAGTATTAAATTGAGAATATGCCATTAATTTTTATCTTTAAGTATTAATTTATTTTTGGTTTAAGGATTATTTAGGAATAACATTTGATAAGAAATTGAGAAAGTATCACTTGTTTTCATATGAATATTAATTTTTATACTTTTAAATTATCAAATTTAAAGACACGAAGCAAGAGTTTGTAAAAACTCCTGATTTAAGTCGGGGATCACACACAGCAATTTTTTTTTTGCTGCAATTATGATTTCGTAGGAGAGAGAAGAGAAGGGAATACTAAACATTTACATTCACTTTACCTCTCTCGTCTACGAACTCAGAATCGCAGCAAGGAAAGTTGCTGTTTATGAACCCCGAATAACAAAATAAAGATCCTTAATTTAAAAATATCTTCAATAAATGTTTGGCAATTTGTTTTCCATCATCTTTTTTGGGCCATAATGAAAAGAAAACGCTCATGAATAAATTAATTCTTTAAAACAATTTATAAGATTAATAGGACAAATGTTCATTATATAATTTTAGAATTATTCTGTTAAAAAATATAATAAATTTCAATAAATTTTTAAAATTGTTGACCTAAAATTGAGCTATGTATGTATGTCAGAAAAGTGTATTGAAATAAATATTTTTTATTCAAATTATTATTAGCTACTGAAATTATCATTGACTAAAATTTGAAGCACTAAATATTTTAGTTGTTTTTAGTTTTTCTTAAAAAAAAAAATATATATAAAATTTAATTTTGGCGATTTCTAATTAAAAATTTGGCGATAGAGGCTTAAAAAAATCTGACAACCCTGGATATTACTTAATTTCTATGGGGTTTTATTTAGGACTTATTTCATTTATTTTCTAACTTATTTCATTAGGAGTTATTTCACAAAATGTGGATTTTATTTCCTTTGTTGTGATAAAAGTCCCAATTGTTGGGAATTATTTCATTTTATCCCTTTAGAAGTTATTACTTTTTTTGATTTGGAAGTTTCTTCATTTCTGTTGGGACTAATTTTATTGGGAGTTATTTCATGGTACCAGATTCTTATTAAAATTATTAAACTACTTTTATACGTCTTAATTTTTTTTTGCACACCAGTGTAATCGATATTAAAGTATTTTAAAATTATATATGAATTAAACAAACTGGAATAGAATTTTCACATTCTTGAGTCTTTGTTAGACATTATCATTATACATATTTAAATTAGTATTTTTATTTATTTTAATTTGTCTTCTACTTTGTTCTTTTTTTTTTTTGCAAAATATGGCCACCTTTTAACTTGCAGGTTTTCTTCATATTTACTTGGCAGATTGAGTTTCTTGTTCCATCATTGTATGGCCTTATTACTTTTTTTATAATTATTATTATGTAAATAATTAATGCAACTTTAAATGTGTATTACACAGAAAAAAAAAAAAAAAATTATTTGACAAAATTTAGTTAGTGTAGTAAGCGTTTTTGCAAATGTTTGTAACTCATATAAAAATTATTTAAACTTCCACCTAAAAATATACTGTTTGACTCAGAATCACTTTCTGAGTCGGTTTATCAATGTTCATGTAAACCGTGGACGCAAAGTACATGTCGGATTTTAAAGATAATTTGATGAAATTTGACATAAGTATATAATTTTTGACACAAGGACACAAGTCTGTTCAAATTGGTTATTATTTCATGTAGACCCTTACAAATGGCCTCTCGGAATAGGGAATTTTAAGGACATAAACTTTTTTTTGGTCGCATTTTTGCAGCCATTTTTGTCCTTTTAAAAAATTTTTTTTATATTTATTTATTGTTTATTCTATATTTTATTAAAATGAGACACCTCTTTATGAAACAGGATTAGAGACTTAGACAATAATTGAAGTAATGTCATTTTTAAGATTTGTAATATACTGCAATCTATATATATATAAAAGAGTAACGTGACTGACTGACTGACTGACTGATTCATCATCCCACAGCCAAACGGCTAAAGCTAGAGAGACGAAATTTGGAACGTAGGTAGGTCTCCCACCATATACATCCACTAAGATGGGATTTTTGGAAATCCCGTCGTAAAAACGGGTAAAATCGGTAACTTTATATCTCCCAAACTAATAAAGATACAAAAAAAGTTGAATAGTTATCGTTATTCTTTTAAAAAATAATTGGATAGGTGTCTTTTACTTTTTGAAAATCTAACTTTATATCTCCCAAACTAATAAAGATACAAAAAAAGTTGAATAGTTATCGTTATTCTTTTAAAAAATAATTGGATAGGTGTCTTTTACTTTTTGAAAATCGGCCGTTTTAGGGAGAAAACTTTTTTGGCACCATATGTATCTTTGAAACCAATCAACATACAGATAAAATTTATATCGTATTCATAACTTATCAAAAAAATGAGAAATACAAATTTGATACTTTTTAGAAATTCAAACGTTTAAGGGGTAAAAATCGTACCTATTTTTGGTACTTTTTTCATAAAACCTTTTTTATATTTATTGAAATATTCATATGAGTATTTTAATACGGGATACCACTACAATTTAGAAATTTATTGGAATACAATTTTTGATACTTCGATGGGTGAAAAAAAAGTACCAAAAAAGGGGTAAAGGCGGGAAATTACATTTTATTTAAACTTAATAATGAATTTTCAATTACATTAAACATAGAAACATGAAATTAAGAAAATGTAGATAGGAATTCACAAGAGTGGAATTTGTGGTACTTAAAGATCCTGTGGGTAAAAATTCAAGAGGATGGACTTTGTGATACTTTTTTCTTCTTCAATTGGTACTTTTTTTCATTTTCTGTAATATTTAATCTAGAAACATGAAATTAAATACGCATGGTCCGATGTTGTAAAGAATTCACCAGGGGGGGACTTTGTGGTACTTTTTTGTTCTTCTAATGGTACTTTTTGAATTTTCTATAATTCTGAACCTAGAAACATGAAATTAGGGATATGTGGTCTTTAGTAAATGAGAATCCATAAGAGGGGATGTTGTGGTACTTTTTTGCTATTTTAATGGTACTTTTTGAATTTTCTATTATATTTAACCTAAAAATATGAAATTAAGGACATGAAGTGCTAAGTGAATGAGAATCCATAAGAGAGAACTTTGTGGTACTTTTTCGTTCTTCTAATGGTACTTTTTGAATTTTTTATAATATTTAACACAGAAACATAAAATTAAAGATATTTGGTCCTAAATGAATGAGAATTCATTAGAGAGGACTTTGTGGTATTTTTTTGTTCTTCTAATGGTACTTTTTGAATTTTCTATAATATTTAACACAGAAACATGAAATTAAGGACATGTAATGCTAAGTGAATGAGAATTCATTAGAGGGGACTTTGTGGTACTTTTTTGTTCTTCTAATGGTACTTTTTGAACTTTTTATAATATTTGACACAGAAACATAAAATTAAAGATATTTAGTCCTAAATGAATGAGAATTCATTAGAGGGGTCTTTGTGGTACTTTTTTGTTCTTCCAATGGTACTTTTTTTAATTTTCGGTAATATTTAACCTAGAAACATGAAATAAGGATATGTGGTCCTAAATGAATGAGAATTCATTAGAGGGGACTTTGTGGTACTTTTTTGTTCTTCTAATGGTACTTTTTGAGTTTTCTATAATTCTGAATCTAGAAACATGAAATTAAAGATATGTGGTCCTAAATGAATGAGAATCCATAAGAAGGGACTTTATGGTATCTTTTTTCGTTCTTCTAATAGTACTTCTTGAATGTTCTGCAATTTTCATCCTTAGAAACATAAAATTGAAAATGTAAGGTCCTAAGTGAATCAGAAACCTTTAAATGGAATTTGTGGTCCTTTTTCTTTATTCTAATGTACTTTTTCGTAATTCTGATATTTATTTTTCATTATTCTAAGATTATAAACCTGAAATTAAAGAGATATTGTTATTTACGGATGACGTAACATCATTATTAAAAATGTTCCCAAGGGAGTTAAGAATCTTAGTTTAAATTTATTATATAGTATAGTTTTTATAAAAAATTTCCGCTGACGAAATAGCGGGTTTACAGCTCGTAATTAATATTTTACCTCCTAGATTGCAGACATTATCTCAATCACAATTCTTATTTAAAAATAAAAAATAAGTAATTTAAATTTAATGTTATCATTTTAATGATTAAAAAAAAATCAAATAAACATTTATATAAAATTAATAATTTTGGAATATAAATCTATTTTTATTTTTTTCTGTGTAATTTTATTATCATGTTTGTAACATATATGTTTAAATGTGTCTGTTAAATATTACTTTTATTATAAATAAATATACTTATTTAGGCTAGTTTATGTAAGTGTATAGGGTACAAACATATGCATATATATGTGTATGTTTGTGTGTTTTAAATTGAGCTCATGTGTGCGTAAGTTGTTCAATAAAATTTAATTGCTTTAAACATTTGTAACAAACGCTTAAACGTTTATATTTATGATTGTGATTATATATATATATATGTATTCAATAAGCTTTTAGTGTACGTGTGCTTATTTGTATGTGTGTGTTGTAAAATATAAAGTTTGCTTTTTGTTTGTTTTTATTTTAATGTTAAGTAAAGTTTTTCCTCCGTGTATGCATTTTTATTTCATTTTAAAGTTTTTTTATCACGCTACATTATGCATTGCGGACATATGTGTAAAGATGTCCTTAAGGAATGAGGTTCATCATATCTTTCAGTGTAAGGTGTTCATTTTATTAGGTATTAGTCGCCTTTGTTAGTGTATTCGTTATATTGCATTTGTATTTACTCAAGTTATTTTTTTTATATATATTTTTTTCTTTATATACTATGAATTTTTAAAAATCACATCACGTTGTTATAACAAACAAAAACAAATACAATGAAAATCTACTGCATTGCGCTAAGAGAGTGTCATCATATTAAATTTAGTTGGTACAACGTAAATACGAGTAGTTCTACTTTTATTTTTGTTTTAAGTGAAACAAAATAAACACAAAATTAACAACAAAATTTTTATTTTTATTTTAGTTGGTGAACGTATGTGAACTTAAAATAAAAAAATAAATAAAATAACTTGAAAAAAGAACATTTATTATATTGTCAAAAATATACTAGGGTGGTCCCAAAATGGAAGTTAGCGGTGTCTTACTACTTCAAATGAACAATATGTGCCTCTTAAAGGCTTTTCTAATAAGACCAAATTTGTATATGATTCCTCTTAACCCTTTGACGACCATAGGCAAGTATGCTTGCCTGCGGGTTTTTGGCTTATATTTTTGTACAGGTAGCAGATAGAGGAAATATGTCAAAGACTGTTTTGTAGAAGAGGATTGAGGCAACAAAATTGTAGTTGAGTGCCAGTCCCTATCTGGTTCCAGTTGTACCCTAAGAGGTTCCAAATTTGTCTAAATAATGGTCTTTATACCAAGGGCTGCTACAGGGCAAGGGGATGGGCGTCAATTATGTTTTGGATTTAGCCTTTTTCTACCAAAAAATTTAGTGGACCAGTTTGGATAAACTCTAAGCTGCCTATAGATAATCATTTTATGTTTGGCAATTATATTTGCCTATGGGTTGAAACGAAAATTATCATTCCTAAAAAACTCCACAATTAAAACCTCTAAATTGTCATTAAATTTGCAGTTTTTGAGCGTTTTTGCATTCACATATTGAATTGAAAAAGGGGAATCCCCATATTGTTTGATGTAATAAAAAATGGGAATCCCCGAATTGTATATACAACATATGTACATATGTAAGTTTTTTACAGTCTTTATTTGAAATTTGGAACATATGCATTTGTAGCATCAGTTTTTATAGAAAAGTGATAGAAAAGTGTTTGAGTTTAATATGAGTTGATCAGCACGAGATCGTCATTTTTTTCTTAGACCAGAGCTAATTGAACAAATTTTACTTTGCGACTTTAGTGATGACGATGATGAAATCGTTACAAACCTAGACAATGAAGATGTCTTATTCCTAGAAAATAACAACCTGCAAATGCAAAATTATGTGCCCATAGAAGTTGTCATTGAGGGAACTAAGCACGTCGATTTACCGCTTGCAACTGTATATGAAAAAGAGGCAATAAGACCAGCATTGCTTATACCACCTGCAAAAACATTTCGTTTTATGCATAATCTTGCTTTTAAAAATCATAATTTTACCGGGAGTGAAGAGAGTAACGCATACAAACATTCTCAAGTTTTAAAGCCCGTTCTGCATAAGCATGGAGAAATCCCATCAGCGTATGAAGTATTTAACAGCGTTTGTAATTTTGAAGGTGAGTTTTTAAATCACAAATGTTGTGATATTTTGAGTTATCACTTGCTAATTTTATATAGAGCTGTGTCTCATGATAGTGGAGCAGTCCAATCTATATGCTTTGCAAAAAGGGCGTATATTCACTTTGACTGTGCCCGAGTTTAAGGCTTATATGGGTATTATCATACGTATGAGCTTAGTGAAACTCCCATCAACACGTTTGTATTGGTCCACAGATCCAACATTTCACCAAGCTCAGGTTGCAGGAGTCATGTCACGGAACCGATTTGATGAAATTACAGCCAATCTTCACTTTTGCGACAACAGTTAGGCTGATGTTAGCGACCGTGACTACAAAATTGAAGTTTACTTCGACAATTTCTTTACAAGTATAAACTTTGTAAAATGCACATTCTCCAGCAAAATGAAATAATGGCATGTGGAACTATTCGATGTAATAGAAAGCACATGCCAAAGAATTTTCCTGCGGGTAAAGATATGAAAAGACGGGACATAAGTTACTTCAGGTCGGGTAGCATTTCCGTTGTAAAATGGATAAACAATCGAGGAGTCTATCTCTCCTCAAATTTTATTGACCCAACAGCGATAATCAAGGTCAAGCGACGTGTTGCTGGAGAAGCTAGTAAAATAGATATTAATTGCTCCCTGATTATACAGCACTATAATAAAGGAATGGGAGGCGTTGATCTAATGGATTAAAAAGAAAGTATATTACGAGTATGATCGAAGAAGTAAGTGGCATTTTTATTTACGATTGTTCTTCGACTTATTTGAATTATGGGTTCATAATAGTTATATAATATATAAAAAACTCATATTGGCAAATAGTTCCTCAATTAACGTGACTTCAATTGAATTTCGAGCAGCTTTAGCCAAAGAACTAATAAGTTGCTTCAATTCAAGAAAATTGAAATCTAGCGATTTCAGACATCTTTTCAGCTACAACCAAATTGGGAACTCACTTTATAAGCAAGCCCAAATCTATGCATAAAATGGAAAAGAGTGAAAGTTGGAAATGCTGTTGCCATTGTGCATCCACTAAAAAATATAGTCGCACAAATGTTTTTTGCGTTCAATGCAATGTGTTCCTTTGTTTCACAACATCCCGTGATTGCTTTGGAATCTATCACGAACAACATTAATAAAAATTTTTTAAGATTTATTGTACAGTGAACTCGCGGTAATGTGAACATCCAATACAATGAACTATCCACTAATGTGAACACTCAGTTTTTTATATGGGCGCTGTAAATAGTGAACAAAGTTTAATGGCTCTAAATAGTGAACAATTTTTTTTTAATTTTTGGGGATTTTTTAATTTGTTTTTAATGTTGGGAATCCCCAAATTAATAAATACCATAATATGCCATTATTTTAATGCTAGTCGCTTTATGTAACTTGTTGCGGTAGGTTCGTGAATTTTTTTTTTAAATTAGTAATGTCTAAAAACAGTCGAAAGTTTTTATCCTTAAATGAAAAATGTGAAATTTTGGAATATTTAAAAAAAGGATTGAGTGTTACAGTGTTAAGTAAAAAGTATAAAGTTGCAAAATCAACGATATGTTCAATAAAAAATAATAAAGACAATATTTTAAAATGTGTGAACAATACGTTTTATGGACCCGGAAAACGCAAAACATTACGATCTTCAGAGCTTCCAAAAATGGAAAAAATCGCTCTATAAGTGGTTTATTTGCATGTGGAATAAAAACCTCCCTGTAAGTGGGTTGATGTTGAAAGAGAAAGCCAAACAAATTCACAAAAACATAAGTGAAAACGGAAATGACTTCAATGCTAGCGATGGGTGGCTACAAAAATTTAAAAAGAGATACGGAATTCGGCTCCTTCAGATAAGCGGTGAAAAACTTTCTGCGCAATCTCAGTTCGTAAATCCTTTTAAAATTAAATTGAAAGCAAAGATAGAAGATTTGGGTTTATCCAATGATCAGTTGTATAATGCCGATGAGTCTGGTCTATATTGGAAACTTCTCCCACAAAAGACATATGTAACGTCATTGGATAAAAGCGCTCCAGCTGCAAACATGGAAAAGCAAAGGATAACATTTTTATGCTGTGCAAATGCGTCAGGATCTCATAAAATAAAACTTTTAGTAATAGGAAAATCGAAAATTCCTCGCAGTTTTAAAAATTTTATCTGTCCCGTAAACTACAGAAATTCAAAGTCTGCTTGGATGACTTCTTCCTTTTTTAAAGAATGGTTTCACAACTGTTTTGTGCCACAGGTAAGTAAACATGTAAAAATAGTTCAATTGAGATTCTTACTCTTTTATTTTTCATTAAGGTGACAGATTTTTTAACGAAGAAAGGATTACCAGTAAAAGCTTTACTCCTAATAGATAATGCCCCATCCCATCCACCGGAATCCGACCTTAAATCCGAGGATGGTTCCATAGAAGCTATGTTCATGCCTCCAAATGTAACGGCTCTGATCCAGCCAATGGATCCAAATGCAATTAGAATCACCAAACTTCATTATAGGAACAGTCTTCTGGCAACAATTATTGCAAAAGAGGGGGATTTGCTTGAATCGATGAAAAAATCACACTTAAGGAAGGAGTTTCTATTCTAGAGGCATCCTGGAACCGAGTTGGTAAAGAAACTTTATCTAACTGTTGGAAAAATATTTTGAATATGGTAAATGATGAAGACGATCCTGAATTTAATGTTCCTTTGAGCGTTTTAAAAGAAAAGTGGCAATCAGAGTTTAGATCTTTAGAAAATACTGCTGCAGATCTTCTACAGACATTGTGCCCTCAGGAAGTATTTACTGCTGTAAACATTAGAGATTGGATCAATAATCCTTGTGAGGACATCACGCCATTTAATGAAAATGATTTAATTGAAGAGTCCGACGATGATGACGACTGTTTTATTGAAGCGCCTGAAAACAACATTAAAGCCAAAGAAGCTGTCTGCTTGATTTAATTGAAGAGTCCGACGATGATGACGACTGTTTTATTGAAGCGCCTGAAAACAACATTAAAGCCAAAGAAGCTGTCGAAATTTTTAACAAAGCTGTCCAATGGGCTGAATTTCAAATGGTCGATCAAACTGACATTAAAGTATTGAAAAAAATCAGGGAATTGGCGGTAAATAAGCTGGTCGAACAAAAGAAAAAACAGAAAATAATAACCGATTATTTCCATATTTAATTATATATGTATGTACCTTTCTTTTTTCATTGTAAATTTTATTTATTTTTTTGTCGTAATATTTTGTTTGTTTTTTATGTACATACTACGTATGTACTCTTTATAAAATGGATTTTTAAAAACTTTTTATGTTCCAAATAAATTACAAAAAGTTTTTTTAGTAATCTTTGCATTTTCATTCCTTGCAGAAATGATTTTTAGAAAAAATAACTTAGTAATATATATAAAAAAATCACAATCGAAAATGTGAACAAATTCGAAAATATGAACTACCCAGACATTAATTAGTTCACATTATCGAGAGTTCACTGTATTTTACTTTATGTTTTAAAAAAACAAAATATAAATAATTTTTACAATTACTTAATTTGGGATAAAAAATTAGCTTTCAACCCATAGGCAACTATATTTGCCAAGCGAAATGGGAGACTTAGAGGACACCCAGGAGGACAATTTTTTTTTCGTCATTACTATTAGGCCACAGATTATGAAAATAAAAATAACAATAAAAAAAAAAAAAAATAACAAAAATATGAAAAAATTAAAACAAAAAACACGAAAGTACGGCATGGAATATATTAAATATGGTAAATTTTTTTTTCAAACTTTAAATATTGATTCTTTTCATTACAGGTTCATTCTAGTATATACTATTCGAGTTTAAATTTCTAGCGATTTCAGACATCTTTTTGGGCCCACAAGTCACATTCTAAGTCTTTCAAAAACAATGTATAGAAGTAGTAAAATAAGCGAATGAGTTTAAGTTATTAACTAAGAAAATTTAATATTATTATTAAAAAATATCAGCAAAGTTATTCACTGTGTGTTTTATTTCTTAAAACCGACCTACATTTTCATCAATAATTCCACATCCGTAATGGATTTCAACAATTTTCTTAGGCACATGTTAGAGTTTATCTTATTTCATTACAAAATATTACTGTCATCCACCATTTAGTATTAGTTTTACTAATTAATGTTTCAAGGTTTATCCTATAATAAAGGGACAGCTATTTAATTTATATATATTTTTTTCTTTGGCTCCCAAAATGTTTAGTTTATACATCCGAAATGGCATCACGTTTCATGGGCGTTGTACTCCAAAATTAAAGTCTTTCAAAAGTTTTTTTTCTAGCTTAATTTCATTTAATTTCATTCTTACTTCTTTGCTATTAAATGGACATGTGATGTAACATAAATTAGTACTTACCACTTAAAGGTTTTCTTGTAAGTAACTTTGTACTAAGTATTTGTATTTCATGTGATATTTTTGGGGGGAAAAATTATCATTTAATTTATGTATGTGTGCGTAAGTTGGAATAAGTGTATATGCGTAATAAAAATGGACAAGTAATGGACATTGAGGGATTTTGAAAATGAAATGCAAACAAATATTCAGTTTCTACACGCATACTCAGATTTTAAACAAATTTCTCACGACTTCTAAAGTCATTTGAGAAATTAAATATTATAAATCTATCTAGAAAATTTTTTTAACTACTTAACTTTCCATTAAAGTGCATAAAATTTTATTTAAGAAAATTTGTTAACACCCACAACACTATCTGGATCAAAAATTATATACATTTTAAGTTAAAAAGATGTTAAAAAGTTTAAGAAAGAAATTATATATACGACTGTAGTTTACTTCAAAAATACGAAAACTATTGATGAATTTAGGAAATCCTTTTGAAATAACTATAGATTCCAAAATGTTAAGTTGTTTGTATATCATCTCTAGGAAGTATAGCCATTTAAAGCTACATACTTTTTTAACCAAGTAGGAAAAATATAGACTGCGCTTTTCTGATTCTGGAACTTATGTGGCAGCTATGTTAAATTCTGCGCCGACATTCATGCAAATATCTGCTTATTCAAAACTTTTTAAGGACAAATATAATATTTATACTAAACAGTGGTTCCCAAACACGTATTTATTTTTTAGAAATAATTCTGTAACCTTTGATACGTTAAATAAAATAAATAGATAAATAAAATATCTCAATAAAATTTGATATGAGTAGGGCTTTTTATTTTTGAGTTAATTTTGTGTGTATAGGGTCAGGGGCCAAAATTCTCCAAACAATAATTTATGATTTGAACATAAATAATATTATATATAGATATTCCCTGTAAATATCTACAAAAAATTTATTTATAGTGAAGTAGAGTGTCCCGTAGACAAAAATTTTGTAGGAAAATTAGCTGAATATGAGAAAAATATTTAAAAAAAAATTTAAATTGATCTTCAGCTCCCTACCAGCGATTGAATGTCACAGGTCTAGAACATTTCGTCCGAAAAATAGTATTGAAATGGGTATCAAAAAATTCGTAATTTTAAGCCAATTATAGAAAAAAATATTTTAAAAAATTTTCGCAAAAATTTTGGTCCAAAAACCGTCATTTTTGTACATCATGCAAAAAAAAAAAAATCGATATTTTTCTTAAAAAAAAAAAAAAAAAATAGATAGGAATTTTATAATTTTGTTGTTTTTAAGGCTAAAATATTAAAAATTTGCATTGTAGTTAGAACTGTTGATAATATATAATTTTTCAGATTTTTTAAAAAAATTATTTATCAAAATGCCTTAAAAAGTCTTCTAGCGAAATAAAATCCCATTGGAAAAATTTTTAAAATATTTTTTCCATAACTAGGAATAAATTACGAATTTTTTGATACCCATTTCGATAAAAAAAATCGAAACTTTTTTTTACCAAAATGTATGGGACTCATGATTTTTCAATCGCTGGTAGGGAACTGAAGACAAATTTCAAAAATTGTTTTAATAATTTTTTCGTATTAAGCAAATTTTTACGCATCGTTTCAGGGGTCTTCCTATATCGAAATCTCGAAAAAGGCTATTCTCGGGACACTTTAATGTGCAGGTTATCTTTTTTAGTATAAGAGATATTTAGGTCGAAGCAAATTTATCTCATTTTAGGCCACATTTTTTTCAAGTTTTTTAAACTTGATTTTCTAAACAAAGATTTTCAGACTGTAGGACCACAGATAAAACTTAAAGAATTTTTAGAGAAAATACCGAATCTCTGAAAAAAGTGCACCAAAAACTTAATTGCTATGAATCTTTTGTGAGAAAAGTTAACAAAAATTCGGCCCAGAAGAATTACAAGGTACAAAATGTTCCTGATAGGAACAAGAAAAATAAAGAGGAGGCGAAAAAGAGGGTAAAAATACTTCAGACGATTTTTATCACAATTATTATTGCTACATAATGAATAGTGAAACGTACGTACTGGAATACTTTTAGCAACTTCCTGGCTAGGAATTGTATGTTGCAGATGCTAGAGGGAATATATCAGAAAAATATCGTGTACAAAAAAAAAATGTCCAAGAAAGTTTTTGTTTGGTAAGACATACGGCGAAAGAAGCACTACAAGCACTACAATAAATGGCTCCATTTATAAAGAAATATAAGTGAATGCATGCCTTCTTCCTTTCCTAAGAAAGCACAGTGTGCCCGCATTTTTCTAGGCTGATCTCGCTACTTCTTAATATAGCCACAAAGCGAAGAAGTGGTATTAAATAAATGGTATTGTGATTGCACCGAATGAGGCTAATCCACCAAATTGTCCAGAACTCCGCCCAATTGAAAGGTATTGATCCCTAGTAAAAAAGCGTTCAAAGAACACTAAAAGCTTAGGGATTAATAAAGTGGATTTATTCCTGCAAAAAAGTAGTCGAAAACTCAATAAAAACTCTAATGAATTTCAGAAAATATTAGATATTTTTTTTTTTTTAAATCAATAAGATTAAATTAGTTCTTATTCTTCTTAATTTAGAACTTGAACGTAATAGACATTAATAAAAAAGTTCTACCATCGGTTTAGTTTTCATAATCAGATTTGCATGCACGTATTTTTTCGTTCGCCGTTCTTATATCAGTTTTATGCCTCTATATGTTGATTAAGCACACAAAAAATATTTTCTTACGTACGGCTTTTACAGCAACTATTTCAATGAAAAAAGTCAACTTTTGAAATACATTTTCCTCGGATTGGTATATTGGGTATTTAGATACAAAAAAAGTGGGTGTTTTTTTTATAAGGGAGTGTTTTTATGATATGATCGAATAAAATTTTATCACTGAAAATTAAAAAAATAATAATAAATAAAAATGAAGATTTTTGTAAAAAGAATCAAAAAACAAAACTCAAAAACGTTTTTATATAATTTTGCCCATAAAGTCCACATTTGTTGTACGTCCGGTGAATCACGCTTTCAAACTTTTTGAAATTCGTTAGAGATTCCGAAACTGCACTCTAATTGTAGATTCTATCTTTGGGATTATAGTATATATAGGCTAAAGACAAAAAATTTATACAAAATAGGTCAAATACGGGAGAGCCTGTACATAGTCCTATTAAGTGAAAGTAAAGATAACTTTTGGAAACGTATAAAATTATTATATGTTCTTAAAGAAAATTAAATTTAGAAAAAAATAGTGTAGACAGTTTATTGGCAAAAAAAAAAAAAAAAAAAAGAAATAATAAAAAATTCCAATTTTTAATTTTAAAATCGTTTATTTTCGGACTCGAAAAAATATAACAACTTCAAATTTCTTTTATTCGATAGGTTCTTTATTTAATTTAATTTAAAATTGAATAAAAATAAATATTACAAAACTTTATTGCATAATTGAGATAATAACTATTTCACATCCAAATAACAAAATTGTACTCCCCTGCTACTGCTAAGTATGTTACCAGTTACTGATTTATTTCCAAAAATGTTCGATTCTGCCCAACTAGGCAGTATTTAAAAGATTGTTCCATGAGAACAAATTTTTAATTTCAATACTTTTTTATACAAAATTAGTTCGTTTGACATTCTGGTAACTTCATGTTGTAGACAAGTTAGGTGGATGTGGAGGTAAAAATTTCATTCTCTGACTTCTTAATCTTCGGAATGATATTACTATGGTATCATTACGATTCAATAAAATTTAAAAGCTTTAAATGTATAAATAAGTGTAATTTTGTAAGGCAGTGTGATCAAGAAAATATACTTTAGTGTATAAGAATCACTTTCTGAGTCGGTTTGTCGACATCCGTTCTTCCGTCTGGCTAGCTGCCCATTACACTGGTTGAAAAAAAAAAAAATAAATCCTCCACCAAAGACGAATACTTGAACTTGATGCATTTTAATGCGCTAAACACGAATCTGCTTTTAGTTTTTTTCCATCAGTTCTGGATTTTTATAACTCAAGAACGGTGTGTACGATTGACATAAGTGATACACCAAAAGAAGCGTACTAAAAATATCTTCAAATCACCCAAACTTAATTCTTTTATGTGCACAATAGTTTCGAAGTTATTTTGAAATAGGTGTCAAAAAAAAAAAAAAAAAAAAAAAAACTCATCATATACGTGAGAAAAAAAGTAAAAGCTGATTCTTATTACTCGTAGTTTTACCAGCTTTGAGATAAAGATGATAAACTGAAACATTTTTGATGATTTCACTTTTACTAAAACTACTTAGTAAAAAAAAAGAAACCTTGAATTTAGCATGAACAAATTTTTTTCGGACATTTATTTTGAAATATCTCTTAAACTGTTAAGTCGATAAAAATTTAAAAGCAAAACGACTTAAAGCCAATTTTATTCTGCATAATTTGGTGTATTATTTATATAAATCGTGCATACCGTTCTCGAGTTATAGTGAAATATACTCGGGTAATCGGCTTATTTAGGGCGCAATATTAGACACGCCCATAAAAAAAATCTTGACCTGATGGGAAAAAACTGAAAGCAGATTCGGGTTCAGCATGCGGAGTTCAAGTCCACATATTTTTTTTTGAAGGAGCACGAACAATTTTGTTTTGTCGACCAGTGTTATAGGTCGTAATTTTGAAGATAATTCCATGAAATTTTACATAATTAATTAGTTTAGTACGATGTCAATGTGTATTGCAATTGGTTATGATTGGTCCATTATTTCATTATTTTCCGAAATTTAAGGTGTATAAAAAAACCATGTAAGATATTAGAAACATAATTTATGTTTTTATTTTCTTATTTTAAAGTTTTCAGCTATTTTTGACACAAACTTTATTAGAAATCAAATTTTTGCATATTTTTTTTAATACTATATTTTTTAGGAATAAAATGACGTGCGCCAAGTTAGCAACGAAAGTTAGCAACGAATTTGAAAATTGCACAACGGCAATACTTTTTTGCAAATTTTTAATCAATTTTTCATTTTAATTTACTTTCCATTCCAGTCATTCCCATGAAACTAACCTTAAGAATACAGAAGAATACTCCCTAGAGATTATAAAAAAGCTTCCAAGCAAAATATTCCTCGAACAGTTTTTGAGAAATCTTAGTTCACCCACCTTGGCCATAGATACCGTCATATCTTGAGACACAGCCAGTGCCAAGAGATCAGACGTATAGGAAACGAAAGTATACTACCTAGAGACTATAAAACGTCAACAATGCAAAAAATCCTTCGACCCATTTCCATGAAATCTAAGCTCCTCCATATTGGTCAATAGAAATTAAAGATTCTACTGTAACTTGGGACACAGCCAGTGCCAAGAGATCAGACATGTAGGAGAAGAAAGTATACTACCTGGAGACTATAACACGTAAAATAATCATATATTCTCTGGTCGGGCTTGACCGACTATATCCTTCATATTTGTTTTATATTTAATTTATTTTGCCCATGTCACATTTAGCCGCATTAAACACTTTAATTTCTGTGCAATTTTTTAGTAGCTAACAATTTCAATCAAAAACGATTTTTTTTATTTTATTAAATATTAATTTTATGACCAAAAAACACATATACAAACGTTATATGACAAATTAACCTTTAACTCACCTGGCTTTATAGTGTCAGTATTTACATTTGACATTTGTTTTATCTTTGTTTTTTTTTTTTATCCAAACTCTAAAATCAAATTCATTGTTATTTTATCTCCTTTCAATATTTTTCTACCAATTTTTTTAAAATTTTTATTTGTACATAAAAAACAACATGAAAATAATCTGAATCATTTTCATTTTGGCCTCCGTGCAATTTTTTGTTATTTTGGCTAAAAAAGAAAAGAGAAAAAGAACTAAAACAATAGAGTCACTAATTTTGTGTCATCCTTTTCGTTCGTGTTTATTTTACCAGCCAGATGTATCAGGTTTTTCAACTCTTCCATACTTTAAGTCATGTGATATATACATACATACATACATACATACATACATACATACATACATACATACATACATACATACATACATACATACATACATACATACATACATACATACATACATACATACATACATACATACATACATACACAGCAAAAAGTAAAAATGGACTTCAATTACGAAATTTCTTATATTAATTAATTTTTAATTGATTTTGCTCTAATCATCAAAATGATAATATTAATAACAAAAATAATTGATTTTATTATTACCGCTTTTTTTATAAATAGATATAATGAGCTGAAAATTTTTGGAAATTTGCTTAAATTTATTTTATTTCTGTATTTTTGCAGACAAATCTTTCATTTTTGTTTATATTTTATTAGCAGCTGTCAATTTATTTAAATTAAATTAGAAAATTAATTATATTGATAAATAATATAATTAAATTCCAATACAAAGTTAGTTAATAATTTTATTAGAAAAAATTTTGAAATATTTTTTTCTGTGTATATTTTTTTTAACTTTTCTATTCAGTTTTCACATGTTATTTTTTGAAATATTTTTGTATTTTTTGTGACTTTTTTTTTTGCAATTAATTGCCACCGAACGTGGTCAATGGAATTGGTAAACAAATGTTTTGTTTTTCATCCATTCAATTGGCTGATGATGATGATGTTGGAAAGATATAGAAAAAAGGACTAAATCGAAAATGTACACAAACAAATATAGATTTTTTTATTCTCACATTTATATGCTCTAGTGAAATACCAAAAATATGTTCAAATAGTTTGGAAATTGAAAAAAGGGAAAATTGAGCAAAATAATAAAAGTCAACTGAATTGAAAAATGTTCATAAATAGAGTTCAACATATGTAGTTCGTTTTATATATTCGAAAATACTGAGATATAAATGCAGAACTGGATTTATATACATGCATAAGTGTAAATATACATACATATGTATATGTAAATTAATGGATACAGTGTTTTTTAAATTTAATGTTTTAGTTCAGTTTTTTTTTTTTATCTTTTTTTTAACGTGGGAGGGTAAAATGTTAATAAGTATTAGTTCTATTTTATAATAAGTAAATCCTAGCCCCTAAACAAATGTCTTTCTATAATTATTTTAAATAGTGGTAAAAAAATAAGACCAATCTACACAGAAACGAGAGAAAAAGATATAGTCGGTCAAGCTCGACCATATGATACCCTACACCGTTGTGTACATTATATTTCGGGGAGGGGTCTTTTATTTGGCTTGGAGTCAAATATGGACCGATACTCATAAGTGTAAAATAAAACATACGAATACAGAATTTTACGTTGATGCTGACATTTATATGAATTTATTCCTTTTTGGGTGATTCCTGAAAGAGGGCCTTATATGGGAGCTATGGTAAATTATGGACCGATCTTTGTAAAATTTGGCACTATCATTTATGTTCATATAGAACTTATTTGTGTCTAATATTAACTTGATACTAACATTTTAATTGGATTTATGCCCGGTAAAGTGATTTTCTGAAAAGGGGTTTATATGGGAGCTATGGTTAATTATAAACCCATCTTTTTAAAAATCGGCACACTTATTCAAACTTATATGATACTTATATGTGCCAAATTTCATTAAAATGTTGCTATATTTAAGGGATCTATGATCGTTAAATCCTTTTCCGGGAGGACATTTGTATGGGGGCTAGGTGAAATAATGGACCGATCATAACCATTTCAATAGGCTTCGTCCCTGGACTATAAGAAACCTGTGTACCAAATTTCATTAATTTTGGTTCAAAATTGCGACCTGTAGTTTGATTACAAAGTTTACATGGACGGACAGACGGACGGACGGACATCGTTAAATCGACTCAGAAATTGATTCTAAGTCGATTGGTATAAATTATGGTGGGTCTTAGACAAATATTTTTGGGTGTTACAAACATCAGCACAATCGCATAATACCCTCCCCACCTATGCACAGTGTCACATTTATCCAAATTAGAACGACAAAAATATGAAAATAAAAGTATAATAATTGAAGCAATTCGTTTTGAATTTATTATTTAACATATCATATATTATGTAAAAAATACTTAAAGTATTGGAAAATGCCCATAGCGCGAAATATGGACTTTCAAAGTTGCAACTTTTGAAAATATTTTAATTTTATTTACAACTTTTGTAAAAAAGTATGTTTACTTTAACTTCATATATCTCTGTAAATACGCAGATATTGATATAATTTTTTTGATATGTAATAATTAATCTATCAAAATTATTCTGTTATAATTTTCTAAGTTAAAAAATCAGTACTGAATATATTGTCTTTCATTTAAAAGAAATCATAATGTTAAAAAATATAGTTTTTGGTAAATTCTATTTTCAATAGGCTGGAATTAAAAAGTTCCAACGAGTTCCAATCTAAAGATACGCTTGTTGTATAAAAGAACATCTATAAAATTAAATTTGAGAATATTGGCTGCGACTTTTTGCGATCTTTTAAAATATTTGAAAAATGTGCGGTACCTCTTTTAATAATTTTTGAAGAATTGTTTAATCATTTGAAGGTAATGACTAAAAATTTGTCATGAAAATGTAACACTAAGATTGGTGTGATTAGTTCTTGCCATGCCCACTATTAAAAAATATTTTATTTTAATCAAATTTACAAAAATTTATACGAAATTAAAAAAAAAAAATTAAGTAAATTTTCAGTATGGGTGTGGCATTAATTTTTTCCCGCCCATTATTAGTGGGAATGTTTACGGCCTTATCTACTAACAGAAAATAAAATTTCACACCAATATCTCCAAAACTGGATTTTTGTCGTTCTAAAACTGCCAAATGTGACACTGTGCTATGGTGGTGTAGGGTATAAAAATATGTGGATTGGATGGAATTCAACGTGCTAAATAAGAATCAGTTTTTACTTTTTTTCTATCACGCATTGATTTTTTCTTATGGGCATGCCTACTATGACCCCGCCTATAGGCAGTCACATTTGTTTAACTTGAGAACAGTTTGCCCAATTAAGATAAAAAAAAAAAAAATAATAAAATAGTCTTTGAGCTGATTTTATATAATTTATTGTCCAGTTAATATTTCCGTAGTTATTCGGTAATTAGTACCGAAAATTTAAAAAATTTTTTTTTTTTGAGTGGTGAAAAGTGGTGAAAATTTTGATCCATAACTCTGAAATTCTTAAGCGAATATAAAATATTGTTGACATACCTTGAAGAATTTTTTTTTTTTGGCCACCACTGTTTTTCTACTCAATTGTATATAACATGGGTATTTTTACTTAACTGTGAATAAAATTTAGATTTGTGCATCAATTTTGAAGATACATGCCTTATTTTATTCGCAGCATTACCAGCTTTAAGATAAAGATGATAAACTGTAACATTTTAGATGTTTTCATTTATTAAAAGAAATTTTAATAACAAAAAAATCAAAAATTTTTCATGATAATGATTTTTTTCGGACACTTATTTCAAAATAACTCCGAAACTATTGAGCACATAAAAAAATTAAGTTTGGGGAATTTGAAGATATTTTTAGTCCGCATCTATTGGTATATTACTTTGATCAATCGTACACACCGTTCTTATGAGGAAATATGCTAGAGTAATGGCCTTGCTATGGGCGAAATACGCCCATAAAAAAAATCCAGACCTGATGGAAAAAAACTAAAAGTAGATTCGTGTTTAGCACATCAAAATACATCAAGTCCAACTAATCGTCTATGGGGGAGGATTCTTTTGTTGACCAGTGTTATTTTTGTACTAAAATATTGAATTACATATTAGTAATAAGTAATTGCATTGAACGCCCCTACGCATCAAAAAGGGAGGTGAAGCTTATGAGAAAAAGCTAGTAAATCTATAATTTCTATGTATATGGGATTCGATTCACATATATAGATGTAACCAAATGGTAAACAATTTTAAGATTGAAGGTAGTCTCCACACTTCTCACAGGAGCGGGAATATAAGGGTGATTCCAAAGAATTGTATATCTTCTTAAAGCTCTCGATAAGACCAATGCGAACAATATGTAATATTTATCTCCAGTTTTTTACATATGTACATATTTGAAAACTAAATTGTTTAACTATAAACATTATTATTTTGAATTGTTAACAATGATTTTGTAAAATCCATAAAATAAATAATGTGATTTTTTAAATCACATCTTATTAAAAAAAAAAATCCAAATGTTTTTTTCTGCGAAATAATATGTGTCATATAAATGATTGTTAAATCATATAAAAAGATTAAAATATTGTTTTTATATTTGGGTTTCTTTCCATTATATTTCTGACATTTGTATGCTGTAGGGCATTGGTAAAAAATTTAAAATAAAAAACTAATAAATTTAACAAAATGACAAATATGATAAATATCAGCAAAACAAATAGTCATGTGTGTTAGTTTAAAAGTCTATTGTGAGTTTTATTTAGATACAATTTTTACAATAAAACAAATGAATTAATGAAAAGTAAAGTTATTTTTATACAAATATAAAAATAAATGAAAACAAATAAATTTTATAAAAATATCATTTTAGAAAAAAAAAAAAAAATATTAAAAAATATTTCAAACCAATTTACGTATATGCAGCATCAGTGTTCAAGGATGTTTAAAATATATTTTTTAATGCATTTTGCTATGCAATTTTAATATTCAAGTTAAATTTTCTAAATTGCCCTTAATTAAAAACTATCAATCTTGTATTCAGAATTGATAAATTTGTTTGCATAAAGTATTGAGTAAAATAAATTATAATATTTTACATATTTCTGTCTTGTACACATTAGTAAGTTTTCCAAATATTCTAAGTAGTAATTATTAGCTTTTTATTTATCTATAATGACCTTATTAAGTATTCACATTTATAACAACTTTAAATCTCTAGCTTATTTACAGTTCTTGGCCTTAATTTATATAACTTTTCATTTTAATGTTATTTCTCTACCGTTTGAAAACTTTTTGTCTAACAAATCTCTTATAAATTATACAATAAAATTTCATAGATTTATTTCATTTCAACCTTAATTTACTTATTTATACTAAAATTAAATTTCAACATTAATTTTATAATATAATTGTGAACTGATGTTACTTGTGGAGAATAAATTTAATTTAATGGAACATAAATTTGATACTCTACATGATGAACTATGAATTGTAATCAAACAACATACAATTGACAATTTTGTGACTGCATACAAATATTGGAAAGTAAGTTTTAGTATCATAAAGAATCAAGGATTCCAGAAACATTGTTCTTAAAAAATTTAATTTCTGGTTATAGGTGTGTAGGTACTTTATTTCAAACATTTTTTTTACAATCATATTAAAATTTAGGCGATTTTTGAGTATCTAAGGAGTGAGATCGAAAAATTCTTAACATACATTTTGCCTCATAACTTTTTTCGGAATCAATATTCAAAATTTTTTTTGATCTAGTTATCATGGAAAAATACTTCAGTTATTATTTTTAATAACAACCATGTTAATTTGTCCTTATTTTCATCAAAATAAGTAACGAAAAAAATTTACGTCCTACAAGTTATTAAAAAATTTCAAAAAATCCAAATAGGTCTTACAAATAATTGGCCACAGAATTAAATGTCGTCCGTAAACCGTTTTTAATGTTATTAAACAGCATCAGGAGAATTTGACTATTAATGTGAAATCTAGTTCGGTAAGAAAAAAGGACCACATGATATTGGGAAGGCCAGAAAATTGAAGTCATATTGAAAGGAACTCCAAACACATCTGGTAGAAAATCAGCTCAGTTTTCTCAGTTCTTCGACTATTTTGTGCGAAAATTTAAAGCTAATGGGAAAGTTGATAACATATAAAGTTCAAAAAATTCCAAACTGGAATTCTGCAAAAAAAAAAAAAAAATTACAAGCCAAAAATAGGACTCGGAATTTAAAACAAAATTTCATACAAAACGAGAGAAAAAGTTATAGTCGGTCAGGCCCGACTATATGATACCCTACACCATTGTGTACAGTAAATTTCGGGAAGGGGTATTTTATTAGACATGGATCCAAATGTGGCCCAATACTTATAAGTGTAAAATATGACATACAAATACAGAATAATACGTTGATGCTGAAATTTATATGAATTTATTCACTTTTGGGTGATTCCCGAAAGGGGGCCTTATATGGGAGCTATGGTAAATTATGGACCGATCTTTATAAAACTCGGCACTATCATTTATGTTCATATAAAACTTATTTGTGTCGAATACTAACTTGATACTAAAATTTTAATAGGATTTATGGCCGTTAAAGTGAGTTTCCGAAAAAGGGTTTATTTGGAGCTATGGTTTATTAAAAAAAAATTAAATTATTTAAAAATCGGCATACTTATTTAGACTTGCATGAAACTTATATGTGCCAAATTTCATTAAAATATTGCTATATTTAAGGGATTTATGATCGTTAAACCCTTTTCCGGGAGGACATTTATATGGGAGCTAGGTGAAATAATGGACCGATCATAACCAACAGGCTTCGTCCCTGGACCAAAAAAAACCTGTGTACCAAATTTCATAAATTTTGGTTCAAAATTGCGACCTGTAGTTTGATTACAAGGTTTACATGGACGGACAGACGGTCAGACGGACAGACGGACGGACGGACGGACATCGTTAAATCGACTCAGAAAGTGATTCAAAGCCGATTGGTATAAATTAAGGTGGGTCTTGGACAAATATTTTTGGGTGTTACAAACATCAGCACAAACGCATAATACCCTCCCCACCTATGGTGGTGTAGGGTCTAAATACTCAAGCTGTATAATTGACGAAGAAACGTAGGTGCTTGCAGAATCTTCGCAGCTTGTGTCTCAAAAATGTTTATTGCTAATGCTCGAAGCAATGTTGGAGATAAGTTTAAGACCCAAAAGCAGCAAAAATTTCTTAAAAAATTCATGGTATGACAAGCTTTTTGCAGTTGCGGCAAAACAGGAAAGTCATTTGATACATTAGGATCTATAAATACCAAAATATGCATAAAGGAATATTTGCAAAAAAGACTTCTTCTTTTCTTAAGAAAGCACAACGTGTCCACATATTTCTGGACCCATTTGGTATCATGTCACTACGGTAACAAAGCTCTGGAGTGGTACCAAATCAATAGCATAGTTTTAGTACCAAGAGAGGTAAATTTTCAAAATTGTCCATAGCTTAGACCAGTGGAGAGATATTGAGCTCTTGTGTAAAGTGAATTCAAGAGCACAAAATAGGTGTCCCAAAATACTGAAGATTTTAACAGAAGATGTGCACACTGTTCCAAAAAAGTGACTGAAGCAACTATCAAATCTCCCAAGAAAGGGTTTTCAAAAATGGTCCACAATTTTATAATTAGTTGTTAGAACCATAAAAATTATATATTTCTGTGATCTGTGCTAAATTATCAAATGATTAAAAGAATAATGTAAACTCTAAGATCAACTGTTTCCAAGTTATTGAATATTATAAATGTTAAGAATTTTTCGATCTCACTCCTTAAATGATATTGCACAAACATTTTAAACGAACTAAATGCATAGATTCTATGTTAAGTGAAGTAGGTCAGGTTATGTTATAAGGGTCGCCCGCTATAGCGAGTGTACTTGGAGGCCATTAGGCCCATTGTGATGCCCTATATGAGAAGAAAACTCCTCTTCCTTTCCATAAACAAAAACTAACTTTCCGTTGGTCTATCCTGAAACCAACCCGTACTCCTAACAAATCTAATCAGGTTTGAAAGTGGCATGTCATTGAGATAATCCAGATCATGGAAGAGTTGTCTACCGAGGTGTCTCAGTCTACGCCCTTTCAGTGCTGGACATTCACATAACAAGTGTTGTACGGATTCCTCTTCTTCCTCATCTAAATAACTTCTACAAAAACTATTTCCTGGGTAACCCATATGTTCCGACATGCGTCCGATCATACAGTGCCCTGTGATTATGCCTACTAGAAGCCTTATCGATGATCTATCAAGAGATAGTAATGCTCTAGTTCTGCTTCGGGACAGGAGTGGCCAGAGAGTTCTTGATAGTCTACAAGTGGTGATTAAGGACCACCTGTTTTCCATCTCATTTACCGCCCATTCATCAAGAGTATTGGATGCAGTAACGAAGGGGGTGAGAATATCCTCACAAGCGAGTACCTCGCCCAAAGACGATGCGTTTACTGCGCATTCATGCGCCATTTCGTTACCTCGTATACCTGTATGGCCCAGAACCCATATCAGCTCCACCCGAAAGTATCTTAGCTGAGTTAAGGAGCGTATACAGTCGTCAACACATCTTGATCTTACAATGGGGGAATTTAGAGCCTTGATTGCTGCAAGTTTGTCTACAATATATCAATGTTCGAATACTGAGATTGCAAGACGGAATTTGTTGCCCAATCTTCCCTAGATGGGATTCTGATATCGAATGTTCTATCAAAATTCATTCTCGGTATTAAATAGTCAGTCCCCTGTATATGATCTGATCTGCCTAATACATTCAATATAGTGCCGTGACCAACGCGGCAGCGCCTGAGTTCGCCCGACCCTTTAAGCCGTAGAGCGGACTTGGCGGAGATATTTCTAATAAAAATATCAAGGGGAGGAATGTCAAGCATAGTCTCCAGACTGGCTTGAGGAGTGGAACCCATTGAACCAGTAATTGAGAGACAAGCCAATCTCTGCACTTTATTCAGAGTAGATATACATATGTGTCTTCGTGCCTGCTGCCTTCCACCATACAAGAGCGCCGTAGGTAAGAATGGGTCTAATGACCGCAGTATACATCCAATGGACGATATACGGTTTTAGACCCCATCTTTTCCCGAATGTCTTCTTGCATGTATAGAAAGCACATAGTGCCTTCTGCATGCGACTCTCAGCATTACGTTTCCACGAGAGCTTAGAGTCCAGAATCACGCCAAGGTATTTGGCTTCTTTCGAAAGTTCCAGGGTGATGCCATCAAGACGTGGTGTCTTGAAAGCCGGAACCTTATATTTCCTAGTGAAAAGCACTAGTTCGATCTTTGTCGGATTTACTCCCAGACCGTTGCCTCCAGCCCATGACAGTAGAACACTCAGAGCTGATTCCATGAGTTCACTAATCGTGGAGAGAAATATTCCCCTAATGAAGAGCACAACATCGTCAGCATATGCTACTGCCTTTGTGCCACTAGTCGTGAGCCTAAAAAGGGTTTTGTTCACAACAAGGTTCCACAAGAGTGGGGATAGTACTCCTCTCTGTGGAGTGCCTCTTATCGCGACCTTCATCGAGGTGCTAAACTGGACTTGATGGCCCTGCTTTTCAGCATGTTCCCAGTCCAGTTCCTTATTCGCCGATCGACTCCCAGGTCATCCAGTGCCATAAGAAACTGAACTAAAAAGTTAAATATTTTTAATTTCCTTAAAAAGGAGTACCTAGTTTTTAATTTTAAGACAATCTAGCTATATCCGTCCTAATGTTGAAAAGGGGATGAAATTTGACTTAAGAATAACAAAAAGAAATTCTTAAGTCAAATTCTTGGGAAAAATCGATTCATTAACAAAGAAGTTTTTCCATTCCAATAAGATATCAAAATTTTATACAAATGGTTAATAAAAGTTAAAAATTAACTACAACATTCTTCGATCGGAGCAGTGGAGAGTACTATATGCAATGCAAATATTAATTATCTCCCACCTAAAGAACTATTACAGCGTATGTCTTAAGATTTTGTGGAAATAATGTTTAATTGTCATAATTGAGGTGAACATACACTATAGAGCAAAAGTAAAATTTTTTTTGTAACTGTTTATGTTTTTAGGTGATAACTTCTTATCATCTAAAGTAATACAAAAAGTAATTAATAGTATTAATTCATGATGAATTTATTTAGTGTAATGAAGAATAAAAAGTGTTAAAACTAATTCAGTTTTTTCAAAAAAATTGAAATGTTTTTGAAATAAAAAGTATTCAGTTTTGCTCCACTTAAGAAAAAATTAAAATAAAATATAATTTTAGCAATATAATACATTCTTAACAAGTCATGATGTTAATAAATATAAATAAAGCACCAAAACAAATTTTATCCCATAGTGTTACTACAGTTCTGGCTGATCTTCTAGGATTTTTAATTTCACTTTTATGTATATATTTCATATTTTTAAGTATGCTTTAGTCTGGCTTTCTTGCACATCCCTCCAAAACTATCAAATCCTTATTTTAAACAAGTTCTGAGCACTATTTTCTACAAAAATATTAGTATTAGACTGCAATTCGTGGTGAATATTATGACGTAATATCATATTTTTAATATTTTCTTCTCAGAATCTGAACATATTTTAACGAAAAGTTGAGGATATTTTTTTAAGACATAATTCCACTAATTATGAGGATTAATCTTAACACACATTTTGCCTCATAACATTTTTCGGTATCAATATTCAAAAATTTTTTTTGATCTAGTTATCATGGAAAAATACTTCAGTTATTATTTTTAATAACAACCATGTTAATTTGTCCTTATTTTCATAAAAATAAGTGACGAAAAAGATTTACGTCCTACAAGTTATTAAACAATTTCAAAAAATCCAAATAGGTCTTACAAATAATTGGCCACATAATTAAATGTCGTCCGTAAAACCGTTTCTAATGTTATTAAATAGTATCAGGAGAATTTAGATATTGATGTGAAACCTAGTTCGGTAAGAAAAAAGGATCACATGATATTGGGAAGGCCAGAAAATTTAAGGCATATTGAAAGGAACTCCAAACACATCTGGTAGAAAATCAGCTCAGTTTTATCAGTACTCCGACTATTTGGTGCGAAAATTTAAAGCTAATGGGAAAGTTGATAACATATAAAGTTCAAAAAATTCCAAACTGGAATTCTGCAAAAAAAATTACAAGCCAAAAATAGGACTCGGAATTTAAAACCAAATTTCATACAAAAAAACTCAAGCTGTATAATTGACAAAGAAACGCAGGTGCTGGCAGAATCTTCGCATCTTGTGTCTCAAAAATTTTTATTGCTAATGCTCGAAGCAATGTTGGAGATAAGTTTAAGACCCAAAAGCAGCAAAAATTTCTTAAAAAATTCATGGTATGACAACCTTTTTGTATTTGCGGCAAAACAGGAAAGTCATTTGATACATTCGGATCTATAAATACCAAAATATGCATAAAGGAATATTTGCAAAAAAGACTTCTTCTTTTCTCAAGAAAGCACAACGTGTCCACATATTTTTGGACCCATTTGGTATCATGTCACTACGGTCAGAAAGCTCTGGAGTAGTACTTAATTTATAAAATAGTTTTAGTACCAAGAGAGGTCAATTTTCAAAATTGTCCATAGCTTAGACCAGTGGAGAGATATTGAGCTCTTGTGAAAAGTGAATTCAAGAGCACAAAAAAGGTGTCCCAAAATACCGAAGATTTTAATAGAAGATGTGCACACTGTTCCAAAAAAGTGACTGAAGCTACTATCAAATCTCCAAAGAAAGGGTTTTCAATGGTCCACAATTTTATAATTAGTGATTAGAACCATAAAAATTATATATTTCTGTGATCTGTGCTAAATTATCAAATGATTAAAAAAATAATGAAAACTCTAAGATCAACCAGGTTTCCAAGTTATTGAATATTATATATGTTTAGATTTTTTCGATCTCACTCCTTATATTCTACTATTTATATTTTAATTCCTATGGGTCGTTAAGAAGATACCGCCGAAAAAAGTAAATTATACCAAAAAAGTGTTCACTTTTGCTCTATAGTGTAGGTCGGTTAGGCCTAGGTGGAAGTCGTAGCCCCCATACATAATGCCTGTTCACGTAAAAATTGCCATTTTTGTCATTACATCTAAATTTAATTTTTTTTAATTAAATTCTAATATATTTATATTAAATTGCTTTCATAAAATTTTCGTATCATTTTCTATTTTCTTATCGGTATTCATGTAATAAAAGTGGGCAAACAAATTTAGTAAATTTTTTATTTTTTGTTGATGAACCAGCACTCAGGAGATTGCCCCTACTTATGCAATGCATTGTGTTGGTATTAGGAAAATATGTTATGGGAGGGAGGATAGAGAGTAGTGTTTGTGGACATTAGACTTGAATTTCCCTAAGTTTTAAGTGGCAGGAAAGACCTCTCTCTGAGGGGAGTTTGTTCCACATGCGTACAGTACGGCTCACACTGCTTTGACCCCATACAACGATGGGACAAAAATAGAAGGAATTGTCGTAGCAAATTGAAATTTGGTACACATATTACTTTAGGCTTAGAATAAATGAAAACGAAGTTTTGAAAAAATTGGTGCAAGGACACGCCTACCTCTCATATCTCCTTAAGTTAAAAAACTAAATTTTTTCTAAAATACTGGTCTGAACTTTTTCAAAATTTGTGCCAGCCATTAAAAATAGATTGCTTGCACGTCTTTTAATTTATTTTTTAGTCGGAGCAAGGACACGCCAACCTCTAATATATTTTGAAACTAAAAAACGGATTTACTGCGTGAATACTGGTCGGAATTCCACCATTTAAATCGGAACAGAAACACCCCCACCTCCCATATATCCTGAAATGAGAAAAACTAATTTCTGGCTAACATACCGTTTTTATTTTATAAAAATAGAAGAAGGTCTCGCAGATAATTGACACATATATTACTTAAGACCTATAGTAGATATATACAAAGTTTTGAAAAAATCGGAACAAGATCACGCCTACCTCCCATATATCCTGAAATGTGAAAAATGCATTTTCTTCTAAAATAATGGTCAAAACAGTATTAAAATTTGCGATAGCCATTGGAAATCGGTTTTTAATGAGTCAGACAATATTTTATTTAATAGGAGAAAGGGCATACCTACCTCCCCCAAGCCCTATCATTTTTAGATATTATTTAAGTTTCTGCACCCGCATTTTATCTTTAGTAACTTATTAATTTGCCTTATTTCGCCCGATTTCCGATCTTTTATTTTTTTTTTTTTTTTTTAAGTTTTCAATATTTTATTAAATTTTAAAGCAATGTCGATTTAACATCACAAAATATTTTAACGTAAAAAATTCTTTGGCTTTGGCGTAGTAAAAGGAAATTTAGAAATTTTTAGAATTATTATTTTTTTTGTAGTTGTGGCAAAAAATAGGAAGTAATTCTTCTTTTATATATTAAAAAACAATACTAAATTTTAGAATCAAGCAAAAAAAAAAATTTATAATTTTTTATCATTTTTTTTAATACTCTAATGAACTCATGTAATTTTTGTATTGAAATTTAAAAATGCTCTATAATTAGCGCCATCTGGAGGATTTTTAACGTAATATATTGGGTTCAAAAAATATATTTTTGTATTCCTTAGTTGTTTTTTAAATTTCGAAATAATTTTTGTAATTATTTTATTATAATTTAGCAAAATAAATTACGTCAACATTGGGAACTCTTTGAAATTGAAGTAAAAACAGAAAATCAGACACTTCTTCAACTAAACTTTTTTTAAAGTTGTGGCAAAAAATGGGCTCTAACTATTTTTTAATCTGTTAAATAATTGTAAAAACTTACATAAACCGTAAAAAAAATTTTATAATTTTTTATAATTTTTTTATATCCTTCATCAAATTTAATGAATTTTTAGGTTTTAAG
This sequence comes from Protophormia terraenovae, assembly GCA_951394005.1. Classification (NCBI taxonomy): domain Eukaryota; kingdom Metazoa; phylum Arthropoda; class Insecta; order Diptera; family Calliphoridae; genus Protophormia; species Protophormia terraenovae. The sequence continues at coordinate 104,627,408 of OX596077.1, forward strand.
TAAAAAATATGTGTAAATTCGAGCAATGATATAAATATATTCGAAACACCATATTTTAAAAAAAATAATAATATAATAATAATAATAATAAAATAATAATAAAAATAGCTTTTACTTACAAATATTCTGCAGTATTGAAAAACAAAATTTCGACGCATTTCATCAAGACATGAATTTTTGGAAATTTTTTTCCTAAAACAATTTAAAACCAGCTTTTTGGTTCTTTAATATTTGCTTTAAATTCTCTGACTTTAGCGCCCTCTAGTAGCCACAAAAATAACTTTCTCCAAAAAAAATCTTTTAAAATTATATAACCTATATTGTTATCTTTCTAAAAACGTATAATTCAACACAATTTGAAAAATGTTTTTAATTTGATTTTTGTCTATGAATCAAAGCACTGTGAGATGTCCGCCCAAGAAAGCGTCCGCCTAGCGGAGATTAATTTATTCTAAAAATACCACCTAAACCATGGGAGCTAAAAAATGTTCCGCCTTTCAGAGCTGTCCGGCTATGGGAACTGTCCGTTAAGGGAGCTTTTACTGTAGTTGATTTGACGATTTTGGCGATTTTCTTCTCTAAATTTGATGATTTTTCACCAAATTTATCTGGCAACTATGCTTATAATACTAATATTTTAGTCTACACGTGAGATAAAATAATTCTTTTAGAGAGCGAATTTGATATTCTCTGTTACATCCCTAGAGTAAAGAGAACCGGTTCAAAACTAGTCACGTGACAGGTTCTCAGGGCTAGTGACCGGTCCCAGTTCCGGAACTTTATATGAGAGGAACCTGTCACTTTTACATGGGGTTGTCATTGGAGGTGGCTAATTAGCCCCTTGGAACAGGTCACAGGATGGGTTCTAGGACAGGTCCAAGAGGACAGGTTCAGTAACGATTAGTGTAATAAAAATTTTTTAAAAAATCGGTAATACTTTACTTTTTAAACATTATTTTTTTATTATTATCTTTATTAAATTATGTTTATTTTAATTTTATAATTTTTCGTTAATGTCGATGGCGGCACCGCGGCTCGAACCCATGTCCATCTGACGTATGTTATGTTTTATAGTCTTCAACGCTTACCACTCAGCCACTGATTATTATTGCGTGCGAGTTGCTATTTGCGCACTTAACGAGCATGTTAATAGTGAGTGTGTTTGTAAAATTTGGGATGTTATACTATATATTGAAGCATATCTCGAAAACTACTTGACTAATTTTATTAAAAAATATAGTATATATTATATATATAATATATAATATATTAAAATATATAGTATTTTAATATGGTCAACAGTTATGGAGATATTAAGCCCATTTTCTGAAAGAAAAAAAAGAATGAACACAATTTTAATTAGAATTTTTTGATATTTTTTTGAATAAAATCTGACAAGTCTTTTTCGAGATATGCTTCAATATAAAGTGCAACCTCCTTAATTTTACAAATCGCGATTTATCGCTAGAATTAGTGTCAATTCAAAAAAAGTGGACTAGAGGCATAGTACTTATGAATTATGTTTCATTTTGTAACTCTGTGTAATTAATATTTGCTTTTTGTGGGGCAAACTATTACCCCCGCTCCTATCGAATATTAAGGCAGCCTATTTTACTTTCGGGTATACAAAAAAATTTTGTAATAATTTAGGAAAATCGGTCCAGCAGTTTAGCTTTCTATATAGACCTAAACAAACACAGTTTAATTTTTCATATATATAGATTTCCAAAAATTTTAGTTTTTAACCGTTTCAAAAAACCAAGGCTTGAAAAATGTATTTTCATGCCAAGAACATCAAGAGCTTCTGATTGCTTTATATTTATACCACCCATAAATACAGATGAAGCAACATGATCCCCTACGCGTTTGTGTGTTAACTTACAACTTTGCCGAGAACACTCACTTCATACATGTCAGGGTGTGAAGTGAAAAAAAAGGTCAAGTGTGCACAAGGTGATTCAAAATTAGTTCAAATGGAAGAAATAATAAAATACTAATACTATTGGATCATATCGATTTTTTAATAAAAAAAATCGTTTTCTCTATAAGAAATTAAACAACTTGTAAAAGTAAAACTTAAAACTTAGAAAACAATTTTCAGATTGTTTTATCTTATTTATTTTTTTTTTTATTTTACCTTAATGTTCTTGACAATTATGTTTTTCTCTTTTAAATGCTTTCATTAATATCGATTAAATGTCACTTTAATATATTTGTCATGCTGATGGTCTTAAAAATTACTTTTGTCTCTTCTTGACAAATAATGGTCATAATAATGATAGCTTTACTTGCTTACTTGCCATCCTCCTATACTAGCTGACTGTCTTGCCTGGCTTTACTATTAAATTTTGTGACAATAGAATCGACTTAATGAAAAATTGGAAAACACATAAATTTCCATGTAACTTGTAATGTAACATTTAATTACATGTTTAAAATTTACATAAATTGTGTCTTCCTCATTTGAAAATAGAGGAGAAAAGCAAAAATCTATGTCATTAAATAAAATCACAGCCACAAATGAAAAGTTTATTTTTATTTTTGGAAAAATCTTAATATATTTTGACATCTGACACCTGTATTTCTGTCTGTTTTCTATTTTTTTTTTTTTTTTTTTTTTTGTAAAAATTAACTTTTACATCAAAGTTCACATGAAGTGCAAAGTAAAGAAAAACAAGAAGATTTTGTCATAATACAAACCAAAACAACCCCGCCTTACATTCTAATACCCGGTGTTATTTAGTGGGTTTTAGGTGGGTAATTTAAGCTAAAATAAGGGGGAGTGGAAAAGTAGTCATCACCATCACCGTTCGTCGTCATCATCAACATCAAAATCGTATCACATCAATGAATGTTTATTAAGTATTCTTAACGAGATAATTAGAAGTTTTGTATTCTTTTGCTACTCGTTCATTCTTCATTCATTCGTTAACAGTCATTCTTTTATACTTACATATTTCTAGTGTTTGTTGTTATTTACCAACGTTGTTGTGGCTGCTGTTCTTTTTTTTCAAGCTTGTCTGAGAAACAACAACAACAATGGAATTATCATCAACATCATACTCCAGCTTTTAAGCATTATAATGTTTTCCCAATTCCTTTAAATACTTTTTTGTTTGTTCATAATTTTTTTTCTTCTGCACACACACATATAAAAACACCTTGTGCTATTTATGCCCCAGTAGTTGTTTAGCAAGGAGGGTAGTTAGAAAAGAAATTGTTGGAAGGTGTGAGTCATGTGGCATTAAAAGTGGTCATACCTTGTAAATAAATATGTATAATATAATCATGGTTTGGCACTTTGTTTGGTCTAAAGTCACAATATTCTGTGGTAAAAGAAATCTTTTTGTGCAAAATGTAACGTTTATTTATTTACACTTGATTTCGTTATGGAAACAAAATCATCAAAACGACCAAACAACAACAAAGTAATTTTCTATAACGATAAAGTATAGAACAAACAATAACAACAAAAACACGATGGTGACAATGAAAAAACTCCAGTAATTACAAGTTTACTTGCAGCCACCCTCCTGGTTTTTGTGTTGCAACAAGAGCTAATCAAATTTGTAAAGTAAGGAATTTCAAAATTATTAGTTAATTTTTTTTATAAAGAACATAATTCAATACCGTCTTCGAATTATTCTAGTAACATGGAATTTCTATTGGTAAATACTTATACTTAAAATTGTTAAAAGTTTTGTTTTAGCAACTCAATTTTTGTCTGAAAAATTATACAAAATATTTATATGGGCAATTCTCTTTTTATGTTTGCCTTTATGAAACCGACCTTCAACCTCAAATATTTTATTAAATTCTGACTTTTTTAAACAACTTTTTATGCAATTATGTTAACAACACTTTTTGCTACAAAAGAAAAAAAATTTAAGACCTAAAACGGTTCCATGTGGTGCACAGTGGGGTCAAACGCAAATTTTTTGGTAATAAATCTGAATCTCCTAAACTACTGGTCGGATCAAATTGAAATGTATGGAAGAGTTGTAGAGGAGGACCTAAGCTTTCAGAAAAATCATCTTGTAGTCACCCTGTGATAACACGAGATAAGCTATAGGGTGTCAAAGTTGACTACCTCGAGTATGTAAAAGTTAAAAAAATCGTAACTTGTACAAATGAAGTCCGATTTTAAAGATTTTGATATTTCTGGCAAGATAAAGAAAAAATAAGCTTACTCATCTAAGTTATCTCTTACAGTTAAAAAGATATTTACGCTTGAATTTTGAATTTTTGGCTCGACTTTCTTTCGTTTTTCGGGAATAAGTCCGGAGATATATGAGGTAAAATTTTTTTTTTTAAATATTCTGTAATTTGCTACATATTTCAAAATAATATGCTGAAAGAATTTTTGGATTATCTCAATTCGTCTAGACGTGAAAAATATTAAAAGTCAGCACCCCACTGTGTGGTGCCGGCAAGCACTCAAAGTCAAAAATTCAAAAAAAAGTGTTTGAAACTAACAAGTTTTTTTATTTCTTTTTATTGCTGTAGTCGCGGATTTTACTATAAATGTCCAATTCATCTAATGTAGACTATAAACACTTGTAGAAAAGGACCATCATGGATTTAATTCGCGTGCAATTAACAAGTGTGAAATTGTGTTGTGCAAAAGTCGTGAAATCAAATTTTAAAAAATTTTAAATTTTGCAGTTTTTTCACTGGGGTTTTACGCCATTTCGGATATTTCAAAATTTAAAACAGAGCCTAATAGTTCTTGATCATTTGACATATATCTTGTTAATGTGCCCTCAACAGAAATGTTGTAGGAGGTACCCAAACTTGGAGAGAAAAAACGTGAATGGCTCCAAGAGGTGCCTTTTTCACGAGGCACACTCGCAACGTTATTTCAGTGAAGTTAGAGTATAGCGTTATCAAAGGAGGATTCCAAACGACATTTAAAAATCATTGTGCCGTTTCAAAATATTAATTTGCTAAACGTGTATAGCTATTTTAAAGAATTCAACAATTTTGCATATTTTGTTATAGTGGATATTTATAAATCAATTATAAACTGAAATAAGTTCCTGTGTAAAGTTTTACTTACGCAGAAAAAATAATTTCACTAAAATATTCATCAACGTTTTCATGGGTTAAGAACGCTATATTTTTAGTTTAACATTTATCGTCGAGGCACATCCAAGGCGCTAATCAAAATTGGCGATAATATATTTCAATATGTAGCTGCTTTAATACCATATATCGAAATCAATATGGCGTTCGAAAAAAGATACTATTTTTCATTTAATGCAACTTTAGAGATTTGACTAAGTGCAATTAAAAGATGTATATAAATGACATTGTCTTATGACTTAGTAAAAAAAAATAAATTATGAATTTTGCAATAAATGGATGAATATGAACAAGACTACATCACTACCCTGCGGGAAATTTGTGGTAATTGCAGTAATGGACCGGTTTCTCTGTACCAGTTGAGTACCAATTGACACCTAACTCGTCACCAAAGTTCCAATTGAGAACCAGTTGACACAAACACGCTCACTATTAACATGCTCGTTAAGTGCGCAAATAGCAACTCGCGCGCAATAACAATCAGTGGCTGAGTGGTGAGCGTTGAAGACTATAAAACATAACATACGTCAGATGAACATAGGTTCGAGCCGGGGTGCCGCCATCGACATTAACGAAAAATTATAAAATTAAAATAAACATAATTTAATAAATAATAAATAAATTTTTATTATTAATAAAAATAATGTTTAAAAAGTAAACAATTACCGAATTTTTATAAAATTTTTATTACAATAATCGTTACTGAACCTGTCCTCTTGGACCTGTCCTAGGACCTATCCTGTGACCTCTCCCAAGGGGCTAAGTAGCCACCTAAAATGACAACCCCATGTAAAAATTACAGGTTCTTCTCATATAAAGTTCCGGAACTGGGACCGGTCACTAGCCCTGAGAACCTGTCACGTGACTAGTTTTGAACCGGCTCTCTTTACTCTAGGGTAAAAACTGAATTTTGCAAATTTTATAAGAAGGTTTAATAATTATTAAATCGCTAATATATCCACGCATACTTAACTTATCGCAATATTTTTAATTTGTATTTTAGATTCAGCATTGTAGAATACATAAATGCAACAATTTTTTATTTAGAACTATAAATAGAATTTTGGCAATTTTTTTATAAATTTGTATCTTAAACCGCCATAACATTGATGCCGTTCGGTAAAAGTCATTCAAGCGAACAGGGGGCTAATTCTCGCACCCGTGATCGAAATAAACGAATCGAGAATAATTTCGATAGTACTTATTTTTCTAATGATGTTACTCGATAGCAAACGAATCGAGATGTTTCTTCAGTGTTGTGAAAAACTTGAATAAATCTGTTTTACAACACTGAATAAATATAAGAAAATGTAAACAAAAACCATATGTTTTTAAAAAGTAAACAAAGAAAAAATTTAAAATAAAAATGAAATAAAAGTTAAAATTTAATAATTTCCTTTTTAGAACCGCAAATCATTTAAAAGAATACAATAATGATTAAATGAGAGTGTTTTTTAAATTTTTATATTAGCTTGCGTCACATCTCGAAAAAAATAATAATAATTAAATAAATACTAAGAAATTGTTTTTTCTTTAGTTTATATTACGTTCATATATTTTTAACTTATATTATCTTATTTATACACTTTTTCGCAAAGAAAAAAAGGTGATTCGAATGCTTCTTAGCTTATGAGTAAAAACTCACAAGGTTGCGTTCGAATGATCGCTCGTTATCGAATGCCAAAATTAGAAATTTCGATACGTCTTATTCGATATCGAATAAGAGAATCCCAAAACTTAAAAAATTCGCACATTCGTATAAGAATTCGTTCGCATACGAATGCGAGGATTACCCCCCAGATTTGTGTTCCGCTAGAGCCAAGGAATATTAGTATTTAATATCGTTGATGTACCATTAAAAAATTGTCGACATTTTTTTTAAAAATTAAAAGTAAACGAGTTTCAAGAATTCCCCATATAAAGAAAACTATTCTTTAAATAGTGCAAGCTTGATTTTCGCGATAAATTAAAAACCAGATGTGCCGCGAAAGCTGAATTTTCGCGATAACAGAACCCAAAATTTTATTGAAAATTTGTATGTAATTTTTAAAATTAGAATTTTTTTATTGATATATTTACATTTTAAATATTTTTAAAGAAATTAGTGATTTAGTGTTGCTTTTTTGCCAAATTATTTTTTAAAATAACAGCTGAATCACGTAGTTCATATAGTGTCGACTTATCACTTTCCAAAGCCCATTGTATGCATATATTTATCGATGTTATACAATCGTCCACTTTAATTTTGTTTTCTTCATGACCACTAGCATATAAATCCTTCGATTCCGTATCTAATAATTCCATTTGCTCCTCATTACTTTCCACATGAATTTCTTCTTGAATCCAGTTGTTTATGTCATCATTCATGACTAGATGTTCCGTAACAATTTGAGCTACAAGTGTACCAATAGTTGAAAGATCTTTATTTTCTTCCTGAATTATATTTTACAAAATATTTAAGGCATGTTATCCTCTTTACTCCATTCACTACCGAATTCGAGCAAGGCGTTCCAGGATTTTAGAATATTGGACACTGATATTTTATCCCAGGACGTAGCAAAAATCTGAACTGAATTTTTTTTTTTCAGTTTGAGCTCCAAATTTGTTCCCTTCTCGTCAAGCAAGTGGATGAGCATTTATTTTTTATAATTTAATTTGATCAAGTTGATAACGTTTTGATGGTAAGCGCAGTACAATTGGGTGGTGATTCATTGCTATAATTAAACCGTCATCACTTTTTAGATCCTTAACTGGATGACACGTTGCGTTATCTTTTGAAGCCAAAAATTCTCGAACCTAAAAAATTTTTACTTATGAACAAATTACTTTTACTAATTGATGAAAATTAACTCGTGATAGAACCAGTCCTTGAATATAAATGATGTCATCCAGGCGTTATTATTGGAGTTGTATATTACAGGATTATTGAAAAAGCATTTAAAGGCTCGTGGGTTTTTCGATTTTTCAACAACCAACAATTTCAGTTTGTCTGTGCCATTCGCATTTGAACAAGGTAAAAAAGTTATTCGCTCTTTACATATTTTTCTTCCGGTAGCCGTTTTCACATTACATGTGACAAGAGTGTGATTTGGAAGCATTCTATAATATAAACCGGATTCGTCGGCATTGTAGATTTGGTGAAGAGTCAACCCATGTTCATCAACGTAATCCTTAAACTCTTTCACGAATGGATCAATAAGATGAGGTTTCGAAGACAATTTCTCGCACGTAATTCTTAAAATTTCTTCAACCATCCTTCACGGACATTGAAACCTGAATTGGTTTGATAAATTTTGGAATACAAATGACTGGTACAATCGCTACTGATATTGGAAATTTTTCCCCCTTTGTTTTACAACACAGAAAAAATATTAAATTTTTTTTTTTTTTTAATAAAATTATTAACTAACTTTATACTGGAATTTAATTATATGATTTATTAATATACTTAATTTTCTAATTGGTTTACAGTTTTGCTTTTTAATAAATACATTTTCTTATATCTTTAAACTGCCGTATCACTGCAGTGCTCTTCGAGCGGAGATCTCGGTCATTACGAGTGTGGTGAATTTGCTAATATACTATAGGGTATTGGATATTCAAATTTCTGCCGATGTAGAAGTTACGATTTTTTGAAACTTTTACATACTCGAGATTGTCAATATTGGCACCCTGTAGCTTATCTCGTGTTATCACAGGGTGGCTACGAAGTGATTTTTCTGAAAGCTTTAACTCTTTCATAAATTTCAATTTGATTCGAGCAGTCGTTTAGGAGATTCAGATTTATTACCAACAATTTTGCATATGGGACCCCTGTGCGCGCGTATTCGTTCTAATTTGGCGTTAAGACCAATGATTTTTGTTTGAAATTGTCACCTCTAGAACTAGTTCTGTGGAAGCGTTACATAGCTAGTATCCATTATATTTAACGGTTCTAGAATGGCTCCATGAAATAACTCCCCACGAAATAAGTCCCCAAAAATAAAATGAAACAAGTCCCCAACACAACAACAACGGTATTTGGGATGTTATTTCATCTTTTAGGGCTTTATTTCATTTTTTATTTGGGGAGTTATTTCATATGAAATAAATCCCTAAATTGTCAAAATGAATAAAGTCCCCAAATTTTATTTTTGGGGACTTATTTCATTACATTATATTTACCGCATTTATGTTCATTCATTAAAAGTAAGCATCTACTTCTTTAGTTATTTTATTATTTACTACATTATGCAGTTCTAATATGAAATATGAACATACATCTGTAAAACTTTTCGTCAACTAGTTTTACAAAAGAATTATTTAGAGATTTATGATTTTGCAAATATTTTGTAAGACAATATAGCGTCAAGAAAGATTCGGTAAAATGCCGGGTACGATTAATGATACGAAAAAACTATTTTCCGATTAGAATGGTGAAAGGAGAAAATATTTAGTTTAGTTTATATTTGGTCAAATATTTGACTAGTCTGAACATATCTTAAGAAGTTGATATTTTATTTTTAATTATATATCATTATTACTTTGATTAGAAAATATATTAGATTATTTTTTAAACTATAAATTATTCAAAATGTGCGTAATAAGCGCCGCAGTCAAAAAATTTAGTTAAATATAAAAAAATCGCGCGATTTTTGTATATTTAACTACATTTTTTGTCTGCGGCGCTTATTTCGCAAAATTAATAAAATAAATTAACAAATACAAATAATTTTTCAGCATAAAGTACAATCTGTAGTTCTCAGAACAAAATAATTATTATATATAGATATGTGAAGTATTTATAATATTATATTAATACTAGAATATAAAAACTAGCTTCGAAGTCTCTATATGTTTTCTAACTAGATTTATTCTTGCTTAAGTTGTTTTCAGGTAATAATTTGACTTAAAAATTCTTCTGAATCAAAAATAAGGTTGCTCGTGTTTCTGCATTTAAAATCAAAAAACTAAAATTTATTTATAACAAATGAGGGTAACAATTGCTAGTTTTTGCATTATACACCTTTGAATGCTTCATGTAAAAAAAAAAATATGGTTTATTTTGAATAAATTGTTACTTATGTAATTTCCCGTATTCTGAAAATAAAAACAAAATTATTACAAAAGCAATTTACATGAAAAAATTTTAGAAATTGTTATTTGTTATGGCTTTGTCATTAATCACAAAGTTCAGAATATGGGGTTTAATATTTCAAGATGTAAAATTTTTAATTGGGGACTTATTTCATTTTTAAATTGGGTGCTTATTTCATTATGAAATTAATTCCCAAAAATAGGGTGTTATTTCATTTTAGTTTAGGGTTTTATTTCATTCCGTTTGGGACTTTATTTCATGCGGAATTGTTTCATATGAAATAAATCCCCAATATTGGGAAGTTATTTCATTTTTGATTTGGGGAGTTATTTCGTAGGGAGTTATTTCATGGAGCCTCTAGAATTAGTTCTTTAATCAATGATTTAGAATTCATTCAATAAAAGCGTTTAGGAACGGTATTAGAACCTATTTATCTATTTTTCATTCTAATGAGCCATTTCCTAGAAGCCTTAATTTGTTCAGAAAAATTATGTAGAAGTCATATAGAATTAATTCTCAAAAAGATTCCTTAAAACCAATTTAGAATTATAAGAAAGTTCTACTCCATGAGTGCCAGAATTGGTTTCGACACCGCTAGTTCTAAGGATGTTATTAAAGAATCTGAATTAGTCCTGATTACACCAGTTCTAAAACTAATGATTTTAGAACCGGTTCTAAAATTTATCATGGGTAATATAAAAATAACATTTTAATTTGAATTCAATTTACATATGTGTGTATATTAAAATGCCTCACGAAAAAAAGTTACAAATGTACTGCCCTAGAAATGAAGATTATTAGGTTCTTATATGATTCTCAAAATATTACATCTCAATGTTAAAATTTACGTGAGCAGGACCATTTTCAAAACACCTCTAAAATTACGTATATGTTTCATTATCATTATCAAAATTTTAGTTATAAAAAAATTGAAAAAAGATTCGGCTGTGCCGAACAAGCTTTGCTTTTAAAAAATAAACAACAATTCCATATTTATTTATTTTTGTATATGTATGCAACAACAACACTTTTATTCATTATATTACTGCTGTTGCTAACTAAACTACTTGTCTTATAGGCAAAAACGTCACTAATAGTCATTACAATGCTTAATATACATGTTTGTTTGTGTATTTATATTCTTAACAGATTTGTTTTTGGGCCATAACACTATTGATTATGAACGAATTTGGTTATTAAAAAAACCGAAATTTTATAAAAATATTTATAACTGATCTATATAAAAATAAAAATCTGTAGCTTGAACAAGGGCTTCAAAAATAAAAAATGCGTTGTCCCCGATATCTCAGTTATTACTGAACCGATTTATTTCATTTTTTCAGAACAAAAATTCAGAAAATAATTTCTGAGCCCCCTTTAAAAAACCGAATTCCCTGGTATATGCAGAGGCTTCCGAAACTGGAAACCGGTTCTAAAAACCGGTTTTTAAAGCATATCTCCGTAATGTATGTTGAATTTCAATAGCAATTCTCGAAAGGATTTCCGATCGTTTGATATATATGTTATATATGCCAGTTATCGGTGGGCTTCATAAACGCCATTTCAACCGACACACGGACGGACGGACATGGTCCTATCGTCATCGCTTCTTACAAGGATCCCGAATATATAAACTTTTTTGCTCTCCGACGAAAATTGTGGAAATTACAAACGGAATGAAGTATAAAAAAATGAACTTCAAATTATAATAGAGGTTTACCACGAACTTAAATATTCATTTAAAAAACAGTGGTTTCCCGGTTTAACGAATACTCAGTTTAACGAATTCGCGATTTAACGTACGTCCAAATTTTTAACATTGAGTAACTTATATTACGAACAATCTATATATTTTAGTACTCGATATAACGAATTTTTCAAAAAAATTTGATTTGAAATCTATAAAAATAAGAGAAAGTAAATAAAACACATTTATCACCCTATTGAAACAGTCTTCCTTCCCCTTTTAAGCAAATGGAAGAGAATTAGAGAATTTTCGTTTGGACAATATTTTTCATTTGAAGACTATTTTCCATATAAAAACAGTAAAAAAAAAAACAAAGTAAAAATACGTTACAAAGCAGTTGTTTTTATACTTTTTAAATATGCTTTCGTTTGTATTTTTCCATTTCATTCAACTGAGAATTACTTATCAAGCCGATCTAACATTATAAACAGTTCATAGCAGTTGCAATCAAAACCTACTCTCTAGTATTTGACAACCGTAGTGAATTCTTTGTAATTTGTCAAAAGTTTGTTTTTTAAGAATTTTAATTTTGCTAATTTATTTTTATTTTTTTTATTTTTCACTTTTGTTTTTATAAGATAACTAAATTATGTTTTAACGTTAAAAAGTAAAAATTTAGACTTTAAAATACATCTTTAAAAATATATTTTGTTATTAAAATATATTCGCGATTTAACGAATTTTTCGATTTTACGAATTGGCCTGACAATATATCATTTGTTAAACCGGGAAACCACTGTAATTATATTTCTTTTCAGTCGCGAAATATTAAGATTTTAATAAAATTTTTTATCACATTTTCATTGCTCAAACATATGATTTTATATATTTCTGACATTTTTCAAAATATATTTGGTTTTAATGTACCATAGGAATGGTCTATCCTGCTACTATTGAAGATAACACGTAATTAACCCATTAAGAGCTAAAGGGTCAATTTTATGCATTTAGTTTTCAAAAGGTTAAATTATCAATTTTTGCAAATAAGTCGCATGGCATACTTAAATATTGATAAATTTATGAAAAACATAATAAGTTCATTTAAAACCGCGGTAATATCGATTAAAAATTATTTTTTTAAATTTAGCCGCTAATTTACACAAATTTTCGGCGCTGCGAACTGTGGCTTCAGGAAATTTGGCCCCAAAACACTAAACGAAAAATGGTTCCAATTATGGAGCAATTTTTCATAATGAATCATTTCCCCAAAGTTTTTGGAAATATAACCCAAACTTGAATTAAAAAATTGGCCCAATTATTGGGACACATTTTCATAACGAAAAGTTACTCCAAATAAAAATGAAATATTACTGAAACTAGAAATGACACAAGTAATGGGGCATTTTTCATAAGTTGGAAGAAATTATAATTTTTATCAAAAAGGTGGAACCTTAAACATATTTTTACATACGAAAAAAGCTTATTAAGCAAAGCCGGTATTCGAATACTCAGAAGTGAAATATTTAAGCCCGGCCGAAGGCAGACAACGCAGAATAAACTTTGTTAGCGAAAAAACTATTTTATAAACTATATTTTAAAAAATTAGATTTTTAAGAGTTGAGGGGTATTATTTTAAAATAATTTTCTTCAAATTTTTTTAAATTATTGGCTTTTCAAATGAAACGAAAATAGTATTTCTTAAGGACTCATTTAAAAATTATAAAATGAAATAAATTCCTACAAAAATAAAATATTTTTTAATTCTTTAAAAAATGAAAAAAATTCCAAAACAAATTTTAAAAGAGACTTATTTCATTCATTATTCTTTTTCTTAACAAGTGAAACAATCTCATAAAAGAATGAAGGCCAAAAATATTTTCCTTAATTAATCTTTTTTAAATTCAGAAAATATAATAAGAAAACTTTTCTTCGCTAAAACAGGCCGTACGGAAAGTTTTTTGACAGTCGTTATCCTTCGAAATATGAAATTTCTCACACATATTGTGAAATTAAATTTTTAAAAAAATCGTTGCATAAAAAATAGCCCTAAAGTACAAAAAAAAACTTTTTTATGGGGCTTTATTTCATTTGATCTTTTTAGGGTAATTTTTCATTCCAATTTAGTGTAAATTCACCCCAAAAAATCAGGTCACAAAATGCCTCAAAAACGATGAAATTTTGCTCCAAAATTGCCCCAAAGTTGTTGTATCCCATGTAATTTTTTTCATCAATTTATGCTTTCGGGGCATTTAAATTCTTAACTAACCATTTATTTGCCGTTAAAATTAACTTAACCAATTATGGATTGGAAATCCCAAAATTTTATTTGTGCAACTAAAGGGTAAAGTACATTCACTTATCGATAGTATTTTATGAGACTTTTTCAATGATTCCCTATAATAAAATTTACGATGGAAAATGTCTAAAATTTTCAAACTTTAATAAAATACTATTTAAAATAAAATTAATGAACATATTACTAAAATTTTAATTTCGCGAAAATGAAAATAAATTTTAAAATATATTTTTTTTTCAATATGTCTTAGACATCGTTTTTCTATCATATGTTGTAATTTTTTTCACAAAAAGTTAAAAATTGTGTATACTGTTGATCGAAAACCCTATTTTTGGAGGTTGTTTAAAAATGGTCCAGCACACGTAAATGAAATAATTGTACCGTAATGATTTGGAAATTAGTTTAAAACATATCAATCTTTAATTTTAGGGGGTACATTTGCAACTTTTCTTGTCCCCATACAAATCAAGGCACTATATATATGGGAAATTCTTCAAACTCGTTTACTTTTAATATTCAAAAAAATTTTTAAATAGCACATCAACGATATTTAGTACCAATATTCCTTGGCTCTATTGGAATAAGAAAAAAATTTGTAAAAAAAATTGCCAAAATTCTATTTATAGTCCTAAATCAAAAATTATTGCATTTATGTACTCTACAATGCTGTATCTAAAATACAAATAAAAATATCGCGATAAGTTAAGTATGCGTGGATATATTAGCGATTTAATATATCGACGATTAATGTTAAACTAAAAACATCGCGTTCTTAGCCCATGAAAACCGTTGTTGAACATTTTCAGTGAAATCATATTTTTTGCGTAAGTAAAACTTTACACAGGAACTTTCAGTTTAAAATTAATTTATAACGCCAACATCCGCTATATCAAAATATGCAATATTGATGAATTCTTTAAAATAGCTATACACATTTAGCAAATTAATATTTTAAAACGCCACAATGATTTTTAAATGTCATTTGGAAAACATCTTTGATAACGCTATACTCTAGCTTCACTGCAATAATGTTGCGAGTGTGCCTCGCGAAAAAGAAAAGGCACCTCTTGGAGCCATTCACGTTTTTTCTCTCCAAGTTTGGATACCTCCTACAGCATTTCTGTTGAGGGCACATCAACGAGATATATGTCAAATGATGTATAATTTCAAGAGCTATTAGGCTCTGTTTTAAATTTTGAAGTATCCGAAACGGGGTAAAATCCCCAGTGAAAAAACTGCAAAATTTCAAATTTTTAAAAATTTGGCTTCACGACTTTTGCACTACACAATTTGACACTGGTTAATGGCACACTAATTAAATCCATGCTGGTCCTTTTCTACAAGTGTTTATAGTCTACATTAGAAGAATTGAACACTTGTGTTAAGATCCGCGACTACAGCAATAAAAAGAAATCAAAAAAACTTGTTAGATTCAAACGCTTTTTTTTTTTTGAATTTTTGAATTTGAGTGCTTGCCGGCACCATATGGAACCGTTTCAGGTCTTGAATTATTAGAAGAATTGAACACTTGTGTTAAGATCCGCGACTACAGCAATAAAAAGAAATCAAAAAAACTTGTTAGATTCAAACGCTTTTTTTTTTTGAATTTTTGAATTTGGGTGCTTGCCGGCACCATATGGAACCGTTTCAGGTCTTGAATTATTAGAAGAATTGAACACTTGTGTTAAGATCCGCGACTACAGCAATAAAAAGAAATCAAAAAAACTTGTTAGATTCAAACGCTTTTTTTTTTTGGAATTTTTGACTTTGAGTGCTTGCCGGCACCATATGGAACCGTTTCAGGTCTTGAATTATTTTCTGTTACAGCATCAAGTGTTGTTAATATAATTGCACCAAAAGTTGTTTAAAAAAGTCATAATTTAAAAAAATATTTGAGGTTGAAGGTCGGTTTCATAAAGGAAAACGTAAAAAGAGAATTGCCCATATATATATATATATATATATATATATATAAAATAGCTATATAGTATAGTTATATATAGTTATTATATACGCTACTGAAACCAATAGCGGCGTCAATGTTATTGTGCTTTAAGATAAAAAGTTGTAAAAAAAAACTTTAAAGAAGCAAATTTTTGGTTTTGTAAAAAATATTGACATCGGTGCTTTTGTTTTAATGTTAAGATGATTAAGAATTACATCTGCTAGACAATATAGAGGTCCAAAGTTTTTCAGATTTTTGGGCTTAATATTCATTATTATATTTTATTTTATTTTTTCTAAACCTAGTTTCATCTCATTCGCTAATTCTCTGTTAAGCTTTTTTAATACGCTGAAATCCTATTCCACAATCCAATGTCCTTCTCTAGACATTTTCTAACAATTTCAAAATAAAAATTCAAAAATGTATTTGTGCATGTTTGTTTGATTGCCCTCTGCAAACGAGCAAACCATTACGAAGATAATGTGATTAAAAAAAATA
Organism: Protophormia terraenovae; assembly: GCA_951394005.1. Classification (NCBI taxonomy): domain Eukaryota; kingdom Metazoa; phylum Arthropoda; class Insecta; order Diptera; family Calliphoridae; genus Protophormia; species Protophormia terraenovae. The sequence goes on from OX596077.1 coordinate 104,643,996, forward strand.
GCTTTAAAAATATAGAAATAATTTATTTCATACATTTAAAAGTAATGAATGGTATTTAATTACATTATTACTTTAAGTGTGATGACTTTGTATATATGACTAAGTTTGGTTTCGGTTCATTATGTTGCTAATGATATCAGTTATAAAGTTAAAACACAATGGTAATAATAAACGTTTTTGAAACAAGATTTTTTCTATTTTGAATTTTCATTCACTAATGTATACAATTTCATGTTTCAATAAATTCCCTATTTTGCTGCAATACTATTTCACAACCTTTACTAAGTTTTTATCTTCAAACAACAAATTCGAAATTAAAACTATCTACAGTGCCATAATTTTAAATGAACACAAAATTATTCTAAACTAAACTGCAAAATACTTGTTATCATAAAACTTCAATTACTCTTACCTACATGAATAATAAAAACTCTTCCTTTGTGACTCTTTTGTTTCTAGTGCCAAAAATCTGCACAAAATAAATTTCCAAATCCTGCTCAATATTTATCTAAAATACTCTTATCCTTGCTCTTTCTGCATACTCTTGTTATCTGTAAGAGTTTTATGATGAAGTGCGCAAGGCTTTTGTGAAATTATTGCTCTTAAAAGGAAGTAATAAGGATTTGTTGATTTTATAGTATCATTTGCTATAAAAAATCTGCTATACTTTGATTTTCGTATAATGTTATGTGCAGTATGTGAAATGCATAAAAGTTTTATAGTTTTGTTTTCGAAAAAAGTGATAACTACGAAAAGTTTATGCAAATAAATAGTGGTTAGCAATAAATTCTTGTTGCGGTATAAAATAAGAAATTTTGTTATGTTGCTTATGCGATAAATTTGCTATAGATTAATAATCTGTTTAGAAATACGTACATATATGAAATACCAGGCATAAATAGCTTATAATATTAAGCTATTAATTTTTAGATCGGCCCACTGTAAATTGACAGTGACTACCTTATAATTTCGTTAATCCAATCAAGTTTTTCTTGAATACCTGCTAATCAATTTAATCGTTTTAAACTGCATTAGAAATAAATAAATATATACATCTCCCTACTCATAGCAAAACTGTGAAAGATATTAAAAGCAAAAACTATATATTTTTTTTATAAAACTTATAGCTATTTTTGAACCACACTTTTTTAGAAACTATATCTTTTCCTAATATAAATTTTATTTGGAATAAAATGAGCTAGAACATATTTTTTTTTCATACTTTATTTATTGAATCTTCAGTAATTGTACATGAACTAACAATAAGTATTAAAATCATAAATCTAAATATTAATATATAATTTTGTCTAACCACAAAAATCTATTTTAATACGTATATTTTAGCTCCTCAAGTTTGATGTGTGCCAATCGAGTATATCCATTGCTTAGTAGGATGTTTCGAGCTAGAGGATTTGGGTGAATTTCTAGCCTCCTAAAATATTTCTCAGTATGTTCTCTTATTACATCTTTCACAAAGGGGACGTTTAGATCCTTATGAATATTTGATTTTTTGACGTACCATGGTGCCGCAATTATTATCCGCAAAATCTTGTTTTGTCGTCTCTGTATTTTCTCTATATTTGACGCCGAGGCCGTGCCCCATAATTGAATGACATAACTCCATATTGGCTTCAAAATAGAGTTATATAAAAGTAGTTTACAATCTAAAGTAAGTGTTGAGTTTCTACCGATAAGCCAATTTATTTGAAGTGCTTTCAGTTTTATTTGCAGTGTTGCCAGGACTTGAGAAAAAAAGAAGCTAAATTAGACTTTAAAAAAGGTCAGAAAAAGCTAAATGTCCCAAAAAATAAAGCCAGAAAAAAGCTAATATATTTTTTATTAAAAAAAGCATTTATTTCTTTGTTCTCATTAGTTTTTGGTATTTCTTAGATATTTTCTAATTTCTATGGATAATAAAATTTGTTAAAAAATTATTCTAATATTTTTGTAGAATGAAGCGCCGTAGGCAAAAATTTTCGTTAAATATAAATAATTTCGGTTTTTTTTTGTGCGAATTAATATACGATACTTAAATGCTTAAATTGATGATTCTGTAAAAATAAAATTAGTAAATTTTTAGCCTTTTTAAGGCTATGTTAAGAATCAAAAAAGGCTAGAGAAAAAGCTAGAAGCTAAAACGAAAATTTTGAGGCTAAAAGCAAAATAAAAAGGCTAGATTTAGCTTTAAAAAGGCTAAACTGGCAATACTGTTTATTTGTGTCAACTTGGCATCAATATGGGATTTCCATGTAAGACGTCTATCAAGATAGATACCGAGTTAGGCAATGTAAATGTTATGTGTATGCATTTTTGCCCATTTACCTTTATTTTCCACTTACGTAACCATCTTTCAATGTATAGTATATGGTCTTGCAAGAGTCGAGATGCTTCTTGGGGGCTATCATGTGTACTTAAAATAGCTGTGTCAACAGCAAATGTTGATGTATGGGTTCGGTTGTTAGTTGGCACATCAGAGGTGTATATTAAGTACAACAAAGGACCCAGAATACTACCTTGGGGTACTCCTGGTTCAATGGGCTGTGGATTTCTTAAGAAGTCTCCCTCTTTAACAAAAAATTTTCGATTAGTTAAATAGCTTTCCAATAAATTATGTGTATTAGTGGATAAATTTTGCTTTTTGCTTATGGCATTATGGCCATACTTTGTCGAAAGCTTGCGTAACGTCGATAAAAAGAGCAAAGCAATACTTCTTTTCTTCAAACGTTTTGTTAATAACATTTACAAGTCTGTGTGTTTGTTCGATAGTGCTGTGTTTTCTTCTAAATCCGAATTGATGATTGGATATACATTGGTTTCGATTCAATAGAGGGGTTAACTTATTCATTAAGAGTTTCTCAAAGAGCTTTGACATATTTGATAATAGACTTATAGGTCTATACGATTCTACTTTTGTGTGATCTTTTCCAGGCTTAAGTATCATAGTAACCAGTGATACCTTCCATTCTGGTGGATAATATACAAGGCGTAATATAGCGTTAAAAATATAAAGTATAATTTTTAATGCTATCCGGGGTAGCTCCAAAAGCATCTTGTTACTGATTTTATCAATACCAGGTGCTTTTTTAGAGTTTAAATCAACAATAGCCTTGTCGATCTCTCAAATTTCAAAACAAAGGGGTTCAACTGCTCTAAAATTGGGTACAACAGGTGGCAACTCAATTACGTTATTTGATACGTTCGGGGTAAATACATTTTTCAGATGACTTACAAACAGAATCCCTTTTTCGGTATCATTTCTTGCCCATCCTCCATTAGTATTACGTAAAGGAGGTTTACATATAACTGGTCAAGAGCCGTTTGACATCCACAGAATTATACCTGTTTTGTCGGGGGTAAAGGTAGCATGTTCAGCAGCAAGTTTCAAATTCATATCAAAATTATTGAAAGAGTGATCGATTTCTTCTGGTGTACTTAGCAATATGTTCTCCGTGCAGTGTGTACTAAGGTATTTCCTATATTTCAGCCAATTTATCCTTGTTCCTGATATCGCCAAGTTACCAGACGGAGATACAATTTCTCGGGGGCTTAATAGCATAACAAAAGTGGGTGAATGATCCGAGGAAAATTCCAGTGAAGATTCAAATCGTATTAGATCCATAGCAATGTCTTTTATAACTCCAAAGTCGATCACATCGGGTATCTTATTTGGATCAGACAGCCAGTAAGTAGGTTCTCCGCTCGAAATCACATTCAAACCCATTTTAGGAATTGTATCAAACAAAACACGACCTTTCGGGGTTATTAGTCGTGATCACCAAAATGTATGCTTAGCATTATAATCGCCAGCTGCCAGGAAACGGAGTCCTAGTGATTTAAAATAGTGTTCATATTGATTTTCTAAAATTGAAAACCTGGGGGGTGAATATATCGATGAAATCACTAAGTTTCTATAACAATCTTCAATACAGATCGTTGTAGCTTGAAGATAATCTTCACAAAGATCACACATTAAGTAGTGTTTAATTCGAGTCTTTATTAGTATAGCCGAGCCTCCACATGCTCTTCCTCGGGGGTCCTTTGTATCATAAAAAACATATCCATTTATCTGGAATATACTTTTAGATGTCAGATGAGTTTCAGAAACTAACTTTATATCAACTTGTTGGTTTTTCAGAAAATATTCAAGTTCATTTTTATGTTGGCGTATGCCGTTTGCGTTCCAAAAACATATCTTGAGACAATTCATGGTTTATTTAGAATAGCTTGTAAAAGCATCGTTTACATCTTGAGCATTTCCTGCATCATATTGCCAATAAACATTGTAAAATTGTTTACCGATTGCACGAGCGTCTCTATTGTAGTTTCCAGCCTTGTAAAATTTAATTCATGAGATTTTTCCATTAAATCGGAATTCGAGTTAGTGTTTTTATTTTTAGGCAAAGAATTTGCTGGTGGAGTTTGGTTGGTCCTAAGAACATTTGCGTATGATTGTTTGTTGCCAGATGACTCTATTAATTTGGGGTAATTATTTCCAAGAATGTTTGGTGGTTGAGTGGTAGAAATCCTAATTTTCTGTCCTAGGGATCGTTTGATGATGGCATACACTGGACAACCTCTATAGTTTGCTGTATGGTTTCCACCACAGTTGCTACATTTCTTTATGTTCGAGTCTGCCTTCGGTTTATCACATTGGGACGAGTTGTGTAAATAGCCACAAGCAACACAAACTAGAGGTAATCTACAGTAAGTTTTAGTGTGTCCATATTCCTGACAGTTTACGCATTGTACTGGTCCTGATCGTTTATGCGGCTCTTCTATTGAAATTTTTCGGTGCAATAAATACTTCAAATCATATATTGGGTGGGTTTCGCCTTTTTTCCATTTAATGTCGCCGGGTTCTAATTTAACTTTGTGGCTGGGGTGTTTTCTCGCGGTTGCACAGATTCATAACATTTTTTATCTTAAATCCTTTATCTTCTAAAGTGGTTTTTATTTCAATTGGTTCTACATTGGAATCAATGCCTTTTATAACAATTTGAAGGCCCTTACTGCTTTTCAATTGATATGTATAAAAATTTTTCTTATGGATTTCAAAATATGACACTATTTTACGATAATTATTTTCGTGATTAACTTGTTTTTTTTATAAGCTTTACAACTACAAAAAAAAAAAAAAAAATTATATGTTCTGTGTTGGTACTGCAATTTTAATCCGTAATGATATAAAGCACTTACCAATGCCATGATACAACGAAACACATCCAAGCTACTTCAATAAATATACCTGATAATAAAACAAAAATTTCCTCAGTATATTGTCCTCCAAAATATAATATAAAATAAGACCAGTTTCTTGATTATTTTTCCACCTTAGGCCTCCTTAGGAGATTATAATGCTAAGCACACATTTTGGGGCTCTCGCCATATTACATTCAGGGATAGGCAATTATTCGAGGCAATGTCGTTCAAAAAACTAGATTCCATATCTAGTGGTCAACCCACTTACTAGCCTGCAGACATCAATACGATTCCTGATCTTATAGACTTTGCCATAATTCGAAATATAAAACGCGATTGTATGTCAGTGATTCCTTCACTAGATCTTTCGTCAGATCATTTAACAACGATCCTGACACTGATTAATAGTCCAATCCAGTTTGAAACCCAAAGCTAACAAGAATACAAACTGGTTAAAATACAAAATGTACAAAGCTGCACTGAAAAGTGAAACGAAGTGCAGTTAATATCTTCACAGACATCCTAACTAATGCAGCTATAGTATCCACACCTTTGCGTTTCTCACGAAGGCTAAAATATATCAAATGTTGCTCAAATGTTGAATCTCTTATTAGGGAAAATAGGCAACTAAGACGTCAATGGCAAGATTCTTGATTACCAGCCGTCAAAACTAAACTTAATCCTAAACTTAAACTATTGAACAAGTGCATCGAATTACAACTCTCATCAGAGTATTGTTCTGCGTTATTTATTGACATATCTCAAGCTTTCGATAAACTCTGGCAAAACGGAAGATCAATATAAATGATACGAAATGTGTCCATATAACATTTACCTTACGCAGGGAAAGTTGTCCTCCCATTCAAATAAACAATGTGCAAATACCTGAACAGGACAAAGTAAGGTTGCTTGGTATTCATCTAGACCAAATTCATTGGTTAATTGGTCCAAGGTCAACCCTAGACTTGGACTATAAAGTACTGTTATATAAAGCAGTAATAAAACCTGTATGGTTATATGGCATACAGCTCTGGGGAACAGCCTATTCATCAAACATTAAAAAATTACAGAGAAATTCCCAACAATTATAACAGGTGCACCATGGTATGTCAGAAATAGCAACATCCATAAGGATCTCAATATTCCTACAATTCGTGAGGAGATAAAGAACAGTAGCATCAATTATATGAAAAAATTATCTGAACACCCAAATCCTCTCACTAGGGATTTGCTGTTTTTTGAGGGTCACAGACGCCTAAGAAGAATGTAAACACTGGATCGTGGAAGATAACACTACTAATAAAATCTTGTAAATTTCTGAAAAATAAAGATTCAATAAAAACTAAAAAAAAAAAAAAAAAAATGCTGCTTAATTTTGTTACAATGGCATTTTTTTTTTGTTTTGAAAGTTTGCCAAATTTGTTCAAACGCATAGTTAAAATTTATTATCGAAATTATGTTGAGCATACAAAACAATTACTAGGAACGTAAGTCGAGAAATAAAAAAAATACAAAAAATTCACGATCACCTAAAAAAATTCCGATAACCGAAGAGAGAGATTGTAGGATCGTAGTTAAAATGATACGAATTTAAAGCGAAAATATCTACATCTCTTTATGGAATGTGACTCATTCTTTAAATTTCCATATATATTTTATCAGAAAAGTTAAAAAAATGTAGCCTAAATAGACTTATTGACATTTTTTTTAAATGAATGCTGCATGATTTACATATCGCACAGTGGTTCCAGAACTCTTTTTTTTAATAATTCTGTAACATGTGATCCGTTAAAGATATCTAAATAAAATTTGACATGGCCATAGCTGAGGTGTTCTCAAGTTGTTTTGGAGGAGTACAAAACCCTAGCGGGTCTGGGAAGTAGTGAACCGACCTCCAAAATTTGTAATTTTTTAAAAAATCGTCAAAATTTCATTTATGATTATTTTGTAAAGAAATGTTAAACATACTTAGATAGTCCTCGTGAATCTTTATAAAAATTATGCTTACATATGCAGTAAATAATAATAAAAATGCTTTGAAATTTTTTCCCGCTAAAGATTCATTTATTTTCACTTTTTTGGAATTAATTATTAAGATTCCAAAAAAGATTTGTTCACTTTTGAAGTTGTGAAAATGTTCTTTTTTTGGAAGAACTTCATCGTTTTTTGCTGGGAGGTTGTACACTTTTTAACCATTTTAAAAACTGTCAATAGATTTTTTTAACAAAATTACAATCCCTTAATGGTTTTCGAAGAATATATTGTTAATGACACTTACCACAAATGCCATCAACTTTACTGATTTTTCAGCTCTTGTTTATATTACTGTTTTCTTTTTTGTTTTTGTCGTATCGAACATCATAAATTACCAGCATTTTTTTTTTTTTTTTTTCAGTTTTATAAAAAAAAACCGAACTTTACTTGTAAACATGTTAATTATGATTGAATTGTATAAATAAATCACAAAAAAAAAAAAAAAATATAACAAAATTATTACATGCCAGAGCACGAGGGAAGAAATGGCACAACAACGTTAACGGGGAAAAAAATTAAAAACTGAAACAGAAACATTCAATGGGCGCCACTTGTAGTGATAAATGTTCACACATACTATTGAAGCCATTACTACCACAATGAATACTACATTGAGTAGTGTATGTGTGTCCAGTTGACGCCACAAAATATGCTAATTTATCACAGACTCATACGCGCTTTTACATACTTTTATGAGAATACAAATCACAGTGTGTGAGTGTTAAAAAAAATGCATTGTTACTACAAATATATAAGCGAAAAAATATACACACTCGCTGCTGTACAGTGAGCTATAAAAGTTTGAGCACTTTATTAAGGCTGCTTGGGAAAAGGTTTTAAAAGTGTAAGGTAACAAGGAAAATTAAAAGAAATTTTAGAAATTTAAGAGCTTTTTAAAACGAACGGTTTTTATTATTTTTTTTCTTGAGAAAAGCTTTACTTTCCGGTATGTTTTTGTTTATCATCTTTTACATTTATGATTTTTAACTCATCACTAAGAAGTTTCCTTTTGTGTAGTTTTAATTTTATTTTTTACTGTTTGCCTGGAATTTCTTTTAGTCTGTCGATTTGCGGCTGCAATTGCATGTATTCATGGGAGTGTGGAGGTGTATGAGTTATGAAACCAAAAAAATGTTTAAAATTTATATTCAAACATAACTAAATTAATGAAATGCTGGCAAAAAATATATTTTTAAATATATTTGTTTTGTTTAACCGCTTGTGATGATGGAATGTACTAACAAATTTATAAGAAAAAGCTACAAAAAAAAAAAAAAAAAAAAAATAAATAATAATTAATAGAGCGTATCAGAATTGACTACTTCAAGTATTAAAAAGATTGAATATATCTGACTTTTTGATTTTTTGTAATTTTTATTCATTTTATTTGTTTTTTAAAAAACTAAATGAAATAAAGAACTAATATGCTAACTTACATAAGTTATCTCTTACAATTCACAAGATACTTATGTACCCAGCAAAAACTTGGTAATAGCATGTAGTTACGGATGTGATTCTTTTCAATGATAACAACAAACTGTCTGCATTACATGAAAGTAGTATAGTAACTACTTACTTTTAACGTTATATATAATCAATTTCTTGAGATCCGATTTTTGGAAATGTTACTTTTTGTTACTTTTTATCAATCGTATAAACACCAGTCACTGGTGGAGTCGAACACATGACGAAACGCAGGCACACTAGCATATTGTCAACAAATCCATTGGGGTAATCCATGCATACATGATAATTCTCTCATGAAAAATTATAATTGCAATTTGAATATTTTAAATTGTTTATGTTTAAAATAAATAAATTAAAAAAAAATTCTGCTTTTAATTGTTCCATATTTCAGTACATATTTGTAATTGATAATGTAACTAGTTACTATTCATTTTGCTAATAATGACTTTTGTAATACTTTGAAATTAATGAGTTATTGAATAGATTCAAAGTAATTAGTTCTTGCAATGACATTTAAGTAATGACTTTCTGAAATGCTTACCTGTAATAATATAGAGTAAGTAGTTGCCTCTAATGACATCGCCGTGTTAAAATAATGACTTATTCATCTAATGTGTAAGTTGTGAAGAGCCATTATATTAGCTTCTTAACTCATTACATGGCAAGCAAAGTTTTTGCTGGGTATTGATTTTATTTCCTTTTTTTCGTTAATAATTTCCCAATATTGAATTACGCAAAGAAAAAAAAAACACTCACTGGTTCTGTACTACGGGATTTTTAAGTCAATTTGGATCCACGTTATTAAGAAGTGGGGTTGACGAGGGAACATTCGCCACTTTTTTGTTTAATATTCTGTATTTTCAAAACGGTTCTCGATATCAATAAACTTTCTTTAGTAATAAAAACCTAGATATATTGGCTTATATATAAGCCATTTTTATCCTGACTATCTCCATGTTAAGTTTATTTTAAATATGAAGTAATCAAAAACGTCGAAACTACACCATTCCATAGCACAGTGTGCGATTATCGCATTCTAAGAGATCTAAAGTCTATATTTTTATACCCACCATCAAAAAGATGGGGGGTATATTGATTTTGTCATTCTGTGTGTAACATGTCGAAGGAATCATCTTAGACCCCACAAAGTATATATTTTCTGGGTTCCGGTTAGATTCTGAGTCGATCTAGCTATGTCCGTCCGTCTGTACGTCTGTTGAAAGCAGGATAGAGCTCGAACGGGGCAACGTAGGGAGACGAAATTTGGCACAAATATTTATCTTATATAAGGTTTATTTGGTATTGAAATTGGGCAAAATCGGTTAATAAACAAAAAGTTATGCGCAAAAAACTAGAAACACAGGGTGTCCGTTAAATACTTTTCTGCTGATATTTCTTCAAAAAAAAGCACGTACGACAACGAAATTTTGTACATATAGTTCGGGGGTCGATATAAACTCGGAAACCAAAAAATGGGCGTGGTCCGCCCACTTTACCGCCCACCTCCCATATAAGGTGAAAATCAACGAAATTGTGTTCAAATAGTTCAAGGACCAATGTAAAGTCGGAAACAAAAAATGGGCTTGGTAAGCCCATTTTACCGCCCCCTTCCATATAACGTAAAATTTGAAAAAGTTGATGGTGGGTATATAGATTCGGCCGGGCTGAATATATTCGCGCTTGTTTTTTTGCATTTTTACTGTTGTGTCAAATTGTGTCCTTATCTTTTAATGCTTTCAAGAGATATTGACGAAAATATATGGACAACGAAAACCGATATTATTTTTTTTGCTCATACCTTTATAAATTGTGAAACTAAATCAAGTTTTGAATTTTTTAATGACTAGTTTCGAGATCGGCTCCATTTTGCACTTGAGGGGTTTTTCAACTTTGCTAGGGAGCAAAATCTTTGAATTAGTTTAAATTTCGAGATGTTTGGAGATTTCGTATTTTTTAGGGCAAGAATAAGATATTTTTTAAATATTCCAAAGAAAAAAAAATATTGCAGAAATTAAAACAATTTATAAAAGGCACTCTTATCCTTATTAACTGGAGTTTTTGATGTTTAATTTATTCTTGGAACTTTTTGTTTTGTCTGAAGTTTTCTTTTAGTTTAGAGATCGTTGCATAGTGGTCTCAAAACTATTTTTTAATAATTCTTAAACTTGTTGGAGATACTAAATAAAATGTTACATGGTCAAATTGAAGAGTTTTCCAGTTGATTTGTAGCAGCTCAGGTTCCGAATGAATTTTTGGCGAATACAAAAAAAAAAAAAAAAAAAAAAATACATACCTGAGGTGACCAATTTTGGAGGTTAGTAACAGAAAGCATTTTGGGACCACTGTGCGTTGTTAAATTTTTTACTTCACTCTTACACTTGGTCTCATGTCTATTGAAATCTCTTTAAAGTGCCTTGTATTTCCAACACAGAAAAAAATATGTCAAATAATTTTTTAATAAAATTATTAACTAACTTTTTATTGGAATTTAATTATATTATTTATTAATATAATTAGTTTTCTAATTGGTTTACAATTTTGTTTTTTAATAAATTGTTAGATGTTAAAAAGAAATAATAAAAAGAAATATGAAAGATTTGTCTTTAAAAATGCAGAAATAAAATAAGTTTAAGTCAATTTCCAACAATTTTCATCTCATTATATCTATTTTAAAAAGAAGTAGTAATAATAAAATCAATTATTCTAGTTATTAATATTATCATTTTGATGATTGGAGAAAAATCAATTAAGAATTAATTAATGTAAGTAATTCCGTAATCAATTTTTACTTTTTTCTGTGAAAGTTTGTTTTAAAAGTAGTAAGTGTTGATGGATTTTTGCAAATCTTACAAAATAACTAATAATTATAAAATCGCGTAAAATATCACTGTACTAAAGGCATTTAAAACTAATAAATGTAAAAAAAATGAAATTGAAAAAAGATTCGGCTGTGCCGATTCTTTGATACCCTTCACCATATTACCATCTTATCATCTTATCGACATCATATTACCATATTACCGACAATTAATAAAATTTTCGCCTTAACGTATGCTTGCATATTTTCTAAATCTAAATTTTTTCAAACTACGAAAATTTGAATATGAAAAAAAAAACAATCATAACAGGCTTTGCTTTTAAAAAAGAAACAACAACAATTCCATATATATTTATTTTTGTATGTACAAACTGACTGAATACACAAAGAACAACAACAACACTGTTATTCATTATATTACTGCTGTTGCTAACTAAACTACTTGTCTATACAAAAAACAAAAAACGTCACTAATAGTCATTACAATGCTTAATATACATGTTTGTGTATGTATTTATGTATATTCTTAACAGATATGTTTTAGTTTTTAAAAATAAACAACTACAATTCCATATCTATTTATTTTTGTACAGACTGCATATACAAAGAACAACAACAACAACACTGTTATTCATCATATTACTGCTGTTGATAACTAAACTACTTGTCTATACAAAAAACAAAAAACGTCACTAATAGTCATTACAATGCTTAATATACATGTTTGTTGGTGTATTTATATTCTTAACAGATTTGTTTTTGGGCCATAACTCTGATGATTATGAACGAATTTGGTTTATTAAAAAAACCGAAATTTTATAAAAATATTTATAACTGATCTATATAAAAATAAAAATCTGTAGCTTGAACAAGGGCTTCAAAAATAAAAAATTCGTTTTCCCCGATATCTCAGTTATTACTGAACCGATTTATTTAATTTTTTCAGAACAAAAATTCAGAAAATAATTTTCGAGCCCCCTTTAAAAATTCGAAGTCCCTGGTATATGCAGAGGCTTCAGAAACTAAAAAACCGGTTCTAAAAACCGGTTTTTAAAGCATATCTCCACCATTTATAAACCGATCTTCCTGATTAAAAAAACTGAAATTTTATAAAAATATTTGTGACCGATCTGTATAAAAATAAAAATCTATAGCTTAAACCAAGGCTTCAAAAAATAAAAAATGCGTTTTGTCCGATATCTCAGTTATTACTGAACCGATTTATTTCATTTTTTCAGAACAAAAATTCAGAAAAAAATGTCCGAGAATTCTTTGTAAAAACGAAGTCCGTAGTGTATACAGAGGCTTCAGAAACTGGAAAACCGGTTCAAAAAACCGGTTTTTTGAACATATCTCCGCATTGTATGAACCTATCTTGCTGAATTTCAATAGCAAAATTCTCGAAAGCATTTCCGATCGTTTGACATACATATTATATATGTCAGTTATCGGTGGGCTTCATAAACGACATTTCAACCGACACACGGACGGACGGACGGACGGACGGATGGACATGGTCCAATAGTCATCGCTTCTTACAAGGATTCCGAAAATATAAACTTTTTTGCTCTCCGACGAAAATTGTGGAAATTACAAACGGAATGACAAACTTATATATACCCTTTACACCTGTGGTGAAGGGTATAAAAACTGAGTTGAAACTCGAGGATTTTTTGTTTAATTATAGTTTTGTCCTGACAATTTACATCCTCTAGATTTAAACAATTAACCAGTCGATAGACAATACTTAGGCAATTTATAAATTGTATGACAGGTAAACGGTTTACCCTCTAATAAAAAATTATGTGGCGATAAAAAAAATATCTCTAAGAATCATCTTAATGTTTTCAATTAATTTATAAAAAAAAATAATAATAATAAATAAAGAAAAGTCATTTATATCGGCTGCAGCGGTATTCATCTCCAAACTGATTTCGCTTACTGACAACTTTCGCGATGTACATATAAATGATGTTAATATTGATGTGAAATGAAAGTATTTTATTTGCTTAATCGTAAAATTTAGGTGGCGTCAAACTATTTTAAGGACTTATAATTTAATGGACCAAAAAAGATATTTCCAACCTCAAAAATTAGCATCACATATTTCCCATTACAGCTAGGGTTTGGGGTTTCCCGTGATATTTTGTTTCCCGGGAAACGGGAATGAAAAATTCGATTTCCTGGGAATTCCCGGGAGTCCCGGGAAACTTAAAATATAAGAAAAAAGCAATGATTTTTTATAAAAAATGTTATTTTTTCTATTCAATACTATACAACGTTATAAATCACATTTATGATTAATTAACAGAAAATAAAGTAATATTAAGTACCTATGGTAAGCAAAGGTTCCAAAGATTTAATTTTTTAATTCACTTTTCAAAATCAAATTAAATTTATTATCTCAGTCATTTCTTTGAAGCAGTCATAACAATTCAATTCATAGATTTAAATTCTTTGACTTCGCAATAATTGCTTAAAGAATGCATTATCAATTATACAATTTAAGCTTAAAAAATATTTTGAATCATTACAATTTTCTTCTATTTAAATCTTTTAGGAATTAAAGAAAAAATATTTAAAAAATATAAATAAGGACTGCGCACGAAAAAGTCCCTGCATGCAAATCTGCCTAAAGAAACTAAACCAGTGGGCGAATTTTTTTAAAGTGATATTTTTATTAATGACTGTTATGTTCAAATTCTAAACATAAAAGAATAAATAATTTTCTGTTGGTTTTTAAGGAAATATTTGATATTTCCAGAATTCTTCCAATTAAAGGTTTTATTGTGTTTCGGTCACTTTTTTGCTCGAAAAAGTCCACTTATTTTTAAACTCCGTTTCATTTTATGTTGAGCTTTTATTGTCCTTTAACTTATTTTTTACTAGAGTCCACTCTTACAATTTCTTTGTTACAACTCCATTATTTTGTTATTGTAATGGGAAGAAGCGGGAAGAGAGCAGAAAACTGGGGATATACTGAATTCTATTAGGAAAGGGAGACATGTTTTCCAAAAGCACTCATTCACGTATATTTCTGTGTTAATGCAACTATTTTTTAAGAATGAAGTGCTTCATTCCTGCGTATGCATATGACTTCCCAAATCAAAAACATTCTTTGAAAGTTTGATTTCTTTGATACACGAAATTTTTCTGCTTTAATTCCTCAAGCATCTGCGACATAAAATTCCTGGCTAGGAAGTTGAAAAAAGTCTACAATTGTTTCATCGTCTACTATACAGAAATAAAATTTCTGAAAAAATTCGTCCGAAGAACTTTCATGTTATTTTTTACCTCCAAATTCTTGCTTACCTTTCTATTAGGATTTTTTTCTTACACTATAAGTCTTCAGGCTAGACTTCCTTTCAAATTTTCTGGTAAGGATTCAAAGTAATTAACTTTTTCTGACACTTTTCTTCCAGAGATGAGGTGAATTTCTCTCAAAATCCTTTCTATTTTGCTTGAGTCCTACAGCCTGGAGATACTATTTGTCTTCCATTACCAGGTTACCATTCAGTGATGATGACTTCTTCGTTTAATATTATGAGCCAAGAAACTGTATTTTGCTGCGCAACAGCCTTCCTTGCAATTATTTTATATGACTAATGCAAGATTTCATGAAAAATTTTAGGTGTTTTTTGTTAAACTTCCATTTTAAGAAAAACCAATTTTGCTATTACCATGAAACTTAGTACATGACAAGTGAGCGTAATGGCAAATACAAACTAGTTAACAGAAATATTAATTTTTCACCACGTCAAAAGTTGTAAGCCCAAGAGCATGCACGGATTTTTTCGTGCGCAGTCCTTATTTCCATTAAATTTGCAGAAGATTTGATTTAACAAAAATTCAATGATTTATTTATAAAATGATTCAGTAGAACTATGATTTTGAAAATAGCGTTATGGAATAAAAAACTAGTATTTCTAATATTTAATCAAAAACTGTTTACTTCAGATTTTTAACTTAAATAGATTTTCATGCTAAAAAAGATAAATCCTCACCTGTGGCATAAATTTCAGTATAAATAGTTTTTCTTACCGTTTTAATTTGTTCTAAAACACAAATTTAAAAATTTCTAAAGTTGATTCTCAACAATATTTTGTGGTCAATTGATGTAGTTTTCGGAAATCTGATAAAAATTAGTTTTCATTTAACATTTGAAAGATATTGTTAATCATTTCAAAACGAATATTTTTGAAAAATAAAATACATTCGAAATAGATGCATTTTATTACACAACATTCGATACATTTCTTTTACCGCTTATGATTTTTCTTTAAAAACAGGAGTTTTTACTACGAGTTTTCTTTAAAAACAGGAGTCAGCGTCCGCCCAAGAGAGCGTCCGCCTAGCGGAGATTTATTTATTCTAAAAAAGCCACCTAAACCTAAAAAATTGTCTGTATATATAAGCTGTCCGGCTATGTGAGCTTTTAATAAAACCTATTTTCGATGTAAAATTTTTATCGAATAAGAAACAAGTTAAAAATTGTACTAAAATTTACTTTAAACAAATTAAAATCGCTCTTTTTTTAGGAATATTATCATGAGTAGCAATGTTTAAACGACTATATTTTCCTAACTAGAACCGATATTCACTTAATTTTTTCAGCAAACGATCTCAAGATATGTCTTACTACTCATAATTTTGCGAAATATAAAACCAATATTATTTTTTCGCTATTTAAATTTAAATTTCTTCGCAGTGTATTTTAATAAATATTGACGATTCTGTAATAATTTTGACATGTGCTGATGGTACCTTACAAGTCCTATAAAATTGTATTGTTTTGATTTTTAAGATTTTTTTTTTTAAGTTTCAAATTCAAACCTCCACAACATTTGCGCACATTGATAATAATTAATAACGCAAACAGATTTTGTATGCATAAATAGTCGTTAATAAAAGTGTCAGTGGAAAAAAAATTTTGAAATAACATTTACTTAAAATTTTCAGAATCTTTGAATATAGTTTTCCTATATATTTTGATTAAGAAAAATATTTAAAATTATTGGAAATATGATTTGTTAAGAAAAATTGTGTTATATACATTAATAGACTACTTAATTTGAATCAAGTTACGTTGGTTTCTCAGATTTTTTAGTTTTTCCTTATACATATCTAATATATCTTAATATTCACCGTCCCTCAATGGTTTAATATTCTGTTTACTCAGCACTACTCGGTACTTTATTAGTGAATGAGAGTATAGTTTAGGTTTTTGCGGTTTTGTAAATTTATTGTTTTAACAAATTTGTCACATGTTGGCAACAAATTATATGAAACATGGGAATTGTTAACAAATTATAATTTTTTTTAAATGATTGGTTTTTGAATTATTTTATTTCTTTTTTGATTCACGCAGATTTATTTATTATTTTTTATTTATTTTTGAATTATTTATTACCTTACAATGTAATTGTGTGCAGTTTAATTTGCAATTAAATCCTGTTTGGAATCAAGTGAGAAAAAAAATCAAATAATTAATGAATTTTGATTGCAATTTAGATTATAGAAAAAAATTCTTTGACGACATATTGAAATTTTCCGACAAATTTGCTATGTTTCTTCAAAATTCATAAATTCAATTTTATCGCTGTTATGTTAAAATTAAAATGATGTTTTCATCAGGTTGAAAGAAAATTAGCTCTTGCAGTAATTTCTTTAGCATTATAAGTATTTAGAAGTTGCTACTTTTTCTAATGGTGATAAATGACATTTTTTTATATACATAATATGCAACAATAAGTACAATTTAATCTTTTTAATTTTAGTTTTTACAAAAACTATAAATTATAAACTAAAATTTCGCCAAGTTATATTTCCATAAAATGCTTTATAGTATGCAGTCAAATTTTACAATTATAAACTTAATGTCTTACATATAAATGTAGTTTTGAGTGCCTGTGTATTCAAAATTTGTCTCCTTTACCTTGTTGTTTTTATATATGCACATATGAATATATGTATGTATATGTAGATTTTTATTACTGTGCAACAACATTTATATTTAAGTTAAAAACTCATTCGTCAATTAAATGAAAACACATTCATCAAAACAATGGCTTTAGTCATCACTCATCATACTTTTACTTGCATTTGGTTACAACAGTAAAATTTTAACAAACAGTCATACAATATGCAATATCCTTATATTCAAATGTATGTATATCTGCAGACATATAGATGTCTGTATATTTGAACTTATATAAATGGTTAAATATTATTTGCCTCGATGTGTGGAAGTATTCATGTTAAAATTTTTTATAGTGAACTGATATATTCAAAGACATCAGCAGCATCAGTATCACAATTGTCAGACTCAGTGGCTTTCGAATAGGGACCATAATCCCAATCACTAGCACCATCACCATCATATACACTATATTTTTTACTGATGAATTTTAGGCTTTTTATTTTGCTTTTAAATGGGAGAAGATGAAATTAATTGTCATAAAAATTAATATATGTAAAGCATAGGCTATACTGTAGTCTATCATACGTTTATGATGAGAATCCAGTCCATCTCAGTGTAGTCCTTACTTATAGTCTATATGTAGTCTGATTCGTATATATGAAGTCTAGTCTAGTTTTGTTTCTATAAAACTTAAAGCTACTAAAAGATCATCGAATCCTTCGTCTGCAGAGAACTATCAACAACCTCTTCAAATTCGGTTATCTATAGAAATCATTCTCTTGGCCATATAGGAGAAGTATAAACAATGAGCTTTAGCCCTGTTTATTAATTTATTCTTAAATTATCGGAATCATACTTTCCATTAAAACTCTTAGACATTGTTTAGACATCAGCTCAAATTTTCCTTTTTTCATCTTTATGTTTTCGCAACTCTGGAAACTAATAGTTAATTTTAATCACTTTAGTCCAAAATTTTTCATTCGCTCTGACTCATACCTTGACAATGAGTAATTCTATTCATGGAGATATTTTGTTGCAACAGTCAATGCAATATTGTTCACAAATCCCATTATATTTACCTTCTATAGTATTTCCCACATACGGACATTATTGTATATATTTCATTAAATTATAAGACCCAGAACTGACCCTTGAGGGATATTTTCCGTAACATTGTACGTCTTAATTCCATAATTATTGGAATAGCATAGATTTTTATTTTCAAGTTTATGAAACTTTTGGATTACTTACAAACCAAAAAAAAAAAAATATTCGAAGTAAGTTCAATTAAATTACACTGGTCGACAAAAAAATTTTTTCTTGCTCCCTCAAAAAAAAAAAAAAAAATATGTAGACTAGATGGAATTCCACATGCTAAACTAGAATCTGCTTTCAGTTTTTTTTCTATCAGGTCGGGATTTTGTTTATGGGCGTGTCTAATATTGTGCCCTAAATATCCCGATTACTCGAGTATATTTCACTATAACTCCAGAACAGTATGCACGATTTATATAAATGATATACCAAGGTATGCGGAATAAAATTAGATTTAAATCGCTTTTCCATCAAATTTTTATCCGCTTAACAGTTTAAAAGATATTTCGAAAAAAGTGTCGGAATTTTTCATACAAAATTCAAGATCTTTTTTTTTACTAAAACTTTTTTTTTTTAAGTGAAAACATCAAAAATATTTAAGTTTATTACCTTTGTCTCAAAGCTGGCGAAACTACGAGTAAATAAAGCCACGTATCATAAAAATTGATGCAGAAATCTTGATTGCATTCACATTTAAGTTTGGATACCCATAAATACCTAGAGCTAAGTGGAAATACACTAGTGGGCAAAAAAAATTTTTTTTTCGTCTTAAATAAAAGAAATTAGGTGGATTAGATGGAATTCAACGTGCTAAATAAGAATCAGCTTTTACTTTTTTTCTAACACGCATTGATTTTTTTTTTATAGGCATGACTACTATGACCCCGCCTTTAGGCAGTCACACTTGTATATCTCGAGAATACTTCGTTCAATTAAGATAAATTTAACTTTAATATATAGCGACCTTTATCTTTGAGCTGAATTTATATAATTTTTTTTCCAGTTAATATTTCCGTAGTTATTCGGTAATTAGTACCGAAAATTTTAAAATTTATTTTTTTGAAAAGTGATGAAAATTTTGATCCATAACTCTGAAATTCTTGAGCGAATGAAAAATATTGTTGACATACCTTGAAGACAATTTTCGTATGCGTCTTTTGGTGTATCATTTATCAAAATCGTGTAAACGGTTATTGAGTTATAGTCTAAATTTGACAAACCATTCTCGAATTTTATAGTGTGACCGCTGAATAAGGTGATGATATTAGTCATGCACATAAAAAGAAATCAATACCCGATAGAAAAAAAGTAAATGCAGATTCTTGTTTAACTCGTCAAAATCCTCCTAGTACACCTATTTTTGTTTAAAGAAAAAATAAAAAAAAAAAAATTGTTTGGCCACCACTGTATTTCTACTCAATTGTATGTAACATGGGTATTTTTACTTATCTGTGAATTTCTGCATCAATTTTGAAGATACATGCCTTATTTTATTCGCATTACCAGCTTTAAGATAAAGATGATAAACTGTAACATTTTAGATTCCTTCATTTATTAAAAGAAATTTAGGTAACAAAAAAATCTAAAATTTGCATGAAAAATTTTTTTTTTTTTCGGAGACTTATTTCAAAATAACTCCGAAACTATTGAGCACATAAAAAAATTAAATTAAGGAAAATTTTAAGATATTTTTAGTCCGCATCTTTTGTTGTATCACTTATGTCAATCGTACTCACCGTTCTGGAGTTATGAGGAAATATACTAGAGTAATGGCCTTACTATGAGCGAAATATTAGACACGCCAAAAAAAAAAAAAAAAGTCCAGACGTGATGGAAAAAGCAGGCTGAAAGCAGATTCGTGTTTAGTACATCAAAATACATCAAGTCCAACTAATCGTCTATGGGGGAGGATTTTTTTGTTGACCAGTGTTATTAATCAGAATTTTAAAATTGTTTCAAATATTTTTATAACTAAATAAATGACTCAAATTTTACATTGAAAAATCTAAAATATAATTTCGATTACGAAAAATACATATTCAATAATTTTATTAGTTAGAAATCAATCTATTAAAAAATTGTGTATTCAATTATTCAAAATATAACTTATTTTTATTTATATTTGATTAATAAGTTAACTGATACTGTAAGAAAAATAATTGAAAGTCGATAAGTTGCTTTATTTTTAGTAAAAATTATTTGAAATCTGTGTAGCTGAGTTAAATGGATTTCTTACCTCCAATGTTATCATTGTGCTATATTTCGTTTTAGGGCCTATGGAAATTGCGTCAATGCACATTGGGGTAAAAGGGGTCGAAAATGGCGATTGATTCAAGGAAATTTTTCTATTTATTAGTAAGTAAAAAAATGCATTTTTAGAATTATAAGATGTTTTTTTGGCTGATTGGTAATGTTCGTCTATACATTTGGGTAAAATGGGACGAAAATGACGCTTAATTCAGGAAAAGGCGATATCTAAATTTTGATGAACAAGTTCAATTTTTACTATTTATTAGTTAGTAAAAAATGCATTTTTAGAATTCCAATTTTTTTTTTGGCAGCATGGCAATGTCCGTCCTTCCGTCTATACATTGGGGTTAAATGTGTCGAAAATGCCACTTAATTCAGGAAAGGTGATATCAAAATTTAAATACCTTCATTTGGTTTTCATATTAATCAAGAAGTAGAAACAATATATTTTTTGAATTTTAAAATTTTTTTGAAAGAATTCTAATGTTCGTCCATCTGTCCGGCTGTTTGTTAATTTTTGAAAACTTTCCAATTCAAAATCGTTTAACTTTTGACTCAATAAAGATAACGACTCAAAATTTTCTTTGTTCGATAGATAAATTTGCTTTTTAACCAACTACATAAAATGTAAAATATATAGCCAAATAAAATCTAGTAAAATATAGATTTTTGAAGTTTCAAATGTATATAACTCGAAAAGTATATAAGATAAGTAGTATATAAAGATTTATCAAGGACTTTAGGGTGATATAAAAATCTTGGAAATCGGGTAAGAAATAAAAATTGGCTAGAGGTTAAACATTTTCAATGACACTAGTACACTATTTTGAACCACCATAGTTCCGCTACCGATGCTTATATTAGATCCTGCTTCGAAACTCAAAATGCTATTGTCCTATGCTATGTCTATGTGAAATTTCATATAAATCCAACCAGCAGATTAGAAGTTACAGATTTATTTTGATTCTTTCCACTGTTTAGTGTTTGATAAATCAAAGAAAATGCCTGCACTTAAGATGTTTTTGGTATGAAATCTACTGGAGTTTTTTTGAAAAAAAATTATTTTCTCAAATCGGGCTATATATGCGCACGGTTTTTTTTTCATAATATTAAAGTGAGCAATATATACTATTTTTCAGAAAATTTTCACAACAAACATCCTGTAACATTTTAAGTTGCATTCCATGAAAATTGAAAATTAGTATATTTTAGGATAATTTTCAAAAAAATAACAAAAATATTAGAGCAACATATAATTTACAAATACTTGAAGAAAAGTACACTTAAGTATCTAAAGTTGATGGTTTCATTTTAAATTTTTACCTTAAAAGACTTTTTATTTAAAATAAATACACCGAAATCTGATGAAAATTTAATTTTTTACTATTTTTCAAAAATGTAAAAAAATTCTTAACTTTGACAGCTCCTCATAAGAAAACAACTGTACCCAACTTTACTACAAAATTTTATATTTTAAAATTCAATTAAGCTCCACTTTTGACACATTTTACCCCAACGTGCAATGGTTTATGTGGACCTATTTATGTTTCAATGTTTTTTAGCAGTCGGCTTTTTGGCTTAACAAATGCTTTATTGGATTGTGGATGCACATACTCCTTCTTGTAAACACTTGGGCAATGATTTTTTCAATTACTAGATTAAGCGCCTTATTTGAGACACTAATAGGCTAGGTGCTTTCCTATTATCCATTTTTTTTTTATTAGTATTAGTTCTTTCTCCTTTACCATAGGGATGGTTTCTATACACGTTCATTACAACGAAAACAATACTTTCCTAAAAAATCGCACACGTAATGATTTTCTTCTTTACAAGAATGCCTTTTGAAATTCTTGTTTTTTTTTTTCTCTAGAACACGGGGCTTATCTTTTAAAAAATTCGTTTATAAGTTGATAATTTCCTTATTCCTCTAGCATTTTAAACGCAGTGTCACATGCTCTTTTAAGTCTTGCTATAACTTTGTTTACTTTGTTGTTCGAGATAAGTTGTGTTTTAATGTTGCTACTTATTGGAAATATTAAAGCCTATTGGTCGCTATTAGTATAGTAGTCATAGCTGGATTGAGGTACTTTCAAAAGTCGATCTACTATTGACGACAGTTCTCTTTCCATAAATGAGAGTAACACAAGGTAACACTCGAGTTTCGAGCAAAATCCTTCCTACTTACTAGACTCATTACCTGGCAATGAGTTGTCGTAATTTTTCTCATTTCTTTGAGTAGTGGAATAACTAGTTACTAATAAATAACAAGTTTATTTAGTTCTGCAATAGCTCAGTGTTCTAGAGCGACAGCGTAACACTCAGTTTTGTCTGCTACGTATACATAACGTAGTGAGTAAGACAGTTTTAAATCCCAGTTGAGCCAACTTTTTATTTTATTTTATTTTTTATTTTATTTTTTTTTTTTAATTTTGTAGTTTTGTAGTATTTGATCAATTACTTATTTGAAATAAGTACTTTAGTAATGGGGACTCATGAACTCGTGGCCATCGCCATATTAAGGTAATGAATTTTTTCAACCGAATTAAAACTAAAGAGTGAAATCGAAAAATCTTAACATTATATAAAATTCAATAATTTGAAAGGTTGATCCCAGAGTTTTAATTTTCTTTTTATTTAATTCATATTATATTACAGATTAATATGATTTGGTAACGCTTTCATTAGAGATTTGATTGTTATTTCAGTCACTTTTTTGGAACAGTTTGCCCATCTCCTATATTTTGGGACACCTTTTTTGTACTCTTCAATTCCCTTTTAACAAGAGCCCAATATCTCTCCACTGGTTTTAGTTCCGAACAATTAGGAGGATTGACCTCTCTTGATACAAAAACTGGTACCACTCAAGAGCTTTCTTACCGTAATGACATGATGCCAAATCGGGCCAAAAATATGTGGACACATTGTGCTCTTTTATGAAAGGAAGAAGCCTTATTCTTGGCTTCTAAATTTTTTGCAGCATTTCTGTCTGGAATTTTTTGGACTTTGTATGTCGAAGCACTGAGCCAATAGGGCTGCTTTTCTACCAGATGTGTTTGCAGCTCTTTTCAATATGATTTCAATTTTCTTGGCCTTCCCAATATCATGTAAACCTTTTTTTTCTTCCCGAACCAGGTTTCTTATCAATATTAAAATTATCTTGATACTGTTTAATAATATTGGAAACAGTTTGAACCAGATCTTTAATTCTTTGTCCGATTTTATGTAGGACCAATTTGGATTTTTTTCAAAATTTTTAATAATTTCAGCACACACTTCTTTTTTGTCACTCATTTTAATCAAACTTACAACAAATCAATATGGTTGTCATTAAATATAATAACTTTCATATTTTTCTAAGATAACTAGATAAGAAAACCAGCGAGAATGTAATACACTGAAAAAAGGAATTTTAATGAATGAAGTACATTTAATGAAATTCATAAATTTTTTCCAAGAATTTATTAATTTAATATACGAATTTATTGTTTCAATGAAAATATTAATTAAAATGCAATGAAAAAATTAACGCTATTATGAACATTACATTGAAACCAATCATTAAATTTATTTCTGAATAAGATAAGTAAATCAGTTATTTGGTTTAATGTATTAGTTCATTGATTTTTAAATATAGTCCTATACATAAAAATATTAACTCATTGTATTAGTACATTGAATTCGTTTATTCAATGTACTAATACATTGATTTAATTAAGAAGAAGCTTTATAAATTGAACAAAAAAATTGAATCAATGAAATATTTTATTAAATTGTGTTGAAATAAATGCTTTCTAACGGAAAATAAAAACAGTTTGTTTTTATCTATTAACAAGAAATGACGCGTTTTAAACAAAAAACAAAATAATCCAGTGTTGTGTTAAAAACGAAAATAATTAAAATATAAATAAGTTATAAACATGGACGTTCGAATTATTAAAATGCATAAATATAAATTTATTCACACAAGAGAAGTCAAGCAGCATAATTGAATAAACCAAATTAGATGAATTACTCAAAAGCAGGTATTTGGAGACATGCCTTCTTAACATGTAAGTTTAATAATGTGAATGGTTTTTAAAATATTACATTTAATTTTTATTTGTATGTGTATAAGTAGTTTAAAGAATTTTAAATCATTGAACGAATTTTAAACATTTTATTTATAAACTTTTTTGTTTAGGATAATGCTGTTGTCATATTAATGTGGTATCTAAATGGATATTCCATACCATCATTGAGCAATATAGAGGACAACAGGAAGTACTTTATAAAATAAATGACAAAGCAAACAAAAAGTTCACGTCACATCTGTAACATGTATTTTGTTTATTTTAATTTTTTAATGAAATGTAATATAAACACTGTATTATATTAGTGACATTTATGTTAGATGGAAAGTTATATTTAATTTTTGCTTATATTAACTCAATATAATACAATTTAATCATTTAATTTGAAATAAATTAAAAAACAAAAATATCGAACAACCCTATTATTATAATACATTTTCAATGTATAGTTTCATTGAGACAAAATATGAGTTCATTGAAATCAATGTACTGTTCACTGGAATTATTTATTTTATTTAATGAACATGTTCATTGATTCAAAATTTAATCAATGAACTTTTACATTAGATTTTAATATTAATGTATGGCAATACTTTGTTTTAATGAACTTGTACATAGGGTCAAAATTAGTGTACAAACAACTTTTTCATTGTATTTATGTACCTTTTTGGTTCAGTGTATTTGGCTTGGCCGAATCTATGTACCCACCATCAACTTTTTCGAATTTTAAGTTAAATAGGAGGTGGGCGGTAAAGTAGGTGAACTACGCCCATTTTTTGTTTCCGAGTTCACATTGATCCTTGAACTATCTGTACAAAATTTCGTTGTCGTACATGCTTTTGTTTAAGAGATATCAGCAGAAAAGTATGAAATGAATATACAACGAAGCTTCAATGACACACTGTGTTCCTAGTGTTTAGCCCATACCCTTTTTGTTTATTAACCGATTGCCTATTTTCAATACCAAACAAACCTTATATAAGATAAATATTTGAGCCAAATTTCGTCCCCCTAGGTTGTACCGTTCGAGCCCTATCCTGCTTTCAACAGACAGACAGACGGACAGGCGGACGGACAAAGCTGGAACCTAGAAAATATTTATTTTATGGGGTCTTAAATGATTTTTTCGACATGTTACACACGGAATGACAAAATCAATATACCCACCATCTTTTTGACGGTGCGTATAAAAATTAAATTTTTCTTTCGAAAAAAGTTAAGAAGCAAAACTGTGTGTTGATGTTTTTGATCTCACTCCTTAATACAAACATTTAGTAAAATATATATTTTTTTTAAGTACTCCAATTTGGTATAATTTTAGTTAAAAAATTAAAAAAAAATCCCTTATTGCAGTTTTTTACCACTCAACAGTTGTAAAGCTTCATTAAAAAAAAATGTAAACATTCACAGCTGTTCATATACTTATTAATTGATTTGCCAGTTGGCATAAATTTTTGATTTATGTCATCGAGGTGTTATGAATTGAATCATGATTTCTTTTTTCAGAAAGCAAAAGTTAAAAATTTGAAATTGGCCACATAGTGCGCTGGTTGGAAGGATTCCACTATTAAAAGAGTGACTGGCATATTATAAAAAAACCCCAATCAAAGAGATTCTGAAACTAGGTCAACACTTAGAAGATTAGTAGGTGTAAAAACGGGCCATGCAAAGTTGAGAGCTCACTTAGCTTTGATGGGCTTATCTTAGTCGGTAAAATGTAAAGCAGGCGAAAAAGAGGACGAAACTCTACAACTCTTTCAGATCAATTTCTCGCGTATGATCACATAGGAAACGAGAATTTGTTAGTTCGTGATCTAATAATAAAATGGTTTTTACGTATATTATTTCTGGTCTATAATTAGGTGTGTAGTAAAGTCTGTTATCTAGTCTATGGATAAGTCTAGATTAACCTATAGTTTAGTTTATAGTGATATATTGTGTTAAACCCTACAGGGCTATTATTTTTGTTTGTACTTTTGTCATCATATTTTTCAGACAGATATATGTATATGATGCTGTCTTTACTGATACAAATTCTACGAATTTTATATGCGTGTGTGGTGTTGATATAACAAATCATAGGGTATGTGTCAATATTTTGTTATTGTCAGAAAAAAATGAAAATAAAAAAAAAAAGCAACAACTAGACGTAAATACATTCGGAAAAAAAAGAAGTTGCATTATTTTAATACTTTTTCAGTAGATTTGTTGTTTTTTATTTATTTGTGCAACATGCCTCATTCAATTGTTTGATGACGTTGCGAGTGTTTTTATATTTTCGAATATTGACTGTATTTTTGCTGATATAAAATTTATATTATATGGATATTTATTTGTATATGAGTGTGTGGATTGGTAAGCATGTATGTTGAACAGTATTTACTTGAAGCAAAAGTGTCATGATTGTATGAATATAACTGTAGTTGTAGTGGTAGTAGGTTAAGTTTTATAGAAAAATTTTAAGCCATATATTGACACATTTTTAATTTTAAGGATTTTGTTTATTAAGCCTCTTCACTACATAACAATACAATACGATTGTACAATGCAAAGGAATATAAAAAAAAACAAAAACAGAAAAAATCATTATTCATGAACAAATTGTGGATTTAAACATGTCAATCTATATATAAAAAAAAACTTTTAAATGTTGGTTTACAAGTGAATAAACATAGATATTGTTTTTTTATTTTTTGCAAAATCTTTTTAGTTTTCATATGGATTTTTATTAAAACATTTTGAGATTTTTTATACATTTACATTTTAAATGTTGAAAGTTTAAATATGGATTTGTAGTCATATTTTCTGTTCAATAAACTTTTTTTTCTTAATAAATTCTAAAAGTTTTTAATAAATTCATACATATGCTTCATTTTAGTTTATAAATCTTAATCTTTAATTTTGTTTGCTTTAATCTTTTATATATATTTCAGATGTTAACGACATGAAGACAAGACATTTTTAAGACAAAATATTTTTTGTTTTGTGATAAAAAGAAGGAAAGAAAAAAACATGCGGAAATACAAAGAATATAAATTAAACCACAAAAAGAAAATATTTAACAAATGGCATGAGTATTTCATAGTGCTGCTCAACTGTGTTCTAAGGGTTGCCAAATGTTACAAGGCAAATAAATGTAAATATAAAATAAAATTTTTTAATTAAAAAATTTATATTTTTCGGAAAATATTATTAATATCTTTAAAATTTATTAACAAATTTCTGTAATTATATAATTAATTTTTTCCCCTAATTGAAATTCACTTTGGCAACTCTGCCTAAAACATATATTTCATTCAAAAATTCCACAAAAAACAAAAAAATATAAAATCATCTAAAAAGAAATCCAAAAACAAAAAATGCCTAAAAGTCTGCCACATTAAAACTCATACTAATCTTTAAGCCACGAAATGAGTGAGTGAGCGAATGTTTTTAAATAAATTTTTCTATTTCTAGTTAAACAAAGTACTATGTTTGTACATATATTTGAATTTGCTTTGTTTCGCTTATAAATTGTGTAGATGAATTTAAAAATGTAAATGTACAAATTGTAGTTTAATGTTTTAATATTCCAACATTTTTTTTTTGGTTTTGTTCATCTTAATGTTGCTGTTATTGTTGTTTTGTTACAAATAAACGAAAAATTTTTATATTTTTTTTTTTTTTGGATTTAAGCCAAACGCGACATTTTTTTAAATTAAATGGAACTTCAAGCGAAAAATTGTACTAAAATGACATGTTAAAACTTAAACAAAAATGACGAAAGAAATAAAAAATAAAAAAATTTATGTACAAAATATCATGTTTAATTAAAATCTAGATGAATTAAAGTTGAACTCAAAATATTGTAATGACAAATGGAATCGGATACAATGACTAATGAAGACATGTAGGATTTATGTTTTTTCAATTAATAAATGAAAACATTTTGGGAGATACATATATAATTGGTAAGCAGGTGATATTGTCAAAGTTTTCTAGAATAAACTAATACAGCTTTTAAAAACTTATTTACGGTTAAAGTTCACAAAAATCATCATATCGTCCTGACCTATAGCGCGAACTAAATAATATTAAATCGAACTTAAAATACGCTATTACTCCAAAAATTTGTACACATAGAAAACGGATTGGTTAGAAATCGGCTATCAATATTAAAACGTAATAAGTCTTATCGCATTTTTGTTGAAACTATTTAAAATTTATAAATATAACTAATTTATTTATCCAATAGCCATAAAAATACAATTGGAAATAAATATAGGCTACAACAATAAAAATATTAGTCAGTTAAATTAATTTGACTTTTTACCCAAATGGATTCCACTTAAAGAATACAAGAAACCGAATTAAATTTATTATAATACTTTATCAGTATGTTGAATTCAATTAAACAATTTTTCGCAATAAAATATTTTTTGGAATAAAGAAATTATTCGGTAGTTACAACTGAATTGAGAGTTTGTTCTCATAACCGAACGAATTCAATTGGCAAATATTAGGTAGTCACAACGAATCTGTTTTCTCTGTGTAAGGTTTAAGGTGGCCCTCATTTCAAAAAATGTCCAGATTTTGGTTTCACCCCGTGAAAATGTTTTAATAGTCGAAAAACTAAGACATGCCAAGTCTTGATTGAAGAAAATCTATAGGTGGCTCAAGGCGATCGAAATCTTGAAAATTATGACTTTTTCAAAATTATTTCACCGATTATAAATAATTAATTTTAAATTTAATTATCTGAGTTTATATCTTGTTAAATTCCACAAATTATGAACTTTCTGAAATGTTCAAACTCAATAAGATTGAATAACTAATAACATAATAGTTATTGAAATAAAATTATCGTAAAACACGTAATTTTCGCGCAAATAGACCCCGAATAATATGATTTCAACCAGAATTTGAGTAGAGAAACGAAACTTGGCATCTAGTTTCCTATTGACGTTTTATAGATCCTGTAAAACAAAAGATTTTTGTGAACTTTGATCGTGAATATCTCGCCTATATCACACGTGATAAAAATGATCCTACAATTCCCAAACGAGAAACAAACTATAGTCGGTCATGATATCCTATGATACCCTACACCATTGTGAATGAGCATAAAAATTCGGCCCTTTAGGAGGACATTTGTATGAGGGCCTAGGTGAAATAATATACCGATTATAACCTATTTCAATAGGCCTTGTGTCAGAAGAATCATTCATGCTAAATTTCATGAAGATGTATCCAAAATTGCGAACTGTACTTTGTTCACAAGTTTTACATGGACAGACAGCCGGCCAGACAGACGGACGGACGGTGGAACGGACATCGTTAAGTCAACTCAGAAAGTGATTTTGAGTCGAACGGTATACTTTAAGGTGGGGGTCCGATAATTTTTTCTGTGCGTTACAAACATCAGCACAAACGCATAATACCCCAACCACAATTGGTAGTGTATAATAAAATACGTTTTTAAATAAAAGAAATATTAGCTATTTTCCGGTCCTTTTTTAAGTTTAATTTAGACTCTTTTTTTTCTCACCTCCTGGCAACACTGATGTCTTCCTATCTTTAGAGGGCACAAGGACTTCTAATTTCGAGGGCCTGATCTCTCTTCATATTATTACCACAAAGAAGTACAAAAAATTTATTGAATGATATAAATGTAAAAAAATTATTTTTCTTTTAAATTTTAATCCGGAATACAGTGCACGATGAAACCTAAGCATACAGAGTAAAAGTTTACATATTTTGCTCCTATAAATGTAATAAAAATATGAATTATCTTTTTAAACACTGCAATCTAAGTGCATTAAGGGGTTTATGAAAAATTTTATATTTTATATAATTTATTTGGAAAATATAAAAATCTTTAAAAACTTCGAACGAAATAACCTAAGCATACAAAATAAAATTTTGTGATAATCATGATGCATTAGTCAGCATTTAATTAAAATAATACATTTTGGCATTAATGGTTCCTTAGTAATTGAACCCTGTATGATTTAAAATGTTTCATTGTATTAATGTAACAATAATTAACCCTTCATGCCTAACCTTATTTTTTAATCGTTATGACCAATGTTAGTCGAGTCGACTAAGACTGTCGAAAAATGGAACCTGCAAAGCTTGCGGTCTTTCGAATTCTTAAAAGTTACTGAAAAAATTAAATGCTATACATCCTTATATATTTAACTAAAACACATTTGTATTTGGTTGGGTTTTCATTTTATTATTAAGGAAATTATAAGAAGTTTTTCTTCAGTCTTAGTTACATCACTTGGTGATATTAAAAAAATAAAAAACAATTAAAAAAACTCAAAAACTTAAAAGTCATCTCGCCATTATGAAATTAAAGAATTTTTTTATGTATATAAAATAAAAAAAAATTGTACTTCAATGATTTGCACAGGAGGCGCAAAGCTCAACTTTGTGCTCGCCACATATATTTTTTTTCGCATTTTGAGCATACAGTCTTTGTGATTCGGTATCTCTGGTAGGGACAAAATGCACAAACTTTCCTTTTGTTTATTTTTTTTTTTCGATGCTGCTATATCAATATTGGAGTTCTGAACTACTAGTGGTAAAATCTGCTGTATGTTTTGCCGCACGATTGACAGTAGGTTAGGATATTTTATCTGTATGAAGCTGTTTCATGTTGTGTACGTAAATCACATAACTATTAACAAATGTCATATTCTTGAGCACGACATAACACTATACATCTGATCAAGTGTGTCAACTCCACCCTTTGTTTCATTGTAGATCTCAACTAAATTGGGTTTACCACTTGATGTGTTAATTGTACCCTCTTTGTCACAAGAAGATAATAAGTAAACTATTTTATTGGGTTTGGCTTTGTACGAAAGGAGTGTTAGTTCGTTATCACATACATAGCTGTTCCAGTTCTGCTTTTCTATTGTCATTTCTTTTGGAATTTCGGCTTTATTAGAGCGTAATGTACCTACTACTGTTAATTTATACGGTTGCTGAAGCAGGGACTTGGCAAGTGAAACTGACGTGAACCAATTGTCCATCGTTACATTTCGATTGGTGCCATGAACATTCTTAGTTATTTCTTTAACGCAATACTCATTCAGAGGGGTGTTATCACTAATCGTGCCCTTTCCTTAAATATGGCATTGCATCTACTACATAAGAAGTTCCAACTATCACAGAGCGTTACAATCTTCAGTCCATGCTTAGCTGGTTTGTTACGGATGTACATTCTGAGACATCTTCCGCGAAATGCTAAAAGCTGCTCATCAATGGTAAGATATATCCCGGGTTCGTAGTTATCCCGATAGCAGCAAATTTATCATGGAGACGCAACCCTCTCTCAGATCTACCGTCAAAACGCAAACGTGCTATCAAAAAAGCAAATAGCGCGCATCTCATTATTGACATGTACCTCGTTCCTGAATATTCTTTGTTAAATAGTTCGCGAGTCGTCAAATTGTTATCTTTCATAACAGCATTCAATACTAAAATGCCAATCAGTGCTTCAAGTTCTTTTATGTCAATTGGCTTTTCAGTGGCATTAGCTTCACTAGTGTTACGATTCATTTTTTCAATTTCGATGTTGGTGAATCGAACTATTGTATTTATGATTTCATCGGTTATAAATAGTTTGAACACTTCTAGGCAATCTCTAACACCCTTTGCAGTTTCTTTTAGATTTTTATCTTTATGCACTATATTTATTGCTGAACGACGTCGTTTTCCCTTGGTTGTAGTCCATTTATGTCTATTCTTTCCTCGTAAAATGTTTTTTGAAAACGGTATTATATTTTCGTGCGTTTGCTGAGCAAAACCGTTACTACGTCTTTCACCGCTGTTTTCCAAATCATTATCACTGCTTTCATAATTTTCCCTGTCCTCAGTATCTTCCCAAAAAATTTACTGCTCAATTTCATCCGATAAACTTTGTTCGTATTCGCTTTCGGAATCACTAAAATCTTCTTCATCATCATCGGACATAGCCAAAATTCTTTCAATTTCTTCATCAGATATTCTTGTTGCATTCATTTTGTTCACTAAAAAAATTACAATAGTAACAATGTTAGCCGTTATGGTACTTACAAACACATGCATACCCTTTAAACGAGTCACACAACACGTCAGTATTGATCGACAGCAGCTTTGTAACTAAATTAACTCTTTCAGCTAAAAAAATGAGAATGGTAAAAATAGAAAAAAAAAAAAAAGTTGTGGAGCAAAAAGGTAACAGCGTTAGTCGAAACGACAAACATTAGGCATGTCTCGTTGAACCTATTGAATTAAATAACACACTGCCAGGTTGACAGCATTCAGAAAATGTGGCTGGATTTTTTGTCAGATATCTAAAAACTAAGCCGAAATAAAGTTTATAATATTTATGTGTCCAAACAATTACGAAGGCTACTGAAAGAAGTCTTGAAAAAAGAAATCTAAAATTTTTAATAAGGATATTATGGATATAAAAAGAATTCCTATTTTTAAACTGATAGTAAAATTGATTCATATTTATACACTTAAAAATCATATCTCGACATATCCCAGCAAAAAACGATGAAGTTCTTCCAAAAAAATAACATTTTCGCAACTTCAAAAGTGGAATAAAGTGCATACTTTAAACTTTTTTGGAAGTTCTTAATAATTGCTTGCAAAAAAGTGAAAATATATGAATTTCTAGCGGGAAAAAATGGTAATAATTTCTAACAAAATTAAAATTTTACAAATCTTAAAGCATTTTTATTACCTTTTAATAAGGCAAAAGCGAATTTTTTGTTAAAAAATTTTATAAACATAATTTTAAGTGAAGTACTTCAAAAGAAATGAACAAGAAGTATAAAAGAAGAACATCCTACCAATGACAACCATGGGTTAAAAAAAGAACTTCTGCAGCTCTTTTTCACCACTAAGTACTTCCTTCCAATGACAACACAATGTTAAAATCATGACTTTTTCAGTTCTTTTTTTGCTGGGATAGTATGCGAAATGGGATACTAAAATTGAAATCTTTGCCCTCTCACAAAGCACCAAGACTGTTGTCCGCCGAAAATCAAAGATTTTGGGCCAAAATTGGAGGAAGTAGTTTTTAGTGACAATCAAATATTTATTTTGTATTACTATATGGTTTTTTCGTGTATTGATACAAAATAAACGGCGGGATGAGAAAATCAGAAACTTACCAAATTGCTGGAAGGATTTATTATAGAATATTATGCAAATAGTTATAGTTTATAAGTACAGAAAATGACACTTTAAAGTTTATTAAGTCATGTAAAATTCCACTTTTTGGATATTTTTGCATAAACACGCATTCGAACATTGACTACGAGAACAAATTATTTATGTTGTTATGGCTTTTTCACAAACCACAATAATACAATGTTTTTGGAATTTTCTGCGACTTAATAAACTTTAAAGTGGCATAGTTTCGGTTCTGTAAAAGATATTGATTTCAATTTTTTTTTTGTATAATGAAGAATTATGTCAGCTAAGCAATGTAATTTAAATGAAAGAAATCGAGTTTATACTTTTTCTTAAATAACATTTTTGTAAAAAATTGGTTTTTTGAGAAACTATAAATATTTTATATGTAATAAAATTTTTGTTATTAAAGATATCTTAACGAAATTTTCGGCAGATGTAGACTTTATCGTATAAAATGAGAAAATAAGAAAAAAAACTTTAAGATTTTTGTAAAAGGAATTCCACAATTCCCAAAAAAACGCTAAAAATCCCAAAAATGGGTTTTTTCACATTTTCGGCTATAAAATCCACATTTTTCCGAAGTCCCGTAGATTTTGATTGAAAACTTTTAACAACATATTACAAATTTTTAAACTGTATTCCGTTTGCCGATTCATGCTTTGGGATTTGAGAAAATATAGACTAAATTTAAAACTTTCATACAAAATGGGTCGAATTCGGGAGGGTGTGTAGCTTGATCACTTGAGTTATTGGGCTTGCCTTTTATTTTAGGGTCTCCTCTGTGAAAATGCCTTTCAGAAAAGTATAAAATTGTTATATGTTGTTAAAGAAAATTTAATTTTAGAGAAAAAAGTGTGTAGATAATTTTTCGGCCAAAAAAACACAAAAAGTCGTCATTTTTGCAATTTTCAAATTCAAGATCATTTATTTTTGGACTCGGTAAAGATATCGACTTCAAATTTTGTTTTTTAATTAGCTAAAGAAAAAATAAATGAAATCGGTCGGAAACACTAGGATATATATGAAAAAAACTGGACCAAGAACATGCAAAATTGAGGTACTTAAAAATTCAAATGCAAATAACTCAAAAACTATAAGAGCAAGCACGCTTTTTGTAGGTTTTATCAGTGCTTAGAATAACGTATAAAAATATTTGAAATTGGACGAAAAACAAAAATTTGGTAAGCGATTAAAAATTTGTATGTCAGAGGTATCCAAATTTGAGCCCCTTTAGCTCAGTCCCAGAGGGGTCTGTACGGTTTCCCTTCCAAACTTAACATTGTGCGCTCCTCTGCTATGCTTGTACAAAATTTCGTACAAATCCAACGAGCCGATCAGAAGTTACAGATTTATTTCCAAAAAATTTCTATTCTGCCCCACTGTGCAACCTTTAACATAATTCAAATTTCAAAGAGAATGAAATTTCGATTTTATACTTAACGAGCGTATAAGCCGGGTAATACCAGGAAAAATAATATAATAATATGCATCGTAGAATCAGCCTTCTTCACGGAGAAAGCTCACTTGGGTCCGTAGTTCCCTGTATGTTGATAGTAATAAAAATATACATAAACAAATCCGAAAATCTTGAAAAATATAACGTCCATTTCATGAGAGATTTATAAAAAAAGACAATTTTTTTTACCGAGGGTCATCCGATTTTATTCATATTTGGTACGCATATAACTTATGGAGCCACTTAAATATCTCCTTTTTTATTTTTTTTTTTAAATTTTAAAAAATTTGCGAATTTATTCACGATTTTGTTTTTCCGAAATGTCAGAAAAATTGCAAAAGTGTAAATGGCATATATAAGAGGAATACGTCCACTATAAATGAAGTAATTTAAAAATAATATTATAATTTAAAAATGCATTCATAATGTAAATGCAATTTTAGGATGCATCTGGGAGCTTTGGGGAGAGAGCTCCAGAAAGGCAAAAAATGCTTAGAAAATTATATATTTATAAACCAACGTAGCTCCCTGATAAAAATATCAAAATCTGGCTTCGTTACGATTTGAAGGACGAACAGCTTTATATATAGGTAAGCCGAATTTAAATTTCCTACCACGTCTGGGAGCTTCAGATAGATAGATAATAATACACCATATCAGTATAAAATTATATAGTGCACATACTACGATGTCCGTTCTATTGTCTTTCTGGAAAATTAACCTTTAAGCCAATGTAGTGTTCTATTATCATGGTTGAAATCAATTGAAGTATTTACGTAAATTATTTAAGCCCAGGGCCTTAATGATACTATCGATATTCTTCTAAATGTCATAAATATTTAATATAATTTAAACTTATGTAATCAAATAGCAATAATTTTTAATTTGCGTATTTTTTAACTTTTTTCGTGCATATTTAAACCTGTACTGATGATAAGCAAAGAAAGATTTTCCTAATAAATAAGGGAAATAAGAGTTATTTTATAAAGTGGATATATAATTTTCGTAATATATTTGACTAGTCTGAACGTAGCCTTATGTAAAGGAAAATTCAATTATATTATATATCCGTAAGTCTTAGAACTTTAAAGGGGCTATTTTCAGAATCTTAACGATTAAATACTTTAAATAAATTTGAACAGTAACTGTAATGCTAGCAAATAAGTTTTAAATAAAGAAACTTTTTCAATATGATCAAAATGTTGTAACTTTAAACATAGAAAAAGAAATTAAAGCACTTCAGGGTGAATGAAAATTTTTAGAAAAATTAATTGACTTCTCGCCTTTATAATAATTTCTACAACAAATTATCTTCTTTATAAATTTAAGTGCAAATATTAGACCATCCAGCTTTAGGTCTATAATCATTTATAAAAATGTTTTCATTTCATTTACATTTCCCTCTCATAATTCTTATTCTTTATTCTGAAAATGTTTAATCCTTTTTAATTAAAAATCATTTTCTTTTTAAATCTTCTGCCAGTAACTACTATACATTAATGTATAATATTTACCACATACAAATGGTTTAAAAATACCTACCTACCTACATACTATATACTTTAATTTGAAACAGCCTAGCCAGAGTCATATCCCCCGTGTATATATTCTCTTAGTCGTTGTAAACATCTTTTGAAAAATAAAAGTTTGAAAGATTTAATGTTGTTAAGTAAAACGTTTTTGTTAAATGTTGTTGTTGTTGGTAAGTAATACTTACTTACTTGCTCGTATATATAAATTTTATTTTTTAATTTTTTTAAGCAGCCATTAACCCTTTACCCTTAATAGCTGTTATTTTCACATTCTGCTTAAGTTTTGTTGTTGGTGGTTTTACTGTTACTGCCTTATGTTTTAGCTACATCCTCTCTCTCTCTCTCTCTCTGGCTACCTTCGTTCGTCTGTTTTCACCATTTATTTAAGACATTTATATTCATAATTTACTTGCCGAAATTATGACCATTAAAAAAAAATAATTTTCACTTAAAAATTGCCTTAAATGTTTATGAGTGAATGTGTATATTTTTAGGTGGAGGACGGAGTGTTGTTTTTAAACGGAAATGTCTAAATGTAAGTCTGTATTTGAGTGCTTGTTGTTTTTAATGATTATATGAACATGTTGATGTTACATCCCTTAAGTTTAGCAACAGCAACATTTTTATTTTTGTTGCCACTTTTTTTTTTTTTTTTTGTTTCTATTAATTGATTATCACAATAAGCCCTCTTGCTTACACACCCTGTTCTTTTATTGCTACTCATAGCAAATTAGGCAATACTTGTATTTTATTACAAAATCAACATTATTTCTTTCCAGGAATAATTTTCTTTTACAAACAAATACAATATTTTTGGGGCTTAAATTCATTGTATATCTATAATTTCGCCTTAAGATATACTACATATTTTTGTTTTCTAATCGCCTTGCTGCCACCAAATATTAAAACACAGTTCCAATAGTAGTGGCATGTTTAAATCGTTTTGAAATTTAATATCTTGATCATCCATTATAAGCGTAACTTCCTGTGTTGTTGTGGTGGTGTGTGCGTATGTGTGTGTGTATGTTTTGAGGCGTTTTAATGCTATGTCTATGATTTGTTGTATTTGTTTCCTTTAAATAGATTTTATTTTTCAACTAAATACTTTAAAACAATTTATTACTTTTACAAATTTTCTTCTCTAAATGACTTTTGATAACTTTGTACTAAATCATGTTGTAGCCGTTTGAATATACGAAACAATTTTCACTAAATTTTAGACATTATTAATAGTATTTCGTTTATTTTGTGATATATGAGTATTTCTATTTGATATTAAAGTGTTTATGTATGAGGGGAAATATGGAGGAGACTTGAATGATATTAATATGTTAGAGTAAATTTATGATTTTTTTTCAGAATTCGCACATATTTAGTTTAATATTTCTTCTTTTGAGTTTCACAGTGGGCATAATCAAACATTTTCGGAAATAAATCTGTAGCTACTAATCGGCTAATTGGATTAACACGAAACTTTATATGCACACAAAAAAAAAAAAAAAAAAAAAATAAAATATAGTTCTAGTGACTTTTTATTTAGAAAAAAATTGAAATTCAACTTTGATTCCTGTTCAGTATTGGTATTCTCTCAGTATTACGTACAATAAACTTTTTAAATATTTTAGTTACCAGTTGCTTATATTTTACTTTTAAGGTTCGAAGGTTCAAAAACTAACAAACGTAATTATTTCTATTTTTATATTTTTAGAATGTGACCAATAATACATCTTTAATTTCGTTTCTGAAGTTAATTATTTTAATTCAAAGAGTAATATAATAACGAAAAGTACCACAAAGTATACTCTTATGGGTTTTCATTCACTTGGGACCTTATATCTTTAATTTAATGTTTCCAGGTTCAATATTTTAGAAAACTCAAAAAAAAAAAAAAACATTAGAATAACGAAAAAGTACCACAAATCCCTATTTCTGGATTCTCATTCGCAAGGGACCATATATTTTTAATTTCCTATTTTGGTTCAATATTGTTGAAAATTAAAAAAGTACCATTGGAAAAAACGAAAAAAAAAACACAAAGTTTCTCTCTTCAATTCTTATCCACAGAATGAAGAATGAAGAATGAAAAAGTACCAAAAAGTCGCACTATTCAATTCTTACCTACATAGTACTATCCCTAAAGTAAAGAGAACCGATTCAAAACTAGTCACGTGACAGGTTCTCAGGGCTAGTTACCGGTCCCAGTTCCGGAACTTTATATGAGAGGAACCTGTCACTTTTACATGGGGTTGTTATTGGGGGTGGCTAATTATCCCCTTGGGACAGGTCATAGGATAGGTCACAGGACAGGTTCAGTGTCGATTCCCTAGAGTAAAGAGAATCGGTTCAAAACTAGGCACGTGACAGGTTCTCAGGGCTAGTGACCGGTCCTAGTTCCGGAACTTTATATGAGAAGAACCTGTCACTTTTACATGGGATTGTCATTGGAGGTGGCTAATTAGCCCTTTGGGACAGGTCCCAGGACTGGTCCCAGGACTGGTCCAAGAGGACAGGTTCAGGGTCGATTAATATAATATAAATTTAATAAAGATTCAGTAGTTTCTTATTTTTCAAACATTTTTAATTATTATTTTTATTAAATTTATTAAACCCCGAATCGAACCCATGTTCATCTAACGTATGTTATGTTTTATAGTATTCAACGCTAACCACTCAGCTACTGATTGTTATTGCGCGCAAGTTGCAAATTCCACACTTAACAAGCATGTTATAAATTTACTCTCAACTGTTAAATAGTGAATGTGTTTGTGTCAACTGGTTCCCAATTGGAACTTTGGTGACGAGTTAGGTGTCAATTGGTATTCAACTGGTACTGAGGGACCAGTCCATTACTGCGACTGCCACTAATTTCCAGCAGGAATGTTATGTATCTTTAATTTCATGTTTTTCGGTTCAATTTTGTAGAAATTTCAAAAAGTACCATTTGAAGAATGAAAAAGTACCAAAAAGTCCCTCTCCTCAATTCTTACCCACACAATGACAAATGAAAAAGTACCAAAAATTCCCTATATTCAATTCTTACCTACATAATACTATGTTATGTATCTTTAATTTCATGTTTCTAGGTTCAATTTTGTAGAAAATTCAAAAAGTACCATTAGAAGAATAAAAAAAGTTCCACGAATCCCCCTCTTGTAAATTCTCACACACTTAGGACTACCTGGACTTAAATTCATATTTCGTGGTTTAATATATTAAAAAATGCATTATTTAATTTGAATAAAACTTAATTTAAGATTTTATCCCCTTTTTGGTACTTTTTATTCCCCCTGAATGTAACAAAGATTGTATTCCAATGAATTTATAAATTGTACTGGGATCAAATATTAAAATATTCATATGTATGTGTTAGTAAAAAGAAAAAAATATTTTGTGAAAAAGTACCAATATCAGGTACAATTTTTACCCCTTAAACGTTTGAATTTCCAAAAAGTACCAAACTTGTGTTTGCCAATTTTTGATAAGGTACTAATTTGGTGTACACTTTATTACTATGCGTACTGGATTAAAAGATAGATAGGGTATTAAAAAAGTACCAAATTACCCGTTTTCTCCCTAAAAAATCAGAATTTCAAAAAAGTACCAGACACCTGTCCGATTATTTTTTAAATGTATTACTATAACTATTAAACTTTTTGTATCTCTATTAGTTTAGGAGATATAAGGTTACCGATTTTACACCCAAAAATCCCATTTTAGTTGATCTATTCGGTAGGCAGTGTTGCTAATTTAGCGCTTTTCGCGCTAGATTTATCGCTTTTCAGCAACCCAAAAGTCGCATTTTTTTCATCAGCGCTTTTTCTTGAAAAGGCGCTAAATTGACGCTTTTTGTATTCGGTTAGTTTTGGTTGCAGATTTTAATCACGTTTTCTACATTTTTCTGAATTTTGAAAAAAAAATAATCTAAAATTTCAGGAAGAAGCACTGGAAATGCCATAGTAAACATAGTTGGAACCTTGGGATATGAGTCATTTAAAATAATCTATATGAAATAGATTTTGTTTTTAATAAAAAATATATATTTAACTAAAATAATAAAAACATATTTTATTCAAATATAATTTAGCGCCTTTTAGCGCGTTTGTAAATAATGACCTGCGCGTTTTGGATCAAAAAAGTTGACAACGCTGTCGGTATGACATGAAGCTCCATATTTTATATTTCATAACCTTTAACTGTTTGGGCTGAACGATGATGAATCACCAAGTAAGTCAGTCAATCACTCAGTCGTATATATTTTATATATATAGATTTCATCATATATATAATCCCATTTTATCACATACGTATATAATTCATCTTATCATATATATAAATCCATTTTATCATATATATATATATATATATATATATATATATATATATATATATATATATATATATATATATATATATATATATATATATATATATATATATATATATATATATATAAACTAATTTCATCATATATATAATCCCATTTTATTATATGTATAAACCCATGTTTTCATATTCATATTCATTTGTACCACGATATGTGGTACATTCATCGTACTGAATAAAAACAAACCTTGTCAATTTATATTTGTTCATATCTAAACTAAATGAGAATTAATACTGGACTGATATACAAAAATGTGTATTCAATAGTTATTAAAAGCAAATAAACGTATTAGCTTAATGTTTGTAGAATTAATCAAATTTGTAAAATTAACTGAATGGTAGAATTAATAGTTGTAGAATTGACTAAATGTTTGGATTTTTTTTTTATAAATATGGTTTCATATTAAAATATTTAAATATATATTATAATTCAGTCAACCATATTAAAATTTTGATTGTGGGTAATCATTAAATTATCAAACAGAATCATAAACGTTGCTATCATGAACACGGTATTATT
The DNA here is from genome assembly GCA_951394005.1 of Protophormia terraenovae. Classification (NCBI taxonomy): domain Eukaryota; kingdom Metazoa; phylum Arthropoda; class Insecta; order Diptera; family Calliphoridae; genus Protophormia; species Protophormia terraenovae. The sequence continues at coordinate 104,685,923 of OX596077.1, forward strand.
CAAATCAATGAAAAACGGTTCCACAAACATTGAATAGTTGTAGTAATCATGCTGTAACCAGGCACTACTGTCCATTAAGGAGTGGAACTAATGGGGCCTAAACTATGGTATCTTTAACATAAAAAAATTATACCGTTTGTCAAATTTTAGTTTTTACATGCTTTTATGTCCTATTTATATCCTATAATTTTGAAGTTATTTGCATTTGAAATTTCTACTATCTTAATTTACTTTTAATTTTGGTTCAGATTTTCTTTATATAGACCGAATCAACCGATCAAATAACTAATAAAGGTGTTAAAATGTCTAATAAAGTCATTAAGTTCTTATATATAATGTCTAGTACTAGTGACTGTTTCCCGTAGAATAAAAGCTTTATTGAAAAGTTTTATTTTATTATTTTGGTATTTGTCGTATGTGTGCGAAAAAATCTTAAAAATGAAGTATTGAAGGCTTTGCTCGATCATGAGTCATTGGGAGTAGATTTTAAAAACACTTGAATTTATCCTAAAGAATCGAATTGTTACGAACGGGGAGTAATGATAATCGAAAGACCGTCCAAACATAAAATCGTTACCATGGCACTCAATAAATGCTATGTATTTAATGAGATCTATAATGCGCTACTAAAACAGGGCGAAACGATCACGAGAGGCCTGGGCTGAATACAATTGATCAGTATGAAAATTCCTTTGAAAAAAAGGGCCTCAATATGCGACCAAATTCGAGTCAATGACTTTTCCCCAGGACGTTGCTCGGTCTCATATTACACGACCAGTTAAAAAGTGGTTTGGAAGTTTTTTTTTTTTTTTTGATTAAAAACTATGGGAATTAAAGCGTATACCAATATATTTTCCTGGAGGCTCTGTAAAAATGTTTTACTCATTTTGCTTTATTAAAGAATTCAAATATAAATACTGAAGGTCAAAGAGATAATAAAACTTTTCTGAAAGAGAATCTCTGATATAGATCACAATTTGCTATCGATTTCTAAAAGTTATTTTCAATAATTAAGGAAGAAAAGATCTAACGAATAAAACATTTTAATTAAATTTTTTTTTTAAGTCTAAGAATAAATGATTTTGAAATTGAAATTCATTAAAATAAGAACATTAAAATCATTAAAAATAAAAGGCGATCCACATTACTTAATAGCACTAAGCAAATAACCTACTGAATTTGACTTATTTTGTAACGAAATTTTAACTTTAGTTTATATCTTCTACAATTCCAAAGCATGAATTTTCAGAATGAAATTTTTGAAGCTCTGATGTGTTCCTAAAAGTTTTTTAATGGCTAGACCTGCAATAAATGTAGACTTTATGAACAAAATTCGAAAAAAAAAAAAATACCATTTGGGAAATACAAAATTTCTATACAAAATACGTAATATTCGGGGGTAAATAGAGTGATTTTCAATTTAAAAATCATTTACGTAAATATACCTTTCGGAAAAGTATGAAATTGTTATAGGTTCTTAATTATACCTTATTAAGAATTTATTATGCGTTTGTGCTGATGTTTTTAACACACAGAAAAAAATAATCGAACCCCCACCTTAAAGTATATGGTTCGACTCAGGATTACTTTCTGAGTCGATTTAACGATGTCCGTCCGTCTGACTGGCTGTCTGTCTGTCCATGTAAACCTTGTGAACAAAGTACAGGTCGCAATTTTAAGAATATCTCGATGAAATTTGGCACGAATAATTATTTTGACACAAAGACGAAGCCTATTGAAATTGATTATGATCGGTCCACTATTTCACCTAGCCCCCATACAAATGTCCTCCCGGAATAGGGGCTTAAGGATCATGCCTCAAATGTAGCAATATTTCAATGAAACTCGGTACAAAGGAGTTTAGTATAACTGCTAATATTTTTGTAAAATTTTTTCAAGATCGGTCCATAATTGACCATAGATCCCATATAAAACCCTTCTTCCGAAATTCACTTTAACGTGCATGAATCCCATACGAATGATAGTGTCAAGTTAATATTCGACACAAATAAGTTTTATATAAGTAGAAACAACAATGCCAAAATTTATGAGAATCGGTGCATAATTTACCATAGCTCCCATATAAACCCATATACGTGGATGTTAGTATCAATGCACTGTTCTGTATTTTATAATTTATTTTACATTTAGTAAAAGTGATGGTCTACAATTGGCCACAGGTCTAATTTTAAGCTCATACGCAATGTTGTAGGGTACCATATGGTCGGTATTGACCGACTATAGTATCTCTCTCGATTCATTTTAATTCAGAAAAAAAGAATTAGTGTTGATATTTTTTCGGCCAAGAAAAAACAAACTTTTTATCTCAAATACCTCTTAACAAATTAGTATTTTTATACCCTACACTACAATATGTGGTTGGGGTGTTATGTTTTCATGCACAAATTGTAACACAGAGAAAAATCTTGGTATGGTCAGACCAAATTTGATTTTGGAGTTCAATATCTTAATTTTTAGTAGAAAATCAAAAAAGAATGAACATGATATCTATAACAGATATCTGCTGAATCGAATGAGTTGATTGGAGTAAGATAACTTGGAAAATTTTGGGTTTAAAGAAAAAGTACGCTAAGTTGACCTCTTGGTCTGGATAGACCACAATGTGCTTTCTCTTTGTAAATATGTTTCTTTTTATTCATCTAAGTACAATCATTCTAAAAACAATCATAATATGTTATTGAAAGTATAAAATGTCTGAATAAAAACGAATTTACCCAAATTTGTGAGTAAATGTTCGTCATTCATGAACGAAAATGAAGTTACATAAAAATTGGCAATTCCTTCAAAAAATTACTTCTTGTTTGTTTGGTTTGGTCGTTATTAAATGCCATAAAGTGGACCTTCCAGATTTTAACGCCTTATAGTAACTTAAAAGGAAGATGATAAAGAGGGAATGATGTCTAGTCTTTAAAATCGAGATAATGTGCAACTGTCATTTCCATACAGTGAAGATGAGGGTGACGAAACTGTAGGCTCGGCAAATACTGGATATTCAGCAATAAAGTAAATCTGATATCCAAATGTACTTAATTGGATCCACTTAAAACTCCCATATTACTATAACAAAAAGTTACCAACCAGACAATTTCCACCGAGTACTATAAACATTTTAAAAATAATATTTACTCCAGAAGTGCTTATTATTTTTGTTCTAGGTATTAAAAATAAATTGCAATAGGTACCTTGAAAAATAAACAACCAGTGGATTAGGTTTAGTCGATAAAAGTTTATATAATTTCAATATTGATAAGGCGAATAAGATGCTTCACTACATTGCCATTTTTTACAATCTGACAATTCAAACACTTACCCAAAGCATCAATAATTTACAAAACTAGCTACCGTAGAGGATCTTTGAGTAAATTCATTAAAAACTTGGAGCCATCATATACCCCTGTCGTAAGTTTGTAGGTGAATAAAGAGCTTTATTCTTATCTTGTACGTACATGTTTCAAAATATACATTCCAAAAATACTACACACAGAAAAAAGATTAGTTGGAAAACGTTTAGGAGTATGTAATTTAAATCTGGATAATTAAAATATTGTATCAATAATTATAAATTATATTCTTCTATCGATTTTTTATAATTATAGATAAAAAGAAGTAATTGCTTTGGTATTTTAATTCCAGCTATTGTTAAATTTATTAATTTAACTAATAGGTGTCTTGATAAAATATATTTTACCAATTCAGTAGAGAAAAAAGAATTGAAAAATCATTTTATAGAATTTATTAGTCACCGCCATAAAAAATTTGTTTGTAAAGCAGTTAGTTTCTTTTAAAATATGTTTGAAGTTACTCCAGTTACTAATTAATCATATATAAATTCAATTCAGTATTCCTAACTTCTAATATTGGGCACTCTGATTAAATAATTGGAATTTTATTGTTTTGACATTTTTAATAAAAAATATTTAAAATTGTTTAAAGATAATTAACAGAGAATAGAAACGAATTTATATAAAATTTAAAATGTTAAAAAATTAACATAAATCACGAAACTATACAGATATATATATATATGTATATGTATCTTTAAATCTATTATATATATAATGGTAAGATTCATCTTTGATAACATCCTTGAATGTATACATATGTAATAATTTCCTCTTGTTACAATTTTAGATATGATTGCGAAAAAAAAAAAAAAAAAAAACATTTGTAATGGATATTATGACGAAAGTGAGCGATATGAAAGTAAAAGTGGATGTTTCCTTCACTTTAAAATAGTAAACTTTTTCTTTTATTATGGAACTAATAGCCTATGAAACACATTCAAAAAATATGATTATAAATATGTACGTTCTCCTTTATCTACATACATATATACATATTTCATTGTGATATAAAATATTGATAATTTATCTTTTCAGATGATGCTAATATACATTTGTTTCAGATTTGAGAACACAAATTCCTTCGCAGTAGAAAACCAATCAAAAGGAGCAATAACTTGGTCACACAATTTAACAAAAATTATGCTGTAATATAAAGTTCCGATATCCTGGGGTCATTTCTAGTGTGCTGATCTATGGTCCGTATGAATTCACCAAATTTATATATAAATATGTGGCTTAGAGCTTAATTTTTATAAAAAATATTAATAAAAAAAATATTAAAAAGTAAAAATTTTGGTGATATTTATTGAACCCGATGATTCGGTAGTAGCAACCATTAGGTATGTGGAATTTAATTTGAATAGTTTCCACAAATTTGGTTATCATGACTAAAATGTTTTTTCGTTGTAATTATAATATCGATACTGGTAAATGAAATATTCGACAATTGCAGCCGATTCATGTGGTAGTTGGTACAACCGACCAGATTCGTTTGGCAAAAAATTCGGTTGTGACAACGAATCTCTTTTCTCTGTGTATATAAAGAAAATTATCTCCTTAGACGACGAAGTGTTGAATATTAGGTGTAATTGGATACTGAAAATTAATCACAAAATAATTCTTCGATGAAAAAAATGAGACATTACTACCAACCTATGACATTATAAATAAAAAAATTCATATGTTTTCTATGATTGCCAAGCAGAGTAATATTATATAAGCATTATTTTTAATAAAAATAACCATATTTATCCACTTTCAATGCATATCATTTATAAATAAACCTAAAATTGCGTTTTATTTAAAAAAAGTGCAAATTTATGAGATTTTTCATCTTTTTTTGTTTTCACCATAATAGCTGTTATTATAAGTCTAGCAAATCATTTCCACTTTATATTAACATATATAACTTATATTAACTACTATATCCACAAAATCAAGACAAAAGTGCTACTATAAATTGTTCCTAGGTTCAACAACATTTTAGCTATTTAGCCAGACCAAGAGGATAACTTAGCGTTACCAGTAATCCTAGGGTTAAAGTATACGGTTCGACGCATAAAGTGATTTCGATGTCCGCCTAGTCGGCTGGCTGTCCATGTAAAGCTTGTGCGCAAAGTACAGGTCGCAATTTGGAAGATAATTTGATGAAATTTGGTACATATGATATTTTTTTGCTAAATTTCGGGCCTTATGTGTGATTGTTAGTATCGACGTAATATTCTGTATTCGTATGTTTTAATTTACACTTAATACAAGTATCGGTCTACAATTGGTCATAGGTCTTGAAAAAATACCACTACCCGATATTTTGGTACACACAGACAATGGTATATGGTATCATATGGTCGGACTGATTTAGAAAGACCTTAGCTTTTTTTTATAAAATTTGCGGGAATGTCTTTCTAATCCAACCACCAATTTTAAAATTAAAATGGAATGGATAGAACCAGGGGAAATAGTACCCCATACCTCGAAAATATTAAATATCGTATATGTTAGGAACATTTAGGGCAAAAGTTTTAACATTCTGTAAGAATAACTTTCTCCACAACCTCCGTAAGTTCAGATATAAATGGGATGAGTAGGATCTGGGAAAATGATACCCCCCATACAAACAAATATTCTTAATGGTATATCTAAAGAACTTTTATAGTGAGAGCTCTAAAATTTTGTTAGAACTATTTTATTATAATAATGTATTGATGATTTTTTTTTTTTTTTTTCTTTTTTAAGAAATCATATATTTTACAATTCTCATCTAATTTTATGAAGATATAGCTCATTTTATCTACATATCTATACATATACATGTACATACAAATTAAACTGTGTTTTTTTTTTTATTTGTTTGGGTTTTATAGAAAGCTAAACCACTGGACCGATTTTCTTGAAATTTTTACAGTATCATTTTGTAATACCCGAAAGTAAAATATACTACTTTATTTTTCGGTTGAAGCAGGGGGAATGGTAGTCCCATGCAAAGTAAATATTTATTATGACATATCTCCAGATCTTTTACAAATAAAGTCCTGAGATTTTTTGGAAATAATTTTATTACCAGTTTACATAATTGAGATGGAAATGGATTGAGTAGGTTTAGGGGGAGTAATAGCCCTCATACGAAGAAAATAATTATTATCGGAGTGATTAAATACTGTTACAGCAAAAGTCTTAACATTTTGCGGGAGTATATTTCTCAATAACTACCAAACTTGATATTAAAATGGAACGGATAGGACCAGAGGAAATGATATCTTCCAAATAACAAAAATATTAAATATGGTATATCTTAGGAACAGTTACAGCAAAAGATTTAATATTTTGTAAGAATAGCTTCCATGAGTTCATTTTATAAATGGGATGGGTACGATCGGATTCCGAAAAAACCCGGTTAACCGGTTTTTTGCAGAAGTTAATATTTATATCAAAAGACTACATTTCTTTAAAAAAAATCAATTCTTATATTTAAGTTAAAATTTATTAAATACAAGTATAAAAGCCTAACAATGTTAGGAAAAATAATATAATAATGAAAATATGCACAAATAAATCCGAAAATTAAAAGAAAAAAAATATGAACAACATTTAGACACCTTCCCCTCCCTAATCAAAGTCAATTATTTGAAGCCGTTCAAATTTATTGGAATTATATTGATTAAAGTTTTAAATTCGTAAACCTTTCAAAATAAAAAAATCGTCGTAAATGCGCTCCCTGGCCGAAATACAGAAACAGTTTTTTATAGGATTTGGAGAGCAAACAATAAGTATAGCAACTCAAAAGTTCTTAATACCAAAACAGACTTTTTGGTCCCTGATAGAAACATCTGGCACTGTTAGAATTTATTGAACGAATAGTTTTATAAGTATGCCGATTTTTAGTTTCTTACGTCGTCTGCGAGCTTCAGAAAGCTCTGGAAAGGAAACATTGCTTAGGAAAGATATATTTAAATCCATATATATATAGATCCACGTATTTTCGCTCCCTGATAGAGATTTAAAAATCTGGCTCCGTTAGGATTTGTAGGACGAATAGGATTTTAATTAAGCTGAATTTTAATTCTCTATGTCTTCTGGGAGCTTTAGAAAGCTCTAGAAAGGTAACAAATTCTTAGAAAAAGACACATAAATCCTCTTAAATCCGCACCCTGATAAAAATTTCAAAATATGGCTCCATTAGGATTTGTTGGACAAAAAGTTTTATAATTAAGCCAAATTTAAATTTTCTACGTCGTTTGGTAGCTTCAGAAACCTCTGGAAAGAGAAAAAATGCTAAGCAAATTATATAAACAGAAACCATGGCTTAATATGGAGATGGTATATTAATTAAGTCTCAATTGAAACGATTCTACAGGTGAAACTTTTTTAACACAAAACCTTTTAAAAAATAAAGGAAATATTGGATCAAAAAAAAAAAAAAAAAAAATTAAATTGGGTCTTACAGGATAATTATTAATTATTTATTTGGTTTACGGTTTTTTGTGTTTAAAAAAACCGGTCTATTCGACATTCGAAAAATGAACATTTTGAAAAAACCGACAGCACATTGACTGAAAAAACTGGTTTTAAAACCGGTTGGAAAACCGCGTCGATCACCCTAGTTACAAGCAATTATCCGTATAGCCTTATTTTATATCCAATTGGCGCAAGATTGACTGTTAGTACTTACAATTAGAAACAACTTTAGTTGTAGACTTGACTGTTAATTAAGCTTCAAATATTTCTTATTAAAAATATTACGACTTAATATTTATTGTTAAATTACTGAATATTTCCACTGCAAATTTTATATTATTATATTAGGATCACGTCTTCTTTCTACCCTCCTCTTCCCAAAAATATATCTATGTATTTATGTAGAAAAAACCTAACAAAATGCTTACAGTATTTTGTTATTCTAGAAGAAACTGCAAAAAAAAAAAAAAAACACACACAAAACCATATAAAACCACACTAGAGAAAACTCATTTTGCTATGTGAACTTTAGCCACAGTTTGACATTTTGCGCCGTATGGTCTTAATTTTTTTTTTGTTTTACTAGTTGCTACCATTCCTTTTTTTTTTGTTTAAATTTGATATTTTTGTTGTTAGTTTTATTAAGATTTTTTCTTCGCTATATATTTCGCTCAAGTTAAAATAGTAGAAAAAACAAAAATAAAAAATAAACAAAGGATTTCAAAATGCTTTTTCCCTGTGAATGTGTTTATTTTTAGAGACAGGCATTTATGGTAAAAAGTACGAGAATATAAAAAAAAACTAAACATGAAACCAACAAACGAACTTTAGAGAATTCTCGTTGCACTTGGCTGCCAATTGCAACTGTCATTTTGTTTAAGCAAAAGTTGGTTACCAAAATAAAAAATGAAAAAATATACTTATGGATATAGATGAAACCCCCATGGAAAATGTATAGGACAAGAGCTCACAGCTATAAAAATATATTAAAAAAAAACACAAATTTGGTTACATATAAGTTTAATAGATGTGTGAGTATTTACCTTGGGGAGTAAGTTGTTTTAACTATTGAACATTTAAAGTTAATAATGTGATTAAAATATCAATAAATCTTGAATTTTAGTTTGCAAACAAAGGAAGAGAATATACAGTGTTGGAAAAAATAATAGGGACACTTTAATTTTTCAATATATTCTTCCTTTTTTATTTACTATTCCAAAAAATATATTTTTTTAAAAAGGCCTGGAAAAAATAATAGGGACACTTAAAGTTTTGGAAAAAATATTTATTTTTTTTTAACATTACCATAATTTTCAAATACTTTTTCAATACTTGGCTGAAGATCCTTTCATTTTTATAACAACCTGACAAAGGCGATTCGTAGATCCCACAATATTCGCACATACCTCGGGCGGAATTGAGTACCAGGTTTCTTGAATTTTTTCTCACAACTCTTGTTTATTTTTTTATTTAAAGCTACCAATTTTATTTTTGAGGACTCCTCAGAGATGCTTAATCGGTTTTAAGTCCGGTGATTGGAACGGTCACTCCATTACAGGCACTTCATTCTGCTGAAACCACGTTTTGACACTTCTAGCGGATCATTATCCTCCATGAATTTCCATTTTAGTGAAATTTCATCCTCAGCAAATGGAAGCATTTTATTCTGGAGAATGTCTATATAGTCAGCAGCATTCATTTTTTCCTGAATCCAAACTATTTGACCAACTCCAGAGGCGGAAAAACATCCCCATAGCATTATAGAACCACCACCGTGTTTGACGTTTTTTTTTTTTGTGTATTTTGGATCAAATTCAGCATTTGCAGGACGATGTACAAATGATTTTCCGTCACATCCAAATAAATTTACTTTTTTTTCGTCTTTTTTTCTGTTTCAGTTTTTACGGCACAGGTGTCGCCTGGCAAATTCTAACCTTTTTTGTATGTTTTTCTTGCTCAACAGTGGTACTTTTTTCAGACTGCGTCCCACTAATCCGTCTTTTTCAGATTCAGTACAATGAATACCACGATCCATTTTCGAATTTATTTACCGAAGACATAAATCATAAACACGAAACCAATATGATTAAATTAATCACATAAACTTTGCTTTACGGATTTTTAATATGTTTATGTTAAAAATAATAGTTTTTATTGACTAATGGCAATTTTTTGTAGTGCGTCCCTATCATTTTTCCAATTGAAATTACAACTTTACTGATTTTTTTTTTTTTTTGCAAATAAATATAAAATAAAAGCGCAAAAGAGAAAAAGTTAACAAATAATGAAATTCCGTTATTTTAGGAACAGATAAATAGGGGGACCCACAAAAAAAAAAAACTTAATATAAAGAAACTGCTTGCATCTGTTTGCGAAAGTAAGGGTCGTCCCTATTATTTTTTCCAACACTGTATAAGGAAATATATTCCCTTATACCCTAAATTACCTTAAAAAGTTGGACATAAGTACTTTAAGTTAAATATTCTAGTACTAATTTTGATCAACTAGATTATTTTATATCATATATTTTTATTTTTTTTTTTTACTAAACTAACAGAATTTTTATTTTCTTTAAAATAGATTTAATTATACCTTTTGCTAAATAATGTGTAGGTATATATTATTCTTTTCGTAAGTAGTTTTTAATCTTTAAATTGTATTCATACTTTTCATACTATTTTTATATATTTAGTGCTTTTCTATTTTCCTTGTCTTAACGTTTTTTTTTTTCTTTTGCTATGAAATGGTTACCATATGGGTTGTTGTAAAACCAAGATTAGACCATTTTAGATCCTCTTCTCTTATTAAGCTTGATTCATTTATTTTAATTAATTTTTCTTTTCTTTTCTTGCTGCTGATGAAGTTGTTGTTGCTATGATTTCTACTTAATATTATCCACCCTCTTAAGTTGCAAGCTGTATATATATTTCACAATAGAGAAAATAAGGTTGGTAGAGGAATTAAGTTAAAAAAAATGTGGGAAAGTTATAATCGGTAGAAGTTGACTAATGGATCATTTACACTATTTTTCTGATTATGTGTTATGTATAATAATATATATAAATATTTACTTCAATTAAAGCTTTAAAGCTTCAACTAAAGCTAATCTGAGATTATATCATAATATTATATCGATTAATCTTCTTATGCTCAGAAATGTAAGCTAACCCAAACGATTCGATGACTACATGTGCAGTTTTTATGGATATTTGAGTAAAAAAAAAATCAAAAATATTTTACACTCTTGTTAGTTTCTTGTAGTACCCTACACCACTATACGTGTTTGGGATATTAAGATAAACTGATTTTATGATAAACTTATCACCAAATCAGGGAATAAAAAAATCTCCAACTTTTTTTACCCAAAATCGCAATCCGGAAAAAATGTGTTTCAAAAATTTAAATTTTTCATTAAAATGGTTACCTTGTCATTATAAGATGCGTTCGTCAAAAAATACTTTATGTGTATTTACCCAACATATGGAGGTATTAAATTAATATAATTTTTTTTTTTAATCCCAGTTTTGCGTTTTGAGAATTTCACAAATTAATTTAAACAAATTTTTAAATAGCACTATGCGACAAATTGAGAATAATCACGTGTAGGCGGAAATAATCCATCTACAGGGATTTTTTGCTTGTTGTAAAAATTTTTGTTTTATGACCTTTTAAACTTTTCTATTTTTGCATCAAAATAGTCTCAGATAAATCGAAAAATAATATAAATATAGTTTGAAGCTCAATTACTTTAACTTAAATAATTAGAGCATTTTAAAGGCAACATTTTAATCGAACTTTATATTCATTTATCTCTCATTATGGAGAGCTACAAAAAAACTCAAGAGACCTGTAAAAAGTAGACCACCTTTACGTAATGCTAATGGTGGATGGGCAAGAAACGATACTGAAAAAGGCAATCTGTTTGTTAGTCATTTAAAGAATGTATTCACCCCGAACGAATCAAATGACATAATTGAGTTGCCAACTGTTGTGCCCCATTTCAGAGCAGTTGAACCCCTTTACTTTGAGATTCGAGACATCGATAAGGCTATTGTTGATTTAAACTCCAAAAAGTCACCTGGTATTGATAAAATCAGTAACCAGATGCTTTTAGAGCTACCCCGGATAGCATTAAAAATAATACTATATATTTTTAACGCTATATTACGCCTTGAATATTATCCACTAGAATGGAAGGTACCACTGATTACCATGATACCTAAGCCAGGAAAAGATCACACAAAAGTAGAATCGTATAGACCCATAAGTCTATTATCTAATATGTCTAAGCTATTTGAGAAGCTCCTAATTAACAAGCTATACCCGCTAATAAGCCAATGTATACCCAATCACCAATTCGGATTTAGAAGAAAACACAGTACTATCCAACAAACACACAGACTTGTAAATGTTATAAACAAAACGTTTGAAGAAAAGAAATATTGTTCCGCTCTCTTCATTGACGTATCCCAACCCTTTGACAAAGTGTGGCATCATGGCTTGCTATATAAAACAGAACAAAATTTACCCATAAATATAAATAAATTATTGAAAAGCTATATAACTGGTCGTAAATTTATTCTTAAAGAAGGTGACTTTTTTAGTACACCTCAGCCTATTGAAGCAGGTGTGCCGCAAGGTAGTGTACTGGGCCCTGTGTTGTACCTGATATATACCTCCGATATGCCAACTAATAGTCAAACCCATACATCAACATTTGCAGATGATACAGCTATTTTAAGCACCCATGAATGCCCACAGGAGGCATCTCGAATTTGGCAGGACCATATATTTGATATTGAGAGATGGCTAAAAAAATGGAAAATAAAAATAAATGAACAAAAATGCACACATATAACATTTACCTTGCGTAGGGAATCATGCCCACCTATCCTAATAAATAACCAAGTAATACCCCAGCAATCGGAGCTTAAATACCTCGGAATACATCTCGATCGACGCCTTACTTGGAAATTCCATATTGATGCAAAGTTGACCCAAATGAAACTGAAAGCACTCCAAATAAATTGGCTAATTGGCAGAAATTTTACGCTCAGTCTAGATTGTAAACTACTCCTATATAATTCAGTTTTAAAGCCAATATGGACTTATGGGATCCAGTTATGGGGTACGGCCTCAGCATCAAATATTGAGAAAATACAGAGACGCCAAAACAAAATATTGCGAACTATAACCGCAGCCCCTTGGCATGTAAGAAATACTAACATACATAAGGATCTAAACGTTCCTTTGGTAAGAGATGTAATAAAAGAACATGCAGGAGCATACTTGAAGAGATTGGAAATACACCCTAACCCACTAGCACGAAATATACTAAGAAGTAATGGACACATCCAATTGAGAAGAAGAAACACCGCAGAACTGAGCCGAAGTTAAACCATATGCATTAAAATCGCTTTTAGTCAGACGTTGGTTGGACTAAATAGACATTAAGATTTAGATTTAAGATTTGATTAATTATTGTTAGTTCACTTAACTTTTGTGAAGATTCAATAAATAAAATTACTGATAATAAAAAAAATAAAAATAATCTCTCATTATAAGCGGCCATTTCTGAACCGTTTTTAAACAATGACATAAAAGTTGATTAAAACTTTAATTTAATGGGTTAAAATGTTCTACAGAAATTTTCTACCTCGAATTTCACTAGAGGTTACCGAAGATCTAAAGTTCATCCCGTGAAGCATTTAAAAAAAAAAAAAAAATTAAATTAAATTAAATTATTAATAATTTGTTAATGATTTCAACAAATCTTTTGATTTTATGTTATATTTCATTGGGAAAAACTGATAATTCTCTTGTTTAAGAACACATGATAAGTCGGATAAATTTTTTACCCTCGAATACCCCCAGTAAAATTTGACGTAGAAAATATCTGTAGAATAACCAAAGGCAGAAGGAGGGACATGCACTTTTGAATGTATTTAGTGTATTTGGTTTGTTTACGCTCTTTGTTGCGAATGTGTTTGTTATATCTAGAAAATTATTTATGTACGCTAAACTTCGTGTTGTGCTTGTGAAAATGCCGAAAACACTCAGCTCCGGAATGCTATGGGTGTCTTTCATTGCTGTAGAGTATTTGAACTCATTAAGCCCTAGTTTTAATCGACTTTTATGTCACTTCTTAAAAACGGACTACAGATGACTCCTTATAAGGCGAGATAAGTTAATTTAAAGTTCTAATGAAATATTCCTTATTAAGCTCAAATTACATTAGCGTGTAGTCAACAATAGTATCAGCAAATGTAATCAGCTGTTCACTGTCAGAATAACATGTTGCTGTCGTTATAATTACATTTAATCGTAGACAGTGACAATTTTCAACCATCATCTTGCTTTATTCTACTTGTGTATTTGAGCCTTCCATTTTTTTGCTCACTATCTTTCTATAGCTCTCAATATGAAAACAGCGCAGTAAATTTAGAAACAGGGCTAAATAAAACAGTACTGCAAACTGCTGCTGATCAAATATAATCAACTCCATAACAAACAGGCAGCTCACACTGCTGCTGACTACGCTCTAATGTAATTTAGGCTTTAATTCCTAAGATATTTATGCAAAAATTATTGAGCTTTAAACTTTATTTATATTATTTTTTCGATTTATCTGAGACTACTTTGGTGCAAAAATAGAAAAGTTTAGAAGGAATGATTGCGCCCCAAAATATTGTTGCATAGTGTAATTAAAGGCAGATTTTTATTGTTTGAGTAATATTCAAGTTTAACGGATCTGTTCTATTGCGGAAAATGAAATTTGGTACTTTTTTGGTTACAATGGTACTTTTCTAATATTTTCAATTAATTTAAAGGCATAAAGGTTAGATATATTGTTCTAAATGAAGAAAATTTAAAAAATGCCTTGTCGATTCGACGAAGTGTAGCCTTGCAGGGTTAATTGTTAGTTTTTCTCTTTAATAGTACTAAAGGAGGAAGTCTAATGATATGCTTTATATATTTTGGAGTTAGAATGCATAAAACTGGGACTATTTTTTTAACCCTTTAATAGTATTTTCTACATCCTGTATACTATGAACATAGAAATATTAAAATAAACTTGTGCTGCCTTAAATGAACAAATATGAAAAAAAAGTAATGTATCATCAACTGAAAAAAAATTTGGTCCACATCTTTTGATGTTTTATATTAATTGAACTAAATCTTCTCTAGTTAAGGAAATATGTATACTCGAGTAATTATCTTATCAAGGAGAAAATATTAGGATGATTTGTCTGCCTACCAGTGTTATTAACCATTTAACTTATGTAAAAATCCAACCACTACTTAGTAGCGTGCAAGAGATTCTGGTGTTGTGTTTATGTGTAATTTAATATTTTTTATGTTGAAAAAAAAAAAAAAAAAAGAAAAATTCTTTACTTCAGGTTGTTACTTTTGGATTTGGTTTTGTTGCAGAGTTTTTATTTTTTTAGAATTTTATTTAATTTTGTATGTGCGTTTTTTATTACTATTCTTTGGCTACTTATTCAGACATTTAATGTTCATCCAATCCCAGCATTTTTCCAACACTCTTCATGTGCTTACGATAAAGTGCGAAACTTGCTTGATGTGAACAGAACTTCAAAAGGGTCTGATCATTTATAAATCTATTGCAAAAATTTGTTTTTTTTTTTTTTTTTTTTTTTTCGAGGAATAATAAATATTGTATCTGTAATAAAATCTTTGTTAGTTAAGATATCTTGACGAAATTTTTTGTAAATATTTACCTTATCAATTTAAATGATGAAGTCTAAAAATGGATTCCAGTAAAAACAATACTCCAATTTCCAAAAAAGTGGCAAAATACCACAATATTATTTTTGTGAATTTTTCCCATAAAGTCCACATTTGTTGCGGGTCTGGAAAAAGCCATTGGCAAACGCTTATGAACACATACGAGTTTTCCAAACTGCATTCTGATTGTAGACTCATGTTTAGGTATTTTAGAACATATAAGTTAAATTCAAAATTTCGATGCAAATTAGTTCAAATTAGGAAAGATCTTAACTAAGTCCGGTTCTTAAGGAAAATTTTATTTTAGAAAAAAACTTTTTAGTCCAAAAGAAGAAAAAAAAAAAAAATCATAACTTTTGCAATATCGGTCAGAAGTATTGGGATATATATGGAAAATACTAGATCAAGATCTTGCAAAATTGAGGCAGTTAAAATTTCGAATGCAAATAACTCGAAAGCAATAAGAGATATGAAAATTTGTTGAAGACTTTTTGCAAAAAAACAACAAAAAAGGACTGATTTTTGATTTCTTGTATATTATTCATTTTTAATTTTGGAATAAAATTTTTGTAAGTTGATATTTTTAACTGAAATTTTACACCTGAGTAGATTTTTTAGTGCTTAATTTTAGGTTTTATTTGATTTTTTGCATTTATTAAAAAACAGCTCGCAATTTCCAAAAAGCTTTCAAAAATTTCCAAATATGGGATTTTTTTAATTTTTTTTACTATATCTCTCAAACTGATATCGGAGAGCAAAAGTTTTTATTACCCAAAAACTTAAAAGCACATTAATCTTAGTTTAAAATATAATTTATTTTTAAGTCCAGCTTTGCGATTTGAGAAATTGAGGCGAAAATTGGAAAATCATGAAAAAATAGGTCGAATTAGGGAGACCCTAGTTATCTCAGGAATAAAACTTTTACAACTTTTTTTCATTCGCACAATTTTTAATAATGTTATCTTTCAGAAAAACATAAACACTGTATATGTTACTCAAGAAAATTTGTTTATAACTAAAAAAATATGTAACTACTTTTTTGAAAAAAAAGGTGAAATATCAACTTTTTTTAAAATTCAAATGCATATAACTTTTGACTCTGTAAGAATTTAGATTTTTTTCTTTATATTATTTTGTTATTAGTTGTTAATAAAAAAAAGATATTTCCAGAAAATCGGGTGAAATTTAAACCGCTTAACGAAAAAACTTCAAAAAGGTCAAAATGTAAAAATTGTTATCTTTAAAGCCCTGGTAAACTAAAAGAGATAAGATAGGATAGAATCCTTTCATGTAAAAATCTTTGAAATCGATTCAAATATAACGAATCAGGATTGTTTTTAAAAATGTTCATACTCGAGGTGTCCAACTTTAGGACCCTGTGGACCCGCCCCCATTAGGTCTAGGACGCCTATACTTCTACTATCGCCTACACTTCTACTATCACTGTGCGATGCACACTGTGCGATTCAAAAAATGAAATGGAAATAATTATGGAACTTCGGAACGGCTGCTCCGATTTTTATGAAATTTCACATGGTCATACCAGAGGTGTAGGTGAGTTTAAGTTTTGAGCTTGGACGATATAGACCTGGACACCTCAGGTATAAAATTTCTAAAAAATGATCCAGATACCTTATATCTGAGCCGATTTCAAAGATTTTTATATAGGAGGATTGTGCTTGTCGAGATCTACAAAAAACATTGTCGTATGCATATACTATCTCTTTTAGTTTAAGAGATATGATACTTAACTGTGAATAAAATTTAGATTTGAACATCAATTTTGAAGATACATGCCTTATTTTTTTCGCAGCATTACCAGCTTTATGACAAAGATGATAAACTGTAACATTTTAGATGGTTTCATTTATTAAACGCAATTTAAGTAACAAAAAAATCTAAAATTTTGCATGAAATGATTTATTGACCACATAAAAAAATTAAGTTTGGGGAATTTGAAGATATTTTTAGTCCGCATCTTTTGGTGTATCACATTGATCAATCGTACACACCGTTCTTGAGTTATGAGGAAATATACTAGAGTAAGGGCCTTACTGTGGGCGAAATATCAGACACGCCCATAAAAAAAAAAATGCTAAAAAATTAAAAAACTAAAAGCAGATTCGTGTTTAGCACATAAAAATACATTAAGTCCAACTATTCGTCTATGGGGAAGGATTTTTTTGTTGACCAGTGTAATTTTTCAAATGTGACCGATGAGAAAACATGCTTTCCTATTTGACTATATTTAAAATCTGTGTGAACAAACAAAAATGAGAAAATAAATGTGTGTAATCTGACCAATAAATAAACTACCTATTATTTTGGTAAAAATATAATACTCATGAAATCGGATAAGAAATAGAAATTGTTTTCTGTATCGGAGGTACCCTACTTTGCGCGTCTTAGCTCCGCACCTTAATATATTCCTTAGAAACGTCAGTGTTAAACCAGTGCACCATAGAAGTTACAGATTTATTTCTGTTCCATTGTGCAGTGACATGTTCTTCTATAAAATTTGGAAACTACACGCAAAGAAAAAATATGGTTCCTGGTACCATAAACTAAGAGCAACATACTATGATTGTAATATATGATTACAGGTTACAATAAATATATTTGTACGTAATCATTATTATGATTCCAATTTATAATTTGTTATCAAGGTTCATAACCTTATTAATAATTTTAGTAAGTTTTATAACCTTTTCTTAAGTATTTCTTTCAATTTCATCATGTTTTTATCATTTAATAATTCCATGTTATCATATATATAAAATAATTTCATCATATATATAATTCCATTCTATCATATATAAGAACTAATTAAATCATAAGTATAATTCCATTTTATCATATATATGATCCCATATTTTCATATTTATATTCATTTGTACCACGATATGTGGTACATTCATCATACTGAATAAAAAAAAACTTGTCAATTTATATTTGTTCATATATAAACTAAATGAGAATTATAACTACTGGACTGATACACAAAAATGTGTATTCAAAAGGCATTAAAAGTTAAGCCCAAATTACAATAGCGCGTAGTCAGCATCAGTATCAGAAAAAATTATCAGCTGTTCACTGTCAGAATAACATGTTGCTGCCCATATAATTACATTTAAGCGCACTCAGCAAAAATTTACAATCACCCTCTTGCTTTATTCTACTTGTGTATTTTAGCCTCTCATTTATTTGCTCACTCTCTTTGTCTCGCTCTCAATCTGAAAGCAGCGCATTGAATTTATAAACAGGGCTAAATGAAACAGCACTGCAAACTGCTGCTGACCAAATGTAATCAGCACCATAACAAACAGTGCTTTCTAAATTATCAGCTGATTATGTCAGGACACACTGCTGCTGACTACGCGCAATTGTAATTTGGGCTTTAATGGCTTAATGGTTGTAGACTTAAAAAAATTTGGAAAATGAAATGAATGGTTATGTAATTAACTAAATTATTGTGGAATTGACTAAATGATTGGATTTATTCATAAATATGATTTCATATAAACATATTTAAATACATATTATAATTCAGTGAACCATATTAACATTGTGATTGTGGGTAATCATTAAATGATTAAACAGAATCATAAGCGTTGCTATCATGAACACAGTATATTTAAATCAATGAAAAACGGCTATATAATCATTGAATAGTTGTGGTGATCATGCTGTAACCATGTTTTTTCTCTGCGTGTAAATTCCATTACCGAATATTTGTTTATTTATTATTATCTTTTTGGTTAATTTTTCGGAAACTACTACCTTTCGAACCTAAGACCTGATAGAAAAAAAAAAAAAAAAACGGAAAGCAAATTCGTGTCCAGTACGTGCAGTTCTATCTAGTCTATCTATTCGTGTTTAATGGAGATTTTTTAATGTCCACACTCAGAGAAAAAACATGGTTACAGCATGATCACCACAACTATATATATAGCCGTTTTTCATTGATTTGAATATACTGTGTTCACGATAGCAACGTTTATGATTCTGTTTAATCATTTAATGATTACCCACAATCAAAATTTTAATATGGTTTACCGAATTATAATATGTAATTAAATATGTTTATATGAAATCATATATATGATAAATCCAATCATTTAGTCAATTCCACAACAATTTAGTTAATTACATAACCATTCATTTCATTTTCCAAATTTTTTTAAGTCTACAACCATTAAGCCATTAAAGCCCAAATTACAATTGCGCGTAGTCAGCAGCAGTGTGTCCTGACATAATCAGCTGATAATTTAGAAAGCACTGTTTGTTATGGTGCTGATTACATTTGGTCAGCAGCAGTTTGCAGTGCTGTTTCATTTAGCCCTGTTTATAAATTCAATGCGCTGCTTTCAGATTGAGAGCGAGACAAAGAGAGTGAGCAAATAAATGAGAGGCTAAAATACACAAGTAGAATAAAGCAAGAGGGTGATTGTAAATTTTTGCTGAGTGCGCTTAAATGTAATTATATGGGCAGCAACATGTTATTCTGACAGTGAACAGCTTAACAGCTTAATTATATAACCATTCAGTTCATTTTACAAATTTAGTTAATTTTACAATCATTAAGCCATTAACTTTTGAATACACTTTTTTTTTTTTTTTTTGTTAGTATATTAATTCTCATTTAGTTTATATATGAACAAATATAAATTGACAAGTTTTCTTTTTATTCAGTATGATGAATATACCACATATCGTGGTACAAATGAATATAAATATGAAAACATGGGATTATGTATATGATATAATAGAATAATATATATGATAAAATGGAATTATATATATGATGAAATTAGTTTATATATATGATAACGTGGAATTATTAAATGATAAAAATATGATGAAATTGAAAGCAATACTTAAGAAAAGGTTATAAAACTTACTAAAAGTTATTAATAAGGTTATAAATTGGAATCATAGTAACTATAAATTGGAATCATAGTAATGATTACGTACAAATATACTTATTGTAACCTGGAATCATATATTACAATCAAAGTATGTTGCTCTTAGTTTATGGTCACTGGAACCATATTTTTTCTTTGCGTGCATAAGTGTAATATTTAACCGAATCCTTTAAAACTCTGCAAAAAAGAACAAGAAGAAAAAAAAAAAAAAAAAATATTTACACTATTAGTTGGCTTTATATTTTTCGTGTTGTCCTTATTATTGTTATTATTGTTCTTGTTGTTATTATAGTTGCTACACTTTTTTGTATATATTTAAAACAGTTGTAGTATGTTGCTCTACTATAAGTATCAACTACTTACAACTACTCGTGCACCGTATTCACGCGCATTTAATACATTTTAACATTTTAATTAGAAATTATGTTGCGTCAGTTGTAAACATTTGCTATTGCGGTTATTTTGGTTTGTCCATTAAATACCACAGAGACATATTTATTTGATTAGCTTCCATTGTGTGTATTTCTATGTCTGTCTATTATTTTGAATGTGTGTATGTGTTGGTGTTTATAAGAACGAAAGTTCATCCCTTTTATAGCCGTACACACTTTCCCTATTGTTTTAAAAATTAAACATAGCTTTTTTGAAGTATATGTATGAGATTAAATACATGAATATTTTTTTTTTTTTATTTTGTTATGGTGTAATTTTAAGTTTGTTGACTGACATGAAATTATAGCAAAACACTATGAAGAGTGAAATAAACGAATCAACCATATGGGTATGAAAACAATTTGTAAATTAGCAAAAGGATTTAGATAAGAAATGCAGCAATATAAAATTATATTATGAATGAATGTTATTTATAGTGGTTAAATTTAAAGGATTTTATAACAAAACTTAAATTTGCAACAAACGTTCCAGTTAATCAATTCAACTTAAATATATTATAACCTAGAAAAATTTATTCAAATAATTGTTTTTATTAAAAGTTTAAATTAATCGATTATTTTAATTTTTATAAATATTTGCATTTACCTTTACCTAAAAAAATATTTTTAATAAATTTATTTTTAAATTTTCCACATTTTTTTTCCTTAGCTTATCATTTCATCTATCATTGCATTTTTGTTAAGTTTTCTAAATGGAATAGTTAAATTTTAAATGACAAATATCAAATGACGCCACATTAATTGCAAAAGTTTTTTGTTTGTATGTATGTATGTATATTCAAATGGAACGCTGAAACAAATACTTACACTTAAATGGAGACATGGCGACATACATACCATCACAGGAGCGTCAAACATAAAGTCGGATTCAAAATATTAAGGGACAATAATTTAAAACTATTAAATGCAAAATTAATAAATATTTTATACTTACTGTTATATTAATGCAGACCTTAGTAAAAATAAATTTATTAATTACACTGGTCAACAAAAAAATCCTCCCCCATAGACGAATAGTTGGACTTGATGTATTTTGATATGCTAAACACGAATTTGCTTTCAGTTTTTTTTCCATCAGATCTGGATTTTTTTTTTATGAGCGTGTCTAATATTTCGCCCATAGTAAGGCCATAACTTTAGTATATTTGCTCATAACTCAAGAACGGTGTGTACGATTGATCAAAGTGATACACCACAAGATGCGGACCAAAAATATCTTTAACTTTCCTAAACTTAATTTTTTTATGTGCTCAATAGTTTCGGAGTTATTTTAAAATAAGTGTCCGAAAAACATAATTTTCTTGCAAAATTTTAGATTTTTTTGTTATTAAAATTTCTTTTAATAAATGAAGACATCTAAAATGTTACAGTTTATCATATTTATCTTAAAGCTGGTAATGCTGCGAATAAAACAAGGCATGTATCTTCAAAATTGATGTTCAAATCTAAATTTTATTCACAGTTAAGTAAAAATACCCATGTTACATACAATTGAGTAGAAATAAAGTGGTGGCCAAAAAACTTTTTTTTTTTTTTCTTGAAACAAAAATAGGTGGACTAGGTGGATATTGACGAGTTAAACAAGAATCTGCATTCACTTTTTTTTTCTATCGGGTACTGATTTTTTTTATGTGCATGATTAATATCATCACCTTATTCAGCGATCTCACTATAAAATTCGATAATGGTTTGTCAAACTTAGGCTATAACTCAAGAACCCTTTACACGATTTTGATAAGTGATGCATCAAAAGATGCATACGAAAATTGTCTTCAAGTTATGTTAACAATATTTTGCATTCGCTCAGGATTTTCGGAGTTATGGATCAAAATTTTCACCACTTTTCAAAAAAATAACTTTTAAAATTTTCGGTCCTAATTACCGAATAACTACGGAAATATTAACTGGAAAAAAATTATATAAATTCAGCTCAAAAACAATTTAGGTCGCTATATATTAAAGTTCAATTTATTTTAATTGGACAAACTGTTCTCGAGTTATACAAGTGTGACTGCCAATAAAAAAAAAATCATTACGTGAAAGGAAAAAAGTAAAAGCTGATTCTTATTTAGCACGTTGAATTCTATCTAATCCACCTATGTTTTTATTTAGGACGAAAAAAAATTTTTTTTTGCCCACTAGTGTATTTCCACTTAGCTATAGGTATGCATGGGTATCCAAACTTAACTATGAACAGTGTTACCGTTTGGAGACTTTAGTCGCCAATTGCCCCTTTTTTAACCACCTGGCTACTTTTAAATGGCGACTAAATGGAGACTTTTTAACACTATGTGCTGAATAACAAGAAACTAGTTGTTTATATTAATTTTATATTAATTTAAACAAATAAATTCATTATTTTGAGATTATTTCACAGTATAATGATATAAATAGCCGCGGAGTATTTATAAGTGGACTGAAACTGTTTATGAACAGCTATTTAAGTCATCATATGCCGCATCCTTTTGGACTGAATTGAGAAAATAAAAAACAGATACGATGAATACTTATAACCTAAGTTATATTTTTACATTCCTTATGGCAATCCCTCGGTGGAACGTGCATTTTTTCACTAAATTATCAATAATAAAAAATAGTTTGTCCAACAGACTTAAGTTAATACGTGTGGATCCATACGTTCAGTCCTAAATTGGCTCGAAAGAGAATTGAAAGACTGGTGTACTATTTTTGCGAAAAAATCTTTAATTTTGAATCTTTAATTCTTTAACGTTGTTTTCCGCTCTAAGAGAGAAATGCAAATTAAATGAAGACGGAATCCAGCAGCGGATTTCATATATATTTTGTTTTTGTTTTTTTATATTTTTTGTGTTTGGCAACAACAAAACTACATACATAAATAAAAAATATTTATCTTTCTCTCTTAAATTCCATACATAAAAAATAAAAGGCAAATCTATCTATATCTTTCTTATATAGATTTAATGTAAACTTATGTGATTCATTTTGCAACAACGGCAACACTGACAAAGAGGGAGAGTGAGAAAATGAGAGCTTTTGAGAATCCGTTGTGAAATTAAAATAGATTTTAATTTCCAGCGGATTCAGCTGTGTTGTTTTAGTAGTCAAATCTTCATATAAAAAAAATTTTCCGCTAGGTTGTGTTTGGGCTCTTAAGGAGTTTTTTAAGTTTTAAAGTAGTTGGCCCCTTTTTTTCAAAAAATCCCCTTTTTTGGCGACTTTTTATTTTGAAATCACCTTTTTTGGACACTTTTTAAAAATTCTCAACGGTAACGCTGACTATGAATCCAATCAAGATTTGTGCATCAATTTTTATGATACGTGGCTTTATTTACTCATAGTTTTGCCAGCTTTGAGATAAAGGTAATAAACTTAAATATTTTTGAAGTTTTCACTTAAAAAAAAAAGTTTTAGTAAAAAAAAACGAAATCTTGAATTTTGTATGAAAAAATTTTTTTCCGACACTTTTTTCGAAATATCTCTATTGAGATATTTCGGATAAGAATTTGATAGTAGAGCGATTTAAAGCTAATTTTATTCCGCATATCGTGGTATATCATTAATATAAATCGTGTATACCGTTCTCAAGTAATAGTCAAATATACTCGAGTAATCGGCATATTTAGGGCACAATAATAGACACGCCCCTAAAAAAATAATCCCGACCTGATGGAAAAAAACTGAAGGCAGATTCGAGCTAAACATGCGGAATTCCATTTAGACTACATATTTTTTTTTTTTTTGAAGGAGCTCGAAAAAATTTTTTTTTGTCGACCATTGTTATTATTTACAATTAAAATTTACTCCCTTTTTAGCAGCGTTTCTGTAATTTTTTTTCTCTTTCATGTAACGTAAATTATATGGCGACAATTGTTTGGTTGAAACAAAGTACAAAAACTACTGTCGTGAATTTAAAGAGTAGAAGGGAATACAAAACAAAAATTTTACAATTGCACCTAAATGCAGTAATAATTTAAAGGAACTGATAAAAACTAGGGTAAAATAGAGAATAAACAACTAAGGGTTATAGCACAGAAAAAAAGATTTTCGAAAAAAATTTAATTAAATTTAATTAAATTATTGATTAGAACTTTAAAATGATTTCAAATAGTTAAATAATAAAATAAACTACTTAAAATCCATGAATTCTTATAAATTAAATTAAAATTTTACATAAAAAAAATCTAAAATCCAATTTTAATTACATAGGGACACACTGATTTTGCGGCACGGGGTTTCTCAGTCAATTTGGTCCAATCAATCCACTTTTTTGAATTGATTCTAGTTCTCGAGATAAATCGCGATTTGTAAAATTAAAGAGGCTGCACTATATATTGAAGCATATCTCGAAAACGACTTGCCTGATATTGTTCCAAAAAATATCAAAAAATTTAAACTAAAATTATCTTCAAGTCATTCTTACATTACTTTTTAATACGATCAACGGTTATGGAGATATTAAGCCCATCTTTTGAGAAAAAAAAATTTAATTTTATAAAAAATTTTTGGAAGTGGTTTTATATGGGAGCTATGGTAAATTATGGACCGATTCAATAAAATTTGGTAATGTTGTTTCTACTTATATAATACTTATTTGTATCAAATATTAACTTTATACTAACATTAGTATGTGATTTATGCACGTTAAAGTGATTTTCGGAACAGGCGTTTATATGGAGCTATGTTTAATGGTGGACCGATCTTCATAAAATTTGGTACAAAGATTGATACTTGTACAAAACTTCTTTGCTCCGAATTTCATTAAAATATTCTTATTTTTAAGGCATTTTTTAGTGTTTAAACTCATTTCCGGGGGGACATTTGTATGGGGGCTAGGCGAAAAAATGGACCAATCACAACCAATTTCAATAGGCTTCGTCCCTGTATCATAAAAGTCCCACGTGCCAAATTATTATTGAATTATCTTCAAAATTGCGACCTGTACTTTGTGCACTAGTTTACATGGCCAGCCAGCCAGCCAGACGGAGCCCTTACAGAATGAAAGGCCCACACCATATCATATCTGCCAGATTTCGAACACCCAATTCTTATCATTTACAAGGGTCTAACCAAAGAGCAAAAATGCCAGGATAAAAAATAAACTAGCAGATATTGCGAAAATATAGATGTGTATCAAAATTAATGCTACAAAAGCAAAATACACGCCTTTAGTTTGAGTTATAAGTGAAATATTTGCAAACTTTCTTTGGAATGCCTTTACTTCTGACGCATAAAAAGTGTAAAAATGAATTAAATTTTTGAAATACAAAATAAATACATTAAATTGTTTTGATTTTCATCCAAATCATATTTCAAACGAATAAGTTTTTTTCCATTTTTGTAATTTTGGTCAAGAAAAGTGGCCAACGAAACCATAGTGCGATGTAGCGGAACTCGAATATAAAGAGGAGTTTTACAACAGTCTTACCAAAGTTCTTCATGATGTTAGAATAGGCAACATTGTCATCCTTCTTGGTGACTTCAATGCACAACTGGGTGACAATAACACTGGCATCGAATCGATAATGGGCCGCCATGGAACTAGATCCATGTCCGAGAATGACGAACTCCTATCGGGCCTCTGCATCAATCATAGTCATGTCATTGGCGGCGCACTCTTCCCTCATAAGTGAATTTATAAGATGACGTGGGTATCACCTGATCGCGCAACTGAAAATCAAATCGACCACATTGCCATAAGCAAAAAATGGCGTGGCTCTCTGCTGGATGTTCACAACAAATATGGTGCGGATATATTGGGCCCACATCAAAAATATCATAAACAAGGCTGTAGAAAACACATAGGCTACAGGACCACGCCAAATAAGTCATGGAATCTTATAAATCAGCGAGCAGGGGGAAGAAATGGTGTAAACAGTTCTAAAACAAGCTTTGCGAAAGCTGTAGCCCAACAGGAATACGCCAGACTGGATAAGATGGCGAAGAAAACCGCAGGGGTGGATAAAAAGTTATGGAGCAAACAAATTGCAACTAAAGCAGCTGACGTGGGTATCACCTGATCGAGCAACCGAAAATCAAATCGACCACATTGCCATAAGCAAAAAAGGGCGTGGCTCTCTGCTGGATGTTTACAACAAACTTGGTGCGGATATATTGAGTGATCATCATCTCTTAATCGCCACCGTCCGGCTTAAAGTTGCTGCCATAAAAAAATTACAAAAAGGGTTTTCAGAAGAAATTTGATGTCACCCGACTAGAAGATCCAGTTATAAGAAGCCATTTTATAAGCGTCATCAGGGACTCTTACCAGGAAGAACAAAGCAGTGAGAGTGACAAATGGGCCCACATCAAAAATATCATAAACAAGGCTGTAGAAAACACATAGGCTACAGGACCACGCTAAATAAGTCATGGAATCTTGTAAATCAGCGAGCAGGGGAAAAAATGGTGTAAACAATTTTAAAACAAGGTTTGCGAAAGCTGTAGCCCAACATGAATACGCCAGACTGGATAAGATGGTGAAGAAAAGCGCAAGGGTGGATAAAAAGTTATGGAGCAAACCATTCCACATTCTCTACCACCAAACCTTTAACGGATAGCTACGGTGAAACGACAACGTCGAAAGAGAAACAAATCAAGATGTGCGAAGAATACTACACAAAACTTTGACAGCGCATACCCAAGTATCCCCGAAATATAATTCACATTCTCATCCTCGAAGTCCGGCAAGGCCTCTTGTACTGACAACATACCCCCTGAATTGCTGAAAGCACACTGTATGCTGTTACGGAAGTAATTATAACTCTGCAGCCGAAGAAAGGGAAGAGGAATCACTTTACTGGGTATGGTGAACAAAATAGTTACACACATCATCAACAAGCGGATGTCTGATCATGTGTCACCTAGTCTGAGGAACGAGCAGGCTTGTTTTAGAGCGCATTGATCCTGCGTCGACCATGTCAACACATTGCGCATAATAGTGGATCAATCCGTCGAATGGTGCACACCTATACAAAGAGTAACAAGAGACGAGACTAACTGTCAAAAACCTAAGTCGGTTGTCAAAAACCTAACTCATGCAACAACAAAATACATGTAATCAAATACATTTTGTTGTTGCTAGAAGAAAATAAAAACGCATTTTTGTTTACAAAACAACAATTTTTTTCAATTTTCAATCGAGAATTTCGTCTCTATATGTTACTCTATGCCGCTATACCTGTGCTTTATTGACTTTGAGAAAGTGTTCGACACTATGAACCACAATGTAAACTTGAAATCAATAGAATGCAAAGGAGGAAGGCAACACCTGCCGAATACGACACTAACAACAACTTAGTGGACAAATTCCAGTGGAGAAAGGATGAGCCGCATACGATAATTATAAGACAATTTGATTTGAAAACCCTTACCCTACTTAATAACTTGTTTGAAAATAATCGTTAAATGAAAGTTAAAAGTCGCTAGAACACCTGTTATGCACGTTAAAACAAGTTTTAAAAAAGTGAAAAGGAAATTCATATGAATTATAAGAAAAATATGCATTTTAGGGTAAATATGCAAAAATATTCACTAGCAAATCAATGCCATTTATACACCATTATGAATTTGTGTAAAAACGTTTTTCTGGGACGATTTTATATGACACATATCGTCAAATATGGACCGCTTAATGAGAAATTTGGAATTGTTGTTCGAAAAATGAAAGTTTTAGGGTAAATTCACTGATAACGGGCGAGCAGTTATCAGAGAAACAAAAAAATAAAAATTTATTTCCTTAACCTTGTAGTTTTGAAGATATATAGGTACCAAAGCTGACTTTTTTACTTTCTTAATAATCAAGTTTCAAACAAATGCATCCTTAGTGGAAATTATATGTCTCTACCTTCAGTTGAATTAAAATTAAGAATCTGCCAGTCGCTATAATTTAGCTTTTTTAATTTAATGCTTTAAATAAGTCCTATGAGAAAATATTTATTTTTCCTTTAGTTAAAAAAAAAACTAAATAAAACTTTTGCATACATTTAGGGTTGCTTGTGTTTTGTTAATTTAAAGCCTACTCCTAGGCTGCAATTACTAAAGTTTCAATTATTTGCAGATGTTTTATAGCAAAAAAAAAAAAAAAAAAACAAAATAAAAAAAATGCTTATCATTTTCTTTTGCCACTAAACAAGGCAATATCAAATTACAACACATGTATCATTGCTTATGAATGCAAGTGCTTTTTTTTTGGTCTAATGTTGTAATATTTTCACAAAATTACATTGATTACTATTACAAACTTTTTGTTAACTAGAAACGACAACAACAAAAGAAAACATGAACAAAACAAAAACGATCTGTTAAAAGTTTCTCTTTAGACATTTTCACAACCTTTTTTTTTTGGCCAAAAAAATTAGTACTAATTTTTTCTTCTATGTTAGCTTAAATTTCCGTATTTAGGGAGTGTATGTTGAATAGCAAATAGTTGGTCCATGTACTCAAAATAAACTTTTTAAAAAGACATAAATAATCTTTAAGTTAGTTTTCAGTTTATATATTTGAGTATTTGTGTGTGTATGTTTAAGACCATACATATCACATATGCTACATGTTGTTGCTGTATTGTTAAAGGTCCTTTGAGCCTGTGGAAAGTATCATGTTGTTTGTAACACATATTCATACCAACATATGCTCTCATATAAATTAACAGCTAAACATACTTGGAACATATTTTCTAACAAAAGTTGCTGACAAACAAATGTGATACTAATCTTTAGTAATTAGTGAGCTCCAACTAGGAATGAAATTAAACACATACAAACATACATACATATGTATATGTATATGTATATGTATATGTATATGTATATGTATATGTATATGTATATGTATATGTATATATATATGTATATGTATATGTATATGTATATGTATATGAACATATCGAAAATAGTGAAAAAGTAGAAGAAATGTTATGAAGTTAGTTTATTTGCTTTATTTTTGGCTTATACGTGGGGGGATTGCTAAGAATAGAATAGAATAGAATAGAATAGAATAGAATAGAATAGAATAGAATAGAATAGAATAGAATAGAATAGAATAGAATAGAATAGAATAGAATAGAATAGAATAGAATAGAATAGAATAGAATAGAATAGAATAGAATAGAATAGAATAGAATAGAATAGAATAGAATAGAATAGAATAGAATAGAATAGAATAGAATAGAATAGAATAGAATAGAATAGAATAGAATAGAATAGAATAGAATAGAATAGAATAGAATAGAATAGAATAGATTGGAATAGAATAGATTGGAATAGAATAGAATAGATTTGAATAGAATAGATTGGAATAGAATAGAACAGATTGGAATAGAATAGAATAGATTGTAATAGAATAGAATAGAATAGAATAGAATAGAATAGAATAGAATAGAATAGAATAGAATAGAATAGAATAGAATAGAATAGAATAGAATAGAATAGAATAGATTGGAATAGAATAAAATAGAATATATGTTCTAACATTAATCTACAAACAGAATTCAGTTTTGAGGGCTAAAAATTCCTAGAATTTTGTCCCACATAAATATTAAGAATAATTTTCTAATGTGAAAAGAGTATAAGAAAATAAAAAGATCCACTAGCGTTTTATTGGTATAGAGATGGATTACATACATCTATATTGAGGGCGAATTACATTCGCCTATGTACAACTTTTCTTTTCAGATATTCCGGAGGTCGATGGGGTACAAAGGAGGAAAATCATTCAGGTCAGGTGCAAGTGGTGGGTTTGATCTCAGAAAGCACGCTAGTCATTTAAGGGTTAACAGGGAGAAAAAACACAATAAGCAGAAGTAGCAGTAGAAAGCAGCAGGGGGAATGCCGAAGACGTCAATGCCTACATGGTCACAGCTGAGCAGGCAAGTGGCAGAACTGACGAATTATGGAGGTAGCAGCGTGAAGACAGGAGTAGAGTGAAGAAGCAGCGTTGAAATACACACAGTGTAAAAGCAACTACGAGCAAGAAACATACATGCAGATCAATGAAACTGTTGCAGCAGCGAACATCAAGAAGACAACAGAAAAGGAAGGTTCGATGCAACAACCACTTTTGGCTCGAACTTATTTTAAGAAATGTATATAAGCCAAAGTAAATTTACAATCTATCTCTCCTGTACTGGACAGTGAACAAAGCAGACGTGATGAGTAGCCGGTTTGTTAAAAATTATAAAAGACTAACAGAGTAGTGTTAGGGGAATAAATAATAATTAGTTGAAATGTTGAAAGGATTAGGTTAGGTTCCTTGAGCAGTATCATTCCATAATTGTCCATCATTGTATGGTCCTGTTGTGTTACTCCAAGACAGGCAAACCTACTGTATTGTTGTCGCACCAAACCATTAAGTTCCTTAAAGGAAGGAGTACAGTGACCTAGGATCAATAGCTGAAAAATTTAGGACACTAGAACCCAACAGGTTGGATCTAAGTTCCTATAAAGCAGGACTGTCACAGAGAATGTGAAATACCGTTTTCTCTTCCGTCTCATCGTTACAACTCCTACAGTAGTCGTTGAATGGAAAACCCAGTCTCCTGGCATCAGTACCCAAGATCAACTGAGACCTATATAGCGCAAAAAAAGAATTTGTCCTAAACTCATCATACTTGGGCCAAATAATTCTAGCTACGCGCCAAGTAATGGAAAACAATCAAAACCGTAGCATTAAGGGCTACCTGTGTTGTCAACAAGTCAACTGGTAGCCAGTGGACTATAGTGAAGAGGGCCCGAGTCGACGTAGTACGCAGCGCACCCGTGATAAGGATGGTTATCGATCTGAGTACCTTCACAAAAACCTTATGATGAGTTTCCCTCTCCATCGCTTCCTACCATACCACCACACCATAGAAGAGTGTTGGTTTGACCACTGCTTCATATATCCATCGAATACCACTGGGCTTGAGTGCCCAGTTAAGACCGATAGCCTTCTTGCAGACATAAGTAGCCATTAAGGCCTTATCAGCCCTCACCTGGATATTAAGACTCCAACATAGCTTCCTATCAAGAATAGTACCCAAATATTAAGCACTCTCTGAGAATTTCAGTGTAGTGCCGTTTAGTTTAGAAGGGTTAAATTCCTCAACCTTGTATCTCCTAGTAAAGAGAACCAGCTGCGTTTTCACTGGATTTACACTGAGACCACATGAGACGCTCCAGTCACTTAAAGTATTTAGTGTAGCCTCCATGCGTTGAGACAGTGTGGCCAAATGTTTGCCAGATACAGCAACTGCAATGTCATCATCATACGAAATGTTGAATTGATTACTTTAACAAGATTTACAATCGGGTTGAAGCAGTAGAAGGTAAACACTGCCAAATTGTAGAATATTTTCTTGGAAGTTTTCACTCAGAAAATACAGGAACCAAAACAAATTTTGGATTACATCCAAGGTTTATGGATTAATATGAGATATCAAGTAAGAGGTATAGAACCGGCAAGGCAAAGAAGCTTCAGGGAACTGCACCGTTCTCAATAAAGAAGCTTACAATAAAAGTGGCTCAATAAATAATAATAAAGTGAAAAAAGTAAGATATAAATGGTATAAAATATAAAACTCTTGGACACGTCTGAGTTTTTTATTCCAAAAACTATTATGTGTTACAAAAAGTTTTCCAACGTCTTTTTTCAAAATTTTATCTGAAATAGTACCTATCAAACATGAATTTGTAGACTCTTGCGCTACGACTATGATAAATTTTTATGTAAATTCAACCAGCTGATTAGAAGTTACAGATTTAATTCCAATAAAAGTCGATTCTGCTCACTGTGCAGTCCAGCTCTTTGACATAATTTACTGGCATATTAAAAAAAAAAAAAAAAAAAATCCTTTCATTTCAATTACTTTTAAATTTATCCTCGTATTTCCGCTTGAATCAACTCCATATCATCATATTTATTATAACGTAGTGTTTAGTGTCCTTTATTATAACGATTACTTTTTTTTTTTTTTGTCGGGTTTTCATAAAAAGTCTAAGGATAGCAACAACTACAAAAAATTACTTGTTATGCTGCATTTGTGGTCAGGAAAGAATAATAGCAACAACAAAAATACTAACCAAAAAAGTTGTTGCGTTTAATGTTTATTTGTTTTTTATTTCAGTTTTTATATGTTTAAATTCTTTTCACATCTTGTTATATTTTTTTTGTCCAATTCGTTTGCGTCTGCTTGGTGTTTGTTTTTATTATTTTCCTCATTGTTGGCTTCATAATGATGATACTGCTGATGCCTTGGCAGGGAATTTTTATTGGAAAAGTTAAGCTGTTGTTGTCTTCTATAAGGCCAGGGTTGTTGCCACTATTGCTGCTGCTGTTGTTGCATGTTTTCGTTATGATAAGTTTTTATAAGCTTGTAAGGGGATTAATTAGTGTTGTTGAAGTAGAAATAAATAAAAAAAAAAAAAAAGCTGAAATAAATAAAAATTAAAACAGAATATTTTATATTTGTTGTGATTATATTTATTCAAATTAAAGATGTATAAAAAAGATAAAGGATTTTTTCTTTTTTCTATTAAATTAATAAAAATTGGGTTGGGTTAACCGAATTGTGGTAAAGAAGGGGAAATTTATTTAAGGTTAAATGGAATTTGCAAACAAAATAAATAATACTTAATTGTTTTAGTTAGGTTTTGGAAATTTTCAAGCATTATTTAAAAAAAAAAAAAAAAAAAAAAAAATAAGAAATGTATGTAACCAGGAAAAAATTAAAGAAGCCAATTTGGAGTTTAAAATTAAAAAAAAAAATAAAAAATGTCACTACAAAAATCGATATTATATGAAAAACATACGTAGAGATAGATCTACCCAAGTTTTACATGAAAAAACTAAAATAAAATTTAAAGCTAAACCAGCAGAGATAGAGCTAAAAGGACAAAAATCTGTGACCACTCACATTTTATTCCAAAAATCGAATTTTTTATGAAAAACATAAAAATCGATTTTAACTAGTCGTCTTCACCTAACATAAAATATTTAACATTAACACTAACATCATGTTACTGATAAATGTAGATCGTTCAATTTGATGTTAATGTTAATTTTTTCGATGTTTAAATATGGTTCTTAACATTTGCTTTAATAATCGTGTTTAAACATCGAAAAAATTAACATTAACATCAAATTGAACGATCTACATTTATCAGTAACATGATGTTAGTATTAATGTTAAATATTTTATGTTAGGTGAAGACGACTAGTAAAGCTAAACTAACAGAGATATAGCTAAAAAGACAAAAATCTGTGATCACTCACATTTTATTCTAAAAATCGATTTTTATATGGAAAACATAAAAATCGTTTCTGAAACTAAACTAGCAGAGCTGGAGGCAAAAAGGCGAACATCTGTGATTATTCTTATTTAATTCTAAACGTTTTCATACTAAAAATTAAACATAGATTTTATTGCTAAACCAGCACACAGTGGTCCTAAAACGAAATTTTTTGGAAATAATTCTGTAACTTTAGAACTGCTAAAAGTATTTGAATGAAATTCGACATGGACAATCGTGAGGTGTATGCCAATTGATTTGGAGGAGGACAGGTTCTTAAGGGGTCTGGGGGACGGGGGATGGACCTCCAAAGTTGGTCACCTCGGGTATGAAAATTTTTTAAAAAATCGCCATAATTTCATTTATGATTTGATTAAAAAAAAATTTTGCACATAAAGTGTAGGAGAGGAACCTCCGAAAATGATCAACTCTTTTAATTATTTCTTATATAATATCTGAGGTGACCCATTTCGGAGGTCCTCCCCCTGCCCCAAGACCTTGTGCTTCTCCAAAAAAGTTGGAAACTACCTCAGTAATAATTATGTGGAATTTCATTGAATTATATTGAACGATTCAGAAGTTAAACAAGTTATTTAAAAAACACGTTGAAACTTCTATGCACTAATGTATATAGAATACTTCAGCACTAATTTACCATAGAAATTGAAGGAAAATCTGCAAATTTTGCCGAAGAGGGTAAGGTTTCAGTTAGTTTTTAAACGATTGTGTAAAGTATTTATTCAAGTATTTAGTATCTTTGGAAAGGTTATTACTTGAAAAATAATAATATATAAATAATAAAGTATTCAAATAAAATTTTTCATTAAATTTATCAAAAAACGAAAAATATTTGTAATTAGTGTTATTTTTCAAAAAAAAAAAAAAAAAAAACAAACGCGAATTATATTCGGCCCGGCCGAATCTATATACCCACCATCAACTTTTTAAAATTTTACGTTATATGGGAGGGGGCGGTAAAGTGGGCGAACCACTCCCATTTTTGGTTTCCGAGTTTACATCGATCCCTGAACTATACGTACAAAATTTCGTTGTCGTACATGCTTTTGTTGAAGAAATATCAGCAGAAAAGTATAAAACCGACACCCTGTGTTTCTAGTTTTTCGATTTTGCCCATCTTCAATCCCAAATAAACCTTATATAAGACAAATATTTATGCAAAATTTCGTCCCCCTACGTTGTCCCGTTCGAGCCCTATCCTGCTTTCAACAGACAGACAGACGGACAGACGGACGGACATAGCTAGATTGACTCAGAATCTAACCAGAACCCAGAAAATATATACTTAGATGATTCCTTCAGCATGTTATACACGGAATGACAAAATCAATATACCCCCCATCTTTTTGATGGTGGGTATAAAAAAGA
The DNA here is from genome assembly GCA_951394005.1 of Protophormia terraenovae. Lineage (NCBI taxonomy): Eukaryota > Metazoa > Arthropoda > Insecta > Diptera > Calliphoridae > Protophormia > Protophormia terraenovae. Next base: position 104,721,502 of record OX596077.1, read on the forward strand.
ATATGTATTAGAAATTAAATAAAATCTACATTAATTAAGCTATTATTATGAAATTTTAGTATAATATAAAAAAATTTTTCATTAAAAAACAAAATAAATAGATTCCCATTTTCTTACTCCGAAATATCCAAAATTCCAGTTCGGGAAAATTGACTTTTTTCAGTAAAATGGTCAACCTGTCGTTATAAAAGACGTGGCTTATTAAATGTTTTTTGTGTGTTTAGCTAACATATGTACGTAGGTTTTTAAGGCTCACAAATTAGAGCTTTTAGTAACCCGAACGTCCAGAAATTAGAATCATTAAACGCTCTGAAATTTGAATTTAAAATTCTAATTTCCGAGCGTTTTTTTTTTTTTTTTGTTATTTGAACACAAGAAATCTCCAATTTATTTTTATTCTGTTTGAACATAGTTTACTCCCTATTTGTTGTTATATAGGGATATAACAAATATATTTATGTATATTTGTGGCTAGTTTATTTGCGAAATTTGATACGTGTGTACATATTTTGGCAGTCTCTATTAAAAAGTGAAAGTGTATCATTAGAAATGTCAAATAAACGTAAAAAAACACTTTATCATTGGAAACTAAAGTCAAAATATTAAAAAAGCTTGACAGAGGAGTTCAAAGGAAGCGGTTGGCCCTAGAATTTAATGTGACAACATCATCAATCAGCTACATCAAATCACATAGAACAGCAATATTAAATGCTGTTTCCAACACATATCAGAAGGCAAGCAATAAATCTTTGCACAGCGCTGAATATCCTAAAATGGAAAGCCGTCTGTATGAGTGGTTTTTAAATCAACGAGAAAAAAAGTGTACACTGACTGGGCACAAACTTAAACAGAAAGCTAAACAAATATTTAAAGAGGAATATCCCGATAAAGATGATAATGCATTCCGTGCAAGTGATGGATGGTTTACCAAATTTAAGAAACGACACGGTATTCGTTTTTTAAAAATTTGTGGCGAAATTCTTTCCAGTGATGTTGCTTCAGTCACTCCTTTTATTCATCGATATCGTGCAAAGGTCACTGAGAATGGGTTAATGGAATCACAAATATATAATGTCTATGAAACCGGATTATTTTCTCGTTGACTACCAGACAGAACATATGTCTCTGCTTTTGAAAAAAACGCACCTGGACATAAAATTCAAAAAGACAGAATTTCAGTCCTACTTGGTGCCAACTCTGATGGATCACATAAATTAGTTCCATTGGTATTTGGAAAAGCAAAAAACCCCAGGTGTTTTAAAAGTTTCAATAATCCTCTGCATTACAACTTTTCAAAAAATGCTTGGATGACTTCTTACTCTACCATTAACACTACTGAAATACATATATAGTATATACAACACATACACACACACACTTTCTGAGATACCGAGTGGTAAAAAGAAAAAAAAAAAAGAAAAACGCCCCTGGACATAAAATTCAAAAAGACAAAATTTCAGTCCTACTTGGTGCAAACTCTGATGGATCACATAAATTAGTTCCATTGGTATTTGGAAAAGCAAAAAACCCCAGGTGTTTTAAAAGTTTCAATAATCCTCTGCATTACAACTTTTCAAAAAATGCTTGGATGACTTCTTACTCTACCATTAACACTACTGAAATACATATATAGTATATACAACACATACACACACACACTTTCTGAGATACCGAGTGGTAAAAAGAAGAAAAAAAAAAGAAAAACGCCCCTGGACATAAAATTCAAAAAGACAAAATTTCAGTCCTACTTGGTGCAAACTCTGATGGATCACATAAATTAGTTCTATTGGTAATTGGAAAAGCAAAAAACCACAGGTGTTTTAAAAGTTTCAATATGACTTCTCGGATTTTTCACAAATGGTTTCACCGAATATTTATTAAAGAGGTAAGAACAAATATTGATTTTAGGTTCAGTAATTTTAAAACATTTAAAATTTACAGGTGATCCGCTTTTCTCAGGAAAATAATTTGCAACCGAAAGCCATTTTGCTTATAGATAATTGCTCCGCTCATTCACCCATTGAGAAACTTAAAAGTGACGATGGAAACATAGTTGCATTATTCTTTCCACCAAATGTAACAACAGCTTTACAACCAATGGATCAAAACCCTATTAAGTTAACAAAGCTCAATTACAGAAGTATGTTTCTTTCTCAATTAATTGCTGAAGATGGTGAACTGAAGAATCATTTAAAATCCCATTCAATCCGCAATGCAATATTATTACTGAAACAAGCTTAGGATGAGATACCACGAAGTGTTATGAAGAAATCTTGGTCAAGGTTTCCCAATTGGGACTCTAACCAATACGACAGCGACGATGACATGCCCATAGCGCAATTATTGCAAATAGATCAGGACTGCAACGAAGTTATTCAGAGAACTCAAACTCTTTTAGAAGAAATAGTTCCAAACGATTGCATTGGTATAGAAGACATCGACAGATGGAATGATGATGTGTTTGATGACGGATCTGTATATATTCTCAGTAGCGATGGTGAGTCTTCAGATAGCAGCGAAGACGATGTTGTTGAAGTCTCACCAGTTGTCTCTAATACTATAGCCATTGAAAGCGTAAATAATTTAATAAAATGGTGCAATAACAGTGAATTGTTTTCCACTAAGCACATAAGCAATCTTTTGGCTCTCCGTATTGATATTTTGAATTCGATGAAACCAAAAATACAAACAAATATAACTGATTATATGTCAAACAAAGATTAGTTGTAAATTTGGCCATTGTGCAGTCTATCCCTCCAATAACTTTTAACTTTATTATTTAATATATATATTTTTTTTTAAATACATATGTAAAATATTTTAGTTTTTTTGGACTGAATTGTTATGTTTTTTTAATTTAATTTAAAAAATACATTTAATGTATTGGACTGAATTTTTACGATATGTTTTCTTGTTTTTTATTTAAAAAAAAAAATTCAAAAGTGTTTTATTTTAGTTTTTGGAAATAAATTTACTCAATTTTTTATTTTTTATTCGAAAAAAAAAAAAAAAAAAATAATAATAATAATAATAATAAACGTCCAGAAATTAGAATAATTTACAAATTAGAATTGCCTCAAAAACAAAGCGGTTCTAATTTGTAAGCGTCTACTGTATTTGTTTTTTAATTTCAGCTTTGACATTTTTGAGCTGCACAAAAAACTAAAAAAATAAAAATTAAAATTAACGAAATTGTGATAGGGCTAGCGGGGAAACTGTTACCCCAACTGCCCTTGCATTTTTTTACATGCATTTTTATTAAGCACTCTTTTAGAAACATGAAAACAAGTGTATGGTCCAGAGGAAAATAATGGATTTTAAAGTGAAAAAATGTTACCACCTTTTTGGTAAAAAAAAAAATTTTTTTGAAATTTTCTATTTTAAAATAATATAACTTTTTATCTACACCACATAGGTATACGATCCTTGCACAAAAATTATTTGGAATTTTGTACAAAATCCAATATTTTAGAAACTAGGACTCAAATTGAGCCCACCAAATTAAAAAAACTAAAAAAAAATATGACCCAAAATGGGTCAAAATTAAAGCATATTTTTTGTAGAGAATTATAAGTAGGGTTGCCAGAATTGTTTGGAAGTTTAACTTGACATTTCGAAAAATTCAGCTTGATTTTAGACAAATCAACTTGACATAACCACAAATGTTAAAAAATTAAAACCTGAAGAAAATTGAAGACGCATCAATTATATACAAAAATAATAATAATTTTTTCAACAAAATGTTATTAGGAACTAAAAAATTAATTTAAACAAAAAATATATAATACTCAGAGTAATATAAATGATTTTATTACAATATTTTCCACGTCGACTGATAAAGCATTCAATGCACTTTGTACACAACAGTATGAAGTAGTTTTGTGAAGATCTAGTTTATTTTCTATATTCATTATTTTAATATAAGGACTGCGCACGAAAAATCCATGCTCTTGGGCTTATAACTTTTGATGTGGTGAAAAATGAATAATTCTGTTAACTGGTTTGTATTTACCCTTATGTTCACTTGCCATGTCCTAAGTTTCATGGTAATAGCAAAATTGGTTTTTCTTAAAATGGAACTTTAACAAAAAAAAACACATAATTTAATTTTTTTATGAAATCTTGCATTGGTCATATAAAATAATTGCAAGGAATGCTGTTGTGTCGCAAAATTCAGTTTCTTGGACCACTATATTATACAAAGAAGTCATGTCCACTGAATAGTAATCTGGTATTGGAAGACAAATAGTATCTTCAGGCTGTAAGACTCAGGCAAAATAGAAAGGATTTTGAGAGTAATTTACCTCATCTCTGGAAGAAAAGTGTCACAAAAAGTTAATTATTTTGAATCTTTATCAGTACTTTAGTACTAAAGTGTTAAAGTACTTCGGACGAATTTTTCGGAAATTTTGTTTCTGTATAGTAGATGATGAAACGTTCGTACAAGGTCACTTTTTCAATTTTCTAGCCAGGAATTCTATATCGCAATTGCTAGAGGGATTATGGCAGAAAAATGTCGTGTATCAAAGAAATCAAAATTCCCAACAAAGGTTTCGATTTGGGAAGTCATATGCATACGCAAGAGTGAAGCACTTCAGACAGAAATATACATGAACGAGTGCCTTTGGAAAAGACTTCTCCCTTTCCTAATAAAATTCAGTATCTCATTACAAAAACAAAACAAAGGAGTTGTAACAAAGAAATTGTAAGAGTTTGTATCGATAGAGGTAAATCTATTAAATTGTCCGAAACTCCGTGCAATTGAAAGATATTGGACTCTAGTAAAAAATAATTCAAAGATCATTAAAAGCTCAGCATAAAATAAAACGGAGTTTCAAAATAAGTGGATTGGTTAGAGCAAAAAATTGGCCGAAACACAATAAAACCTTTAATTAGAATAACTCTGGAAAATACCAGATATTTCCTTAAAAACCAACAGGAACTAATTTATTATTTTATCTTTAGCTCTTGAACATAACAGTCATTAATTAAAATATCAATTTATACAAATTCGCCCACTGGTTTGGTTTCTATAAGCAGATTTGCATGCACGGATTTTTTCGTGCGCAGGCCTTATTTGAAAATATTTTGGATCTTTACCAGAATTTGTCTTTGAATACCATTTTTAATACTAAAATATTGTACTGCATATGGATACGCTTTTATATTTCCAATATTTGATGCGTCACTGCAGATTCCAAAAAATAAACTTTCTTTTAAGTCATTAGAAACTTTCTTGTGAATATGGAACCAATACGTTTCTTGCAATAGCTGCTATTTAAGTACGACCACAATTAATTTATTTTTTTGGCAATTTTACTATTATAATAAAGTATGAACATAATTTGATGTTATGAAAAACAAGTAATAATTCAGCCTTTGAATCAATAATATTGCCGGTACTACAAAATTTTAAATAAATTTCGAATTTTTTTGGGACAATGCCACCTTTTAATTTTAATTTTTTCTTACAAATATATATGATATTAAGTACTCAAAAATTTCACAATAAAATAAATTTTAAAAATTATTTCTTGCATTTATTGTTAGTGATGGGTAAAATGCATACAATCTGTAGCAAAGAAAAACTGACTAAATGTATTATATTTTTAATGAAATTTAAATTTAATAAGTAGTATAGAATATTTTTAGCTTGACAAATTGTATTTTAACTTGAAACTTGACAAGACAGAAAAAATCTTGACAATCAAGCTCATTCAAGCCCGTCAACCCTAATTATAAGGACTATCTATGTGCAACATTTTTTTTTAATCAAATCATAAATGAAATTTTAGGCGATTTTTTAAAAAAATTTTCATAGCCGAGGTGACCAACTTTGGAGGTCCACCCCCGTCACCCAGACCCGTTAAAAACCTGTCCTCCTCCAAATTAATTGGCATACATCTCAGGATTGTCCATGTTAAATATCATTTAAATACATCTAGCAGTTCTAAAGTTAGAGAATTATTTCCAAAAAATTTCATTTTGGAACCACTGTGCAGGAGAGATAAAGCCAAAAGGACGAAAACGGGATTCTTTAATATTTTATCACAACTGGGGCTAACTTTAAAATAATATTACACAAATCTTTTATAATCTCAATACTTTTACCTCATCGATAATAATCAAAGTAATTTAACTTGTAAATTTTAATGCCCACTTAAATACTTAAGGCTTTAGTGGTTTAATTTGTTTTAAAAGAACTGTTTAAAAGTAAAAACAATAAAACAAGTAAAAGACACACAAACATAAAAAAATTTAAGGAAATAGACTACTGTTGGATAATACGTCAAATAAATGTCACAAAAAATGACGGCGACGACGATGAAAGTAGTAACAATAATAATAAAAAAAAAACAGCATTTAACTCATTCCCCAAACAGCCTTAAATATAACAACCATGATGTTGATGCTACAATCACACATACATATAACAATAAATATGCACAATTACACACACAGTCTTACACATACAGACATAAATAAAAATTGTAAAAAAAAAAAAGTTTCCACTATATATTATTATTGTTTTTGTTTTGATATCATTTCTCACAATATATTTATAGAAGCTGGCAAAACTGGTGAATTCATTTCTTTTTGTCATTTTTTTTTTTTTTTTTTAATATTATTCTTTTTTGATAAATAAATTTAATGAATTTTCACGCCATTCGAGTGTAAAATGTGGCAACATTTTATATTACTCTTACTACTACCATTAACACTACTGAAATACATATATAGTATATACAACACATACACACGCACACTTTCTGAGATATGTGCAAGTGATATTATCCCATAACTACTATAGCAAAACATTCATACAGATGGACTTACAGTTGATATATATAGATGCCAGAGATTTTTTATTTATATATTTTATCTGTAAATATTTTAAATATGTTTGATTGTGTCAAAGCATTGGCAACAATTTTAAGAAATATTTTTAGTTTATTACTCTAAATGTTAACAATTGATGTTCAATGGTTGTTTTCTTATTAAAAACAAAATAAAATTAAAGTTATTAATAACACTGGTGGACAAAAGTTTTTTTTCGAGCTCATTAAAAAAAAAAATATGTAGACTAGATGTAATTCCGCATGCTAAACACGAATCTGCTTTCAGTTTTTTTTTCCATCAGGTCGGAATATTTTTTATGGGCATGTCTAATATTGTGCCCTAAATATGTATGTTGATTACTCGAGTGAAATATTACTTGAGAATGATATGCACGATTTATATAAGTGACATACCACGATATGCGGAATAAAATTAGCTTTAAATCGCTCTACTATCAAATTTTTATCTACTCAACAGTTAAGGAAACATTTCGAAAAAAAGTGTCGGAAAAAAATGTTTTCATGCAAAATTCAAGATTTAAAGTGAAAACATCAAAAATATTTAAGTTTATCACCTTTATCTCAAAGCTGGTAAAACTGCGAGTAAATAAAGCCACGTATCATAAAAATTTATTCACAAATCTTGATTGGATTTACAGTTAAGTTTGGATACCCATGCATACCTATAGCTAAGTGGAAATACGCTAGTGGGCAAAAAAAAATATTTTTTTTTTCGTCTCAAATAAAAAAATAGGTGGGTTAGATGGTATTCAACGTGCTAAATAATAATCAGCTTTTACTTTTCTTCTATTATGCATTGATTTTTTTTTTTTATGGGCATGACTACTATGACCCCGCCTTTAGGCAGTCACACTTGTATAACTCGAGAACTGTATGTCCAATTAAGATAAATTTAACTTTAATATATAGCGAACTGAATTGTCTTTGAGCTGAATTTGTATAACTTTTTGTACAGTTAATATTTCCGTAGTTATTCGGTAATTAGTACAGAAAATTTTAAAATTAATTTTTTTGAAAAGTGGGGAACATTTCGCTCCATAACTATAAACTTCTTGAGCGAATAAAAAATATTGTCGACGTACCTTAAAGACAATTTTTGTATGCATCTTTTGATGTATCATTTATCAAGATCGTGTAAAGGGTTCTTGAGTTATAGTCTAAGTTTGACAAACCATTCTCATATTTTATAGTGTGACCGCTGAATAAGTTGATGATATTAGTCACGCACATAAAAACAAAAAACAGTACCCAATAGAAAAAAATTGAATGCAGATTATTGTTTAACTCGTCAGAATCCACAAGAAAAAATAAAAAAATTTATTTTTTTTGCACACCACTGTATTTCTACTCAATTGTATCCCTAGAGTAAAAAGAACTGGTTCAAAACTAGTCACGTGACAGGTTCTCGGGGCTAGTGACCGGTCTCAGTTCCGGAACTTTATATGAGAGGAACCTGTCACTTTTACATGGGGTTGTCATTGGAGGTGGCTAATTAGCCCCTTGGGACAGGTCGCAGGATAGGTCATAAGACCGGTCCAAGTGGACAGGTTCAGTAACGATTAATGTAATAAAAATTTTATAAAAATTCGGTAATTGATTAATTTTGGAATATTTTTTTACTGGTCCCTTACTGCAACTGCCACAAATTTTCCGCAGGGTAGTTCTCTTCTTAAATAAAGCAAATAGCTAAGCAAATAAAATTTGTATTTTAAATTACACTGGTCAACAAAAAAAAAAAAAAAAAAAAAAATCCTCCCCCATAGACGAATAGTTGAACTTGATGTATTTTGATGTGGTAAACACGAATCTGCTTTTAGTTTTTTTTTCATCAGGTCTGGATTTTTTTTTTTATGGGCGTGTCTAATATTTCGCACATAGTAAGGCCATTACTCTAGTAAATTTCCTCATAAGTCAAGAACGGTGTTTACGATTGATCAAAGTGATACACCAAAAGATGTGCTCAGTACCAGTTGAGTACCAATTGACAACTAACTCGTCACCAATGTTCTAATTGGGAACCAGTTGACACAAACACACTCACTATTTAACAGTTGAGAGTATGTTTCTAAAATGCTTGTTAAGTGCGCAATTAGCAACTCGCGCGCAATAACAATCAGTGGCTGAGCGGCTAGCGTTGAAGACTATTAAGCATAAACAAACAGATGAACATGGGTTCGATTCGGGGTGCTACCCTCGACATTAACGAAAAAATTAAAATAAAAATAAACATAATTTAATAAAAATAATAATAAAAAATATTTAAAAATTAATCAAATACCGAATTTTTATAAAATTTGTATTACATTAATCGTTACTGAACCTGTCCTCTTGGACCAGTCTTATGACCTATCCTGCGACCTGTCACAAGGGGCTAATTAGCCACCTCCAGTGACAAACCCATATAAAGTTCCGGAACTGAGACCGGTCACTAGCCCCGAGAAGCTGTCACGTGACTAGTTTTGAACCGGTTCTTTTTACTCTAGGGTATATAGAAATTTCTGACTTCAACAGTAATTAAAATCTTCAAGCTAGATTGTGCTGTTTTCTTATAAAGAGCTGTCGAAGTTAAACATTTTTTACATTTTCGAAAAAGAGCAAAATTTTTAATTCTCGTCAACTTTCACTGTATTTGTTTAAAAAAAAATTCTTTGAAAGTAAAAATTTAAAATGAAACCATCAGTTTAATGTATTTAAGAGTGCTTTTCTATAAGTATTTGTAAATTATATTTTGTCGTAATATTTTTGTTATTTTTTTGAAAATTGTCCTAAAATACACTAATTTTAAAATTTCCTGGAATGCAAACTAAAATGTTATAGGATGTTTGTTCTGAAAAATAGTACACCGTAAAAAGTCTATGACACATTTTACAAAAAAAAAAAAAAAAAAAAATATTTAGTAATTCTTATATTTTACGAAAATAAATTTTATGAAGCATTTTGACATTTTATGAAATTCACGAAATCGTTCGTAGTGGTTTCTTTATTAATAGTTAATTATTTTCGTTTTATAACAAAATATAATTTGTAATATTATTTTTTATTTTCGGGAAACACATACAGGATAAACTCGATAATCCGGACGTCAATAATCCGGATTATTCGGTAATCCGGACGGCGTTTTGCAACTCATTACATATTCTATAATCCAGATTAATCCCAACTTTGTAGCCCGCATTGCCCATAAAAAATAATTTCTTTATTTAAATTTAGTACAGCTTGAAAAATAAAAATTATAATTATTATGTGAGAATTAACTCTAAGTAGTTCAAATCCTTTGTTTTAATGTTTATCTTAGCCCAAAAGTACCAGGAACCTCGATAATCCGGATAATTTGATAATCCCGACGGATTATCGAGCTTATAATTTATTACAAATTTTTATTTTAAATAATACATCGAATAATATTGTAATTCAAAACATTCTGATGTAAATAATTAAGGTATTTTATTATATTTCTGTGATATTTTGATATAAGATCATTTTCATATTACGAGGACGGATCAATATTTCCGTGACTTTTCGAACTTCCCTCTTAGTTAGTGCAACACTGTTCCCACCAAGTACCACCTGTTAATAGACTACTGTTAAATTTTGAGCAAGTGTCGTCATTTACTTTGCGTTTAACAGCTGTTCAAAACATACAACCTCGTGTATTTTTTTAAAAATGGAAAAAAGTGAATTTCGAGTGCTGATTAAACATTATTTTTTGCTCGATAAATACTATGGGGACTCTGCACCATCGATTTCAATAGTAAAAAAGTGGTTTACTGACTTTCGTTGTGGTCGCACAAGTACAAATGACACTGAACGTTCTGGACGGCCAATTGAGGTCAGTACATCCGAAAATGTCGATAAAATCCACGATATGGTGTTGGCCGACTGAAGAGTAAAAGTGCGTGAGATTGTTGATGCCATATGCATTTCATATGGCAGTGTGGTTTCGATTTTAAATGATCAGCTGGGTTTAAGCAAGTTGTCTGCAAGATGGATGCCGCGTTTGCTCTCGATTGACCATAAATGTAAACGTGTGACAACTTTTTAACTGTGGATGAAACATGGATCCACTACTGTCTAAACAATACGTTTATCTGGGTGAACATGCTCCGAAGAATGCCAAGGTAAGTTTGTCGCCAACAGTGTTTTTGGGATGCACGCGGGATAATCCACATCGATTACCTTCAAAAGGGAAAAACAATAAATGGCGAATATTATGCCAACTTATTAGACCGATTTAATGAGGATTTAAAAAGAAAACGACCCCATATGGCCAAGAAAAAAGTTCTTTTTTATCAAGATAATGCACGGGTGCCCACGTGTGCAGTCTCAATAGCATAACTTTATGAATTGGGCAACGAATTGGTATCTCATCCACCATATTCTCCGGATTTAGCTCCTAGTGACTACTTCCTATTTCCAAACTAAAGAAATGGCTCGGTGGAAAGAGATTCAGATCCAACGATGAAATTATTGATGAAACAAATGTCTATTTTAAGGACCTCGAAAAATCCTATTTTTTTAAAGGGATGCAAAAAATGGAGAAACGTTGGACTAAGTATTTTAAGTTAAAAGGAGATTATGTTGAAAAAAAAATTTTTGTTTTGCAAAAAACACTGAGTTTCTTTCAAAAAGCCTCGGACTTATTGATCCGCCATCGCCACTACTTTTGTTTTTACAAAAAAAAAAAAAAAAAACGCCTAAAACCTACTTTAAATTCAAATGCATATAACGTTTGATTTTTTTCTTTACATAATTTTGTTATTTGTTGTTAATAAAATAAAAACCATTTCAGAAAATCGGGTGAAGTTTGGACCCGCTATAATGAAAGAACTTCACCATGGTAGGTCAAAATGTAAAACTTTTATCTTAGAAGCCGAATATCTCGTAAACTAAAAGATATAAGATATACACACGACAGCATTTTGTAGATCTCTTCTAGTAGAATCCGTTCATGTAAAAATATTTGAAATCTATTCATATATAACGAATAATGCCCGAGGTATCCAATTTTGGGGCCATGTAGACCCGCCCCCTGTACGTATATATGATCCAAACTCAAAACGTAAGCTTGTCCTCACTTCTTCTAACACTGTTTGAAATTTCAGTAAAATCGGATAGTACGTTCGGAAATTCCAGATTTATTTCCACTGTGGAGCGTTTTTTCAAACGGAACAAAAAATTGGCAGCTGTTTTTTTTTCTTTTCAGAAAATTAATATAAAAAATCTTTATTTCCTAAAAAACAAAAGCAGATTTTTTATATTTTTTTGGTAATTATAATAAAAAAATCTATCAAACTTTTATTAATTAGGATATTAAAAAGAAAAAAAAAAACTTAATAGAATTTCAAAATCTGAAAAAAAATAATTATTGTATTTTTTTGTATCATTTACAAAAATCTGAAAAAATATTAAAACTTTAATACTTTGTTTCAAATATATGAAGATTTTAGCGCTCTACGGTGGGTGCTATAATAGCTTCTATTTTTTTACTGATTTTTTATACCCTACACCACTATAGATGGTTGGGGCATTATGTGTTTGTGCTGATGTTTGTAACGCATAGAAAACGTTATCCAATACCTACCTTCGACTCAGAATCACTTTTTAAATCGATCTAACGACTGGCTGGACGGCTGGCTGTCCATGTAAACCTTGTGCACAAAGTACAGTACAATTTTGAAGATAATTCAATGAAATTTGGCACGGGGGACTTTTATGATACAAGGACGACGCCTATTGAAATTGGTTGTGATCGGTCCATTATTTCGCCTAGCCTCCATACAAATGTCCCCCCGGAATTGTGTTTTATCACTCAAAAATGTCTTAAAAATAAGAGTATTTTAATAAAATTTGGTAAAAAGAAGTCTTGTACACCAAATTTTATGAAGAGCGGTCCACTATTAACCATAGCTCCCATATAAACCCCTGTTCCGAAAATCACTTTAACGTGCATAAATCCCATACTAATGTTTAAGTTTTATATAAGCAGAAACAATATTGCCAAATTTTATTCGAGTCGGTCCATAATTTACTATAGCTCCCATATAAAACCACTTCTGAGAATCGCCCTGAAGCGCATAAAATCAAGTAGAAGTTAGTATCAACGCATTATTCTGTATTTGTATATTTTATTCTACATTTAGTAAGTGTTGGTGTAATATAAGTCTCTTTACCGAAATTTTATGGTCATACATAATGGTGTAGGGTATCATATGGTCGGTCTTGACCGACTATACCTTTTTTTTTTTGTTAATGTACATGTTATAAGCTTTCAACAAATTAAGTTTCAAACCATTCTGAATTTGTTTATATTTTTGCCTATGAAATGAATTACTGTGTAGAGTTGCCACTTTCTTTTACGTTCATAGAATAATCGTGCGTATAAAGTAGTAGTTTGTTTTTGGTGTTACTGGAAGTATGAAATATGAAAATTACTCATACGTCCAGTATACATATAATCACCAATTGCGCCAAAGATTATGCTATAATTATATTGGAATAGAAGGCGTATACACAATATTAATATAAGGAGTGCGTTCGAAAAAATCCTAAGAAATATAATATTCAATAACTTGGAAACGGTTGATCTTAGAGTTTTCATTCTTTTCTTATTTAATTGATCATTTATTACAGAAATTTTTTTTTATTTTTTTAGTTCTAACCACTAATTATGATCTTGTGGACCATTTTTGGTAACCCTTCTGTTAGAGATTTGATATTTAGATGGTGTGCACATATTCTTTAAAATTTTCGGTATTTCGGGACACCTTTTTTGTGCTCTTCAATTCACTTTTCACAAGAGCTCAATATCTCTTCATTGGTCTAAGCTATGGACAATTTGGAAATTTGACCTCTCTTGGTAGAAAAACTATGTTATTGATTTGGTACCACTCCAGAGCTTTCGTACGGGCCAAAAATATGTGCACACGTTGTGCTCTCTTATGAAAGGAAGAAGCCTTTTTTGAAAATATTCCTTGATGTATATTTTGGTATTTATAGATCCAAATGTATCAAATGACTTAACTGTTTTGCCCCAACTGCAAAAAGCATGTTATACCAGGAATTTCGTAAGAAATTTTTTCTGCTTTTGGGTCCTAAACTTATCTTTAACATTTCCTCGAGCATTTCCAATATAAAAGTTTGGACACAGAAGCTGCAAAAATTCTGCCAGCACATACGTCTCTTTGTCAATTATACAACTTGAATATTTTTGTATGAAATTTGGTTTTAATTTCCGTGTCCTACTCCTAGCTTTTAAATTTTAAGCAGCATTCTTGTTTGGAACTTTTTGGACTTTATATGTTATCAACTCTGCATTAGCTTTAATTTTTCGCACCAAATAGTCAAAGCACTGAACTAACTGGGCTGCTTTTCTACCAATATTTTTTTCAATTATACAACTTGAGTTTATCATCTTTATCTTAAAGCTGCGAATAAAGTAAGGCATGTAACTTCAAGATTGATGCAGAAGTCTTGATTTTATTCACAATTATATAAAAATACCTTGTTACAATTGAATAGAAATACAGTGGTGGCCAAAAAAAATTTTTTTTTTATTTTTTCTTGAAGAAATAAATTGGTGAACTAGGTGGATTTTGATGAGTTAAACAAGATTCCGCATTCACTTTTTTTCTATCGGGTACTGATTTTTTTTTATGTGCATGACTAATATCAGCAACTTATTCAGCGGCCACACTATAAAATTCGAGAATGGTTTGTCAAACTTAGGCTATAACTCAAGAACCCTTTACACGATTTTGATAAGTGATACATCAAAAGATGCATACGAAAATTCAATTCTTTCCAATATCATGTGGACAGTTTAACGTCAGAAAATTAATTATGTGGCCAATTATTATTATTTGTAGGAAATATACTAGAGTAATGGCCTTACTATGGGCGAAATATAAGACACGCCCTTATAAAAAAATCCAGACCTGATGGAAAAAAACTGAAAGCAGATTCGTGTTTAGCACATCAAAATACATCAAGTCCAAGTATTCGTCTATGGGGGAGGACTTTTTTGTTGACCAGTGTAATTTGTAGCACGTACATCTTTTTCGTCACTCATTTTGATGAAAATCACGACAAATCAACATGGTTATTATTAAAAATCTTAAAAAAATTCTAAATCTCTACAAAAAATACCCCTACATGTGTAGGTTATCTCTTTTAGATTAAGAAATACATTCACGTCGAAATACATTTTTACCTCATTCATAGCCTCGTTTTTTTTTTTAGTTTTTTTAACTTGGCTTAATATTACCGCTAGAATTTTTCTAAAATATTTGCCAGATTTCTTACAAAATTCTAAATAATATTGCTGCAAGAATCATAGAAATATATGAATCCGTTAAAAAGTTTTAATAATCTGAACTTTAAAAAAATTTTACATTTTTTGGGTTTTTTTCTAAAAAAGTGGCAATATTTATTCAGCGATAAACTTCTTTTTTTTTGTTCTGGGCTTTATGTTTAATGTTTTCAAAAGAAATCTTAATGTAAATGCGTGTAAAGTAAATCCGGAGAAGTTTGGGACAAAGGTCTGCCCACAAGCCCTATCCAAATTTTGTCAATTTTGAATTTTTTTTTCTTTTTTTGTTATGTTCTCAAATCGCAAAGCTGGGATTTGAGATAACTAGATCAAAAAAAAAAAAAAAAAAAAATTAATATTGATTCCGAAAAAAGTTATGAGGCAAAACGTGTGTTAAGATTTTTTTCGATCGCACTCCTTAATATGCATATAATAACATAAACATGTATTTTTTCTTCTTTTTCTGGAACAAAATACTTAAAATTGATATATGTAAGCAGAAATTAAATAAAATAACTAGTTATTTAAATCAAAACTTTTAACAATTGTAGGGCATCTAAAAGATCTACCATTTAACCACTTTCGTTTCACACAAATAAATATTCGCTCATACATACCAAAAGCTACAATTTATTTGAAAAAAAATTGATTTCATTTTAAAACAGTCATATTATGGGCCTTAAATAAAAAAATAATAAATATAAAAATAACAAAAAAAAAAAAAAAAAAGCGAAATAACGCCACAAATAAAATTCTCACAAACTCATAGTCATACAAACGCCAATATATTTATATGGCAAGTATATAATGTTGAAGTTCAGTTGGTATATGAACAATTAAAAACCAAAATTGAAAAAAAAAAAAAACACTGACAATGATGATGAAAATGAAAAAAGAAATCAACGAAAATTTTATTACTCTGTTCATCCATTTGACTTAATGGCGGTGAAAATGATTTTTCCCAAAAGTAGCACACAATTCGAGACAGGCAACATTTTCCGCCACAGCCACTGGGAATGGGTAGTAAAAATTTAACAACAAAATGAGATACAAAACGAAATAAAGCAACAGGAATAATGCTTAAATATTCACTTATGCAAGTGATAAAAAGATTTTGTTAAACAAAAAAAAACACACAATCAAACATTATATTAAAACAAATACAAAAAAAAAGGAAATTATAATATAAAATAAAAATTAATGCCACATCAAGTGGAATTTATTGCAGGGAAATTAAAAGAAAATAAAACATAACTGAATTGTTAAACAATATTTTATTTTTAAGCAAAAATAAAATAAATTGCAGTAATTTGATTTTGTTATAAATAATAAGAAAAAACTAATGCTTAAAAATATTTAATAGCTATAAAATTTAAAATATTATTTAAAATCCTTAAAAAAAAACTTTTAAGGAAAGGGAAACATATTT
The DNA here is from genome assembly GCA_951394005.1 of Protophormia terraenovae. Lineage (NCBI taxonomy): Eukaryota > Metazoa > Arthropoda > Insecta > Diptera > Calliphoridae > Protophormia > Protophormia terraenovae. Next base: position 104,738,099 of record OX596077.1, read on the forward strand.
TGGGTTTTGTTTAAAGATTGAATATAATAATTAGGGTGCGTATTTATATGCATTTATAGATTTAAAATAAACCCCTAAAATATGCTTTTAGAAATACAAAGCACAAAATACAAAATACATACACTTATGTAAGTTTCTAAAAGCATATTTAGGGGCTTAATTTAAATCTGTATACGCTTGCATATCCGCCCCTTAAAAAGCATAGTTTTTTTGTATAAAAACTATTTACTGTTGCCTACTTTTAGGCTCTATATTGTAAATAAATTGGTAGCCACCTTTTTTTGCCAAAAATAACTGAATTTACTAAAATCATTTAATTTGATTTAAATACCCATAAATTACTAATACCAGCAGCTTAAACAATAAATTAAATCGGAATTTTTTTCTTTGACGCTGTTTTATTTTCTCACTCGTAAAAGCAATTATTTAATATTGATTACTCGTACAATTTGGTATTTTTGTTAATTTCTTTAACATGTCACGAAAAATATTAAACATGACGTTAAAATAATGATGCCACAGTCATGATAAAACACTATTGACGTTGATGATGAGAATATATAATCATAAATGTATATAGAAGAACAATATGTATATATATAAGCATATAATTCTACTTTATAGATATTCCACACACTTCAATACGTCATATACATCAAAACCTTTAGCTAATAATGATCAAACAAAAAAAAAACACAACAATAAGGTCTATAACCAAACTGAGAAAACAACCAGGAGGAAGAGTAATAATGAAGAATAACAAGAAGAAATAGAAGTATATTGTAACGGAAATATATTATAGAAAAACTATAATAAAAACTAAATACACATGATTGTTTGAAACATGAAATGGGGAGAAAATTGCGGCATTTTAACTTATTTTCTACATGAGTTGCATGTTAAAGTGGTCGCTGTTTAGAGTGTATTTTGGCCTTCTGGTCATCAGTTCACTACACCAAAGTTATATTTATAAACAGCACAGCAACAAAATAACATTAGCAGCAGTAGAAAAAAAATATAAGAGAAAAATATAATCTAACATGAATGATTACTGCATTTAACACTAAACTATACACTATACAATGTATGATAAATGTATGTGTGCTTGTTGTAGTCACATACCTACACTACGACTGCTTCAATGTATTGTTTAACAGCAGCAATTATAATTGAAGGAGAAATGGCTACAAAAAAGAAAAAAAAAATGGAATAACTAAAACAAACGTGAGAAAATTAAAATGAAATAGGTATTACAACACAATTTTTTTAGACGATTTTTTAATTGAAATAAATTTAAAAGCATACTTTTAGGAAAACGTAATTTGTATTTATCTTTTGGAAGAAACAAAATTGTTAAAGTACCTTAATTAATACAAAGTACAGCTACATATCTTTCACATAGTCTTTATCATATAAACATTAAAGTGCCTTGAAAATGTTGCAAACTATTTTAGGGCATCATTGGAAAGGTCACATTCAATACTATTGACATACGTAATTACGTGTAATCATCAATAATATCAGAGTATATCATTCGAATGGTACATTAAAACCCAATATGTATGTTAAAAATTTCCGAAATATATAAAATTATTTGTTAGAATAAATAACCCAGCAAAAACTTTACTAGCCAAGTATGAGGTAAAAAGCTAATATGTATAATGGCTCTTCACCAATTACACATTAGATGAATATATTATATTAACATGATGATGTTATTAAAGGCAACTACTTACTCTATATTATTACAGGTAGGAATTTCGGGAAATCATAACTTAGATGTTATTATAAAAACTAGTTACTTTGAAGCTATTCAATAACTCATTAATTTCAAAGTATTATAGAAGTCATTATTAGCGAAATTAAAAGTAACTCGTTGCATTATTGTTCACAAATAAGTACAGAAATGTGGCAAAATAAAAAGCCGATATTAATACCCTACACCACCATATGTGAAGAGAGTATTATGCGTTTGTGCTGATGTTTGTAATACCCAAAAAAACGTATCTAAGACCCACATTAATTTATACCAATCGGCTTAGAATCACTATCCAAGTCGATTTAACGATGCCCGTCCGTCCGTCCGTCTGTATGTCTGACCGTCTTATGTTGTGGTAAAAGGCGTCAAAAGTGGCGATTAATTGAATTTAAAAATTTAAATTTTTGTAATATGGTTGGGTACACGCAGAGAAAAAACATGGTTACAGCATGATCACCACAACTATTCAATGATTATATAGCCCTTTTCTCGTTGATTTAAATATACTGTGTTCATGATAGCAACGTTTATGATTCTGTTTAATCATTTAATGATTACCCACAATCAAAATTTTAATATGGTTCACTGAATTATAATATGTATTTATATATGTTTATATGAAATCATATTTATGAATAAATACAATCATTTAGTCAATTCTACATTTATTTAGTTAATTCTACAATCATTAAGTTAATTTTGCAAATTTAGTTAATTCTACAACCATTTAGCGAATATTTTTATTTGATTTTAAATCATATTTTGTTTTGCACAATTGTTGAATGTTTGTATTTGAAAATGTTTATGTTTTTCTCAAATATAAAATATTTGCTTTGGACTATAATTTGATTTCACACAACTATTGTATTTTTATGCACAACTGTTGAATGTTTGTATATGAATATGTTTATGTTGTCCTTAAATATAAAATATTTGTTTTTGACGATAATTTGATTTCATACAACTATTGTATTTTTATCGTTAATCATATTTATTTTCTGCATAACTATTTAATACACATTTTTGTGTATAAGTTCAGTAGTTTGTTAGAAGACAAACGATATAGCTGTGTGTTTTTGGAAAAGTGTTCAATTTTTGTGTTCTAAGTTTAAAAAATGACAAAATAAAAAAATAAATGAAAAATATGTCTTTTTCTGAGATATGCAGGAATGGTTATTGGAATGTATGAAGATGACGTTCCATTATTTGGTCGTATAAATAGTGCTCTAATGAATCTTACTATCTTTGCGGTCAAAGGATTTTAAACCATGGATTTAACTCACATTTTCAAGCCTTTCAGGTAGATTATGAGGATTATTATTTTTCAATATCTGTTAAATCATTAGAATTGAATTTTATTTAATTTTAATTACATTGCATTACCAAAGAAAACATAAAACTGTTGAATTAAATTCTTATGTAAATATTATAAAATATAATATGTAAATAATATTTAAACAATAAATATAAACATATGTTAAAAATTAATATGTAGATTATAAATATTATATAAAAAACTATTAATAACTTATAATTTAATAATTAATAAATTTTTATACCTGAAATTTTTTTTTTTTTTTTAAATAAATAAAAATTTCAGATAAATGTGCTTTATTTTAAATATATTCAGTATTGTAAACTTGGGCATTATATATATAATAAAATGGGATTATATATATGATAAAATGGGATTATATATATGATAAAATAGGATTATATATATGATAAAATGGGATTATATATATGATAAAAGGGGATTATATATATGATAAAATTGGTTTATATACATGATAAAATGGGATTATTAAATGATTAAATTCGTTTATATATATGGTAAAATGGGAATATTAAATGATTAAATTCCTTTATATATATGGTAAAATGGGAATATTAAATGATAAAATTGGTTTATATATCTGATAAAATGGGATTATTAAATGATAAAAAATTGTGAAATCGAAAGAAATATTGTAAAAAAAAGTTATAAATATGATTAAACCGAATCATTTAATGATGAGAAAATGATTAAATGGAATCAGAAAAATGATTACGCACAAATATACTTATTGTAACCTGGGATCATATATTACAATCATAGTATGTTGCTCTTAGTTTATGGTCACCCGAACCATATTTTTTCTTTGCGTGTACAGAGAAATAAGTCGATAGGCTCAAAGTCGACTAAGAGCCGCCGCCGTATGAATTGAATTTATAAACAGTCCAGCCGCCGCCGAGTTAAGCGACTCGTATCGGCTCATATATATCAGTCGAATTTTTGGAAATTTGTGTAAATTTTGTATTTAAAATTCTACTGGGATGCTCTCAATAAATTTTTGCAAAAAAATCATAATGATTCTCCAAATAAAGAAGAATTGTTGTTCTGGAAATAAAAAAAAATTTGTATATAAGCAAAACTCCTTTTAATACTAAAGCAACTTTGGTTTCAAGTAGAAGAAAAATAAATTTAAATTTTAGTGTCTAAAATGCTTATTTTTTCAGACGAAGAGTAGAATTATTGGACTCTTTTTTATAAATTTATTAACTATTTTTATTATAATAATTTTTGAAACGTTAAAGGGAGTTTCACACTATGATACTTTGTACCAGTGATGCCAGATACAATTCAAGAAAAATCCCCATGTTTAGTTGAAAAATTCCCTTTTTTTTAGAAAAAAATTTTCTTTTTTTTAGAAAAAAAATCTCCCTTCTCCTTAAAATCGCTATTTTTAACAAAAACTACAAATTTGTATTAAAATATCCCTAGAGTAAAGAGAACCGGTTCAAAACCAGTCATGTGACAGGTTCTCGGGGCTAGTGACCGTTTCCAGTTCCGGAACTTTATATGAGAGGAACTTGTCACTTTTATATGGGGTTGTCATTAGAGGTGGCTAATTAGCCCCATGGGACAGGTCTCAGGATAGGTCACAGGACAGGTTCAGTAACGATTAATATAATATAAATTTTATAAAAATTGGGTAATTGTTTACTTACTTTACTTACTTACTAAACATTTTTTTATCATTATTTTTTTTTATCAAATTATGTTTATTTTTATTTTATAATTTTTCGTTAATCTCGATGGCGGCACCCCGATTTAATGCAGTGATGCATTAAAATTTATACAAATATAGTTTTTGATTGTAATTAAATAAAAAGTATTCAAAAAATATTTTAAAGAAAGAACGAGAACACTGAAAATATCCATTCGGTAAATTAAGATTTATATTTCTAATATTGCCTTTTTTGCTTTATTTAAATTTTTGGTCGTTTTTCGAGATAAATTTATACGTATTAAAAATTCGCTTTATATTGATAAAAATTAATATGATAATTCAAGGTATTTACAATACAATACATTTTTTAATATTTGGGGGATTCACAAAGTGTGCTATAATGTCGTATTGTCATAATGTCATAAAATTTTACAAAGGAAAAGCATTAACAATATTTTTTATACATTGAAATATTTTAGGACATATGACAATACGACATGATAGCACACCTTGTGAATCCCCCAATTACTTTGTATTTATACAAAATAATATACATATTGTAAAACGCCCTAATGAACTACTTTATAAAAACTGAAAACTCAAAATGTATTTCATTTAAACGGCCTCAGTCGACCTCAGCCGACTCTGAGCCGCCGCCGGTATTTTTTCGCTGAGCCGCCGGCTTCGCCGACTTTTTCACGTCGACTTGTTTCTCTGGTTGGGTACCAAATAAAAATGGACAATAGTATGTATCAATATCAATTCAATCTTTAAACTAGGTTGTGCTGTTTGCTCATAGCATCTGTAAAAGTTAGACATTTTTTTACATTTTTGAAAAAGAGTAAAAAATTAAATTTTCATCATATTTCTGCGTATTTATTTTAAATAAAAGATCCTTTAAAGTAAAAATTTTAAATGGAACCAACAATTCCAGTTATTTAAGTCCCTTTTTCTTCAAATATTTATAAACTATATTTTGTCCTAATATTCTTGTTATTTTTTTTAAAAATTGTACTAAAATACAAAGATTTTCATGGAATGCAACTTAAAATGTTACAGAACGTTTGTTCTAAAAATTTTATGAAAAATAGCACATATTGTTCACACATATATCCCGATTCAAGAAATTGATTTTTTTTCGTATTTCATATTTTGCATTTCATACAAAAAATAGCTTAAGTGCAGACATTTACTTTAATTTATCAAACATTAAATAAATATGTAACTACTAATCGGATGGTCATCCTCTGTGAATTAGGCGTAACAGAGAACAGGAATATTTTGAGTTTAGAAGCAGGATACCATATAATCTTCAGGAGCGGAGCTATGGGGGTTCAAAATAAGGTACTAATATAGAGAATGTTTAACCATTAGCGATTTTTTGTTCCTTACATGATTTCTAAGATTTTTATATCATCTTAAATCCCTTAGAAAACATGCTTGCATGTATCATTTCTCTTAAAATTTCTACGAGATTTCAACAATCTCAACTTTGCAAGATGTTGGTCAAGTCCTTTCCATATATATCTTAACATTTTTTAAACGATTTTATCATTTTTTTTTTTTTTTTTGTAATTTTTTAAAGAACAAAATTGTCCATTGAATAAAAGAAATTTTGAAGTCGTTATCTTTACTGATTCAAAAAATTGATGATTTTAAGTTAGCAAGTTTGCGAATATGAATAAACAGACAGACGGAAGGACAAACATTAAAATTGTTTTAAAAAAAGTCTTAAAATTCCAAGATTATATTATTTTTTTACTTCTTGATCATTATAAGAACTAAATATAAATATTAAATTACTTATATCACCTTTCCCTCAATTAAGTGCTATTTTTGACCCATTTAACCTAAATGTTTAGACGGACGGTCATTGCCATTCTACTAAAAAATATTTTAGAATTCTTAAGATGCATATTTTTGCTAACTAGTAAATAGAACAAGCGCGAATATTCGGCCCGGCCGAATCTATATACCAGCCATCAACTTTTTCAAATTTTACGTTATATGAGAGGGGCGGTAAAGTGGGCGGACCACGCCCATTTTTTGTTTCCGAGTTTACATTGGTCCTTGAACTATTTGAACACAATTTCGTTTATTTTCACCTTATATAGGAGGTTGGCAGAAAAGTGGGCGGACCACGCCCATTTTCGGTTTTCGAGTTTATATCGATCACCGAACTATACGTACAAAATTTCGTTGTCGTACATGCTTTTGTTGAAGAAATATCAGCAGAAAGGTATAAAACGGACACCCTGTGTTTCTAGTTTTTAGCCCATAACTTTTTTGTTTATCAACCAATTTTGCCCATTTTCAATCCCTTATGCAAGACAAATATTTGTGCCAAATTTCGTTCCCCTACGTTGTCCCGTTCGAGCCCTATCCTGCTTTCAACAGACGGACAGACAGACAGACAGACAGACAGACAGACAGACAGACGGACTGACATAGCTAGATCGACTCAGAATCAAACCAGGACCCAAAAAATATATACTTTGTGGGGTCTTAGATGATTCCTTCGACACGTTACATACGGAATGACAAAATAAATAAAAATTATACGTGATCCTTAAAGTAATAATATCACATTTCCCTGAATTATTCATAATTTTCGACCCATTTAATTCTAATGTATAGATACGGACATTACCATTGTGCCAAAAAAAAAAAAATTCTAAAAGTAAATTTTTTTTACCTAATAATCAATAAAAATGAAACGTGATCATTAAAATATTGATATGACATTTCCCTGAATTAATCGCCATTTTCGACCCCTTTTACCCCAATGTGCGTATGTCCGCCCATAAACTTTGTATTAAAACTACAGGTCGCAATTTTGAACATATATTAATAAAATTTGTCACACTGGTTTTTTATAGTCCCAGGACGAAGCCTATTGAAATTGGTTATGATCGGTCTATTTATTTTACCTAGACTCCATATAAATCTCTTAATATAACAATATTTTAATGAGAATTTGGCACGTATAAGTTCCATATCGTTTAAATCTGTGTGCCAAATTTCATGAAAATCTTCCTTTAATTGACCATAGCTTCCATACAAACCCCTTTTCAAAAAATCATTTTAACGAGCATAAATCCCATTAAACTGTCTGTATTGTAAAATTGCTGAGTGATTTCATGTCAAAACGGACAGCAATCGGATTTGACATCTCCGATATCAATGAAATTCACTACAAGCATTGACCATTATAAGTGTTTTCGAAAACATGAAATCTCATACCAATGTTTCTTTTCGGTCTGAAAATATGGCTGTATAAAAAACGAAAAAATTTTAAAAACTTTACAAATTATTACTTATATAACTTCTAATAACTTCTTGAATATACATGGTAGTTCTCTAGTTGTCGCTTCGTATTAAATACAAAGATATTACCCCCATAACGACATATACAAAGTTTTTTACATAAAAAGTTCAAAGGTCAAAGTTGGACATAAAAGAAATTCAAACTATTATATCTCAAAAACCGGTATTTTTAAAATTCTTAAAAAATTATATATTGTCGGCACAACTTTTCTCCATATGGATATAAAATTTTAAGTTGGGACCTTATTTAGTTTAGAAGTTATGGACAAAAATAAAATCCAATTATTAATAACTCCTAAGCTATAGAAAGTAAAATGTTAATTTTAGTGTAACTTTAAAAACAAAGATATTACCTTTAAAGTAATATATAGTGAGTTACTTTAGTTCGAAAGTTCAAAGGTCAAAATAAGACTTACAAAAAATAAACCATTATATCTCCAAAACCGATATCTTTAAATTGCTAAAAAAAAAAATTATAATATTAATACAACTCTTACTTATACTTGTGCAAAATTTTATGTTCGACACTCCTTTAGTTTAGAAGTTATGTAACAAAATATAAACTGAAGTCAAATTTTTTATATACGATTTTATTTATTTTTTTTTTTTTTAATATGTGCACATAGAAAAAAATAATTTCAGAATAATTTTTGTAAATACACTATCGGACAAAATAAAGTTGCTATTTAGTTCATAATTATTGTCTTCTACACGCAAAGAAAAAATATGGTTCGGGTGACCATAAACTAAGAGCAACATACTATGATTGTAATATATGATCCCATGTTACAATAAGTATATTTGTACGTAATCATTTTTCTGATTCCATTTAATCATTTTCTCATCATTTAATGATTCGGTTTAATCATATTTATAACTTTTTTTTATAATATTTCTTCCGATTTCCCAATTTTTTTATCATTTAATAATCCCATTTTATCATATATATAAACGAATTTAATCATTTAATAATCCCATTTTATCATGTATATAATCCCATTTTATCATATATATAATCCCCTTTTATCATATATATAATCCCATTTTATCATATATATAACCCCCTTTTTGTAATACTGAATATATTTAAAATAAAGCACATTTATCTGAAATTTTTATTTATTTATTGAGAATATTGAACAAAAATTTTTCAGGTATAAAAATTTATTAATTTTTAATTATAAAATTATAAGTTATTAATAGTTTTTTATATAATATTTATACTCTACATATTAATTTTTAACATATATTTACATATTCATTGTTTAAATATTATCTACATATTATATTTTATAATATTTACATAAGAATTTAAATCAACAGTTTTATGTTTTCTTTGGTAATGCAAATATAGCCAATAAGATTTGATTATAAAATTTTATTGGCTATAGAATAGATATTAAAAAACAAAAATGCTCATAATCCTGCTGAAAGGCTTGAAAATGTGAGTTAAATCCATGGTTTGAAAGCCTTTGACCGCAAAGATAGTAAGATTCATTAGAGCAATATATGTGGTTTATATGACCAAATAATGGAACGTCATTTTCATACATTTCAATATGGAAAACCATTCCTGCATATCTCAGAACAGGACATATTTTTCATTTATTTTTTTATTTTGTGGTTTTATTTCACAATTTTTTTAACTTAGAACACAAATAAATTGAACACTTTTCTAAAAAAAACATAGCTATACCGTTTGCTTTCTAACAAACTACTGAACTTATACAAAAAAATGTGTATTCAATAGTTATGTAGAAAATAAATATGATTAACGATAAAAATACAATAGTTGTGTGAAATCAAATTATAGTCAAAAACAAATATTTTATATTTAAGGAAAACATAAACATATTCAAAAACAAACATTCAACAGTTGTGCATAAAAATACAATAGTTATGTGAAATCAAATTATAGTCCAAAATAAATATTTTATATTTGAGAAAAACATAAACATTTTCAAATACAAACATTCAACAGTTGCGTTAAACAAAATATGACTTAAAATCAAATAAAAATATTAGCTAAATGGTTGTAGAATTGACTAAATTTGTAAAATTAACTTAATGATTATAGAATTAACTAAATAATTGTAGAATTGACTAAATGATTGTATTTATTCATAAATATGATTTCATATAAACATATTTAAAAACATATTATAATTCAGTGAACCATATTAAAATTTTGATTGTGGGTAATCATTAAATGATAAAACAGAATCATAAACGTTGCTATGATGATCACAGTATATTTAAATCAACGGGAAAACGTTGATTTAAAATCATTGAATAGTTGTGGTGATCATGCTGTAACCATGTTTTTTCTCTGCGTGTAGGTGCATAATAGTCTACATTTTTGGTGTCCAGGTATTTGTCGTATTATATTCTTTAAATTAATATGCAAAAGAAGTTTTTGAAATATGTGTATTTCAATTATGGGGCAAAAGTGTTGTGTTGGTCATGCATTTTATGCGACATAATAAAGTGACACTATTTAAATTTTTTTCCTAAAATTTTTTAAATTTTTTGTTACAAAATTGAAGGCATATTCTTAAGAAGTTCTAAATTTTATTATTCTATTCATAAATTCTATTAAAATTATTATTGAATTTGAAAAATAAGGATAAATTCGGCCATATTATCAGTAAGTCTTCGATCACAATACAATAAGATTTCTTGATTCCTGATCAAGAAAATTAATTAAGATTAACGTAATTGTCTTTTAAGTGCAATATTTTAGAATCCAAATAACTGCATTTTAGAATGGTTCTGGGACTTTAACGATTATTTTTCTATTACGGGTCTCTTTGTTATATTAGCATAAAAATTATGTGACTTTTACTTAGAATAGGTACTTCTACAACTCCTATGTTTGAGCTTTTTCCTGGCAGTAAAAGCTAATATATTTATAATTACTTCTTTCTTTATGTATTTAAATGATGAAACTCATTCTCTTTTGGCGAGAATATTGATATCGTTACGATATTACATCGTAGTCTTAGGGTTTCTGCCCTTTCAATTTCATATTATTTTGATTCTAAATTGTAATTTTGTATAATGAAATGGTTTTTTTTTTTTTTTTTTTGGCGTCAGATTATAAAATGTTGCACTTTTAAGACAATTATATTAATGGTAATTAGTTTTATCTTTCTGGAATCAAGAAATCTTACTGGATTGTGGTCGAAGACTTATTTATGGCCGAATTTATCCTTATTTTTCAAATGCTATAATAATTTTAATACAATTTAATGAATAGAATAATAAAATTTAGCACTTCTTTAGAAAAATGTCCTCCATTTTGTATCAAAAAATTTAAAACATTTTAGGAAATAATGTAACGAGTCACTTTATTATGTCGCACAAAATGCATGACCAACACCACACTTTTGCCCCAAACTCGAAATACACATATTTCAAAAACTTCTTTTGCATATTAGTTTAAAGAATATAATACGACAATTACCTGGATACCAAAAATGTAGACCATTATGAACCAAAAGGACAATAATTATGAACTAAATAGCAAGAGTAAAAAACCGCACTTTATTTTGTCCGATAGTGTATGTTAAATTTTACATACAAAAAATTTACTTTTTACGGTTTTTTGCTTCATAACTCCAAAACCAAAAGAGGCTCCAACTTGAAATTTGGCACAAATATAAAGTAGAGTTACATTATCAATATATATTTTTTTAAGAATTTTAAAATATCGTTTTTTGAGATATTAAGCTTTAATCTTTATATTATAGATTTTGAACTTTCGAAGTAAAAACATATGCTTTACTTGTCGCTTTAAAGTCAATATGTTTTTCTATTAAATGAAATAAAAATAAGAATTGTGCAATGTATATTTTAGAAGTTATGACCAATAAAGTGTAATTACATTTGGAAAAAATTCAACCATTTTTTTAATTTTTGAAAAGTCATATTTATGGGCCGGGAAGAGTCTTTCTCAGAAAGTTTGTGATTTGAGCAACATTTACAATATTTAATATCCGTAGCGAATTTCTTTGAAATCGGAGATATCAATCCGAAAATGTATGTTTTTTGTCCTTTTTATATGGAATCACTCTGCTTTCGTAAAACTATTTATTTTTTATTATTTTCAAAATAAAAGCTTAAAACTATGAATCTAGATGCTAATTAGTCTTAGGATAGGATTTTTGTGAAAGTGACCCATTTGTTGACAAACAAAACATGAAACAGGAGAGCGTAGTGGTTTTGGGTATGAGCTTTTCATTTTTTTGTATGTATAATTATCCGAATTCTACATAAACTCTCTAGCTGTTCCTTGCAATAACCATTTTAAACACAATAATTTTTCTAGGTCACTGTAATCATACATATGCTCTTCAAATTTTCGAAACCATTTACTTGTATTTTGTTCACTATCTCCATCAAATTTCGGCACCATTTTATTTAGTTCATCATAATTTATTCTATGTGCATTTTTCGCTTCATTTATCTGTTTTTGAGGATTTATAATTTTACAGCACATTTTTAAAATCTTTATTATTTGGTTTTCGAGTTCCAATTGTTAAGAATGGAGGAAAATTTGCAGAAAAATTTTAAAAAACGGATATACACCTTAGTGTGCCAGAGGTTGCAGGAGATGTTATATCAGCTACTTGAGCATAAAATACGAAAACTGTGCTAGAAATTGCATCAGAAACTGAAACGGAAGTTGCAGCAAAAGTTGTAGCAGAAGTTGCGGAAGTAAAAACAGCAAACGTTGTTGGTAGGTTTCTTAATTGACTCATTTTTGCACTCAAGAAGCGATATTTCTATATTTGATCAACAAGTTATTTTAACAAAGTAGGTTACAGTATCAAGTTAATATTTGACACAAATAAGTTTTATTAAATATGAATAGTAGTGCCAAATTTTACAAAGGTCGGTCCATAATTTTCGTTGCCCTATAGTAGATCTACTTTCAGGAATCACCTAAAAGTGAATATATTCAAAAAATTCATAAAAAGGGCCCCACTCCAAATTTTGATGCACATAATGGTGTAGAGTATCATATGGTAGGGATTGTCCGACTATATTTTTCTCTCTCGTTTTTTTTTTATATATATATATTTATTAAAAACATAAACAGTAGTTCGCCGAACTTGTTCCGCAACGTCGAATTCGTTAGCTGCTAAGTTTCTAAAATTTTTAATAAGTAATTGTTACGAAAGTATAATTTTAATCCACACTTTTTTAATTAACAAAAAGTAATTAAAACAAATTTTTTAAAATCAAATTCCTTTTCACCACAAAATTTTCATTTAATTAAAATTCAATTTTCAGCAATTAAATAATAAAGTTACGTACAACATATTCCTCTAACGTTTGTAGTTATTCAGTTGCATCATAAAAAAACCCTCTACAACTACACTAAATTCATACTACAAAGGATGAGAACAAGAAAAAATACAAAAAAACGAAACAGCAATAAAACCAAGCAACCAATAAATACACTCTTTCATACAGAACAATAGAAGGGAAAACATGGATAAAATATCAAAAATTCACGACATATTAACTGCAACAATTTTGCCACCATGTCACCAAATGATTTACGACATTGTTTTTCCAACAACCAAACAAACAGGCAGACAGACGGACGGACGGACTGAATAAAAAAGCTATAACAATGAATACAAAAACAACATGCATACTCATACAAAAACACATACATATGTTTAAAAATACAAATACATATATGAAAGTGTGAATGAACATACATATACGATATAGCATTTAAAAGGGTTTTGAAAAATGCTACAACTTTTAAATTTTAATATTAAAGAGCAACCTCTTTTATCTTCTTTTTGTTACAATAATAAACCTTTGCCAGAAATTTTCTAATTTCTTAATAAAAAAAGTGGATTTAGTTTATTTTTCTCTTTATCTCTTGCTGAATATTCCAGGTTTTGTGGATCATAATAGAAAATTCTTTAGTTTGTTTTTGTGAAAATAACTTTCTAGATCAACTTCGTGTATACACTTACAAGCTCTCCAGGAGACAAACATAATCGTAAGAGCAAAAACATTTGTAAATTTTGTAAAATTGTTGGGTTGAAAATTGTACGATGACAATGATGATGTTGGTTGTTGCTGCAGCAAAAGCAACAATACAAAAATACATAACTGAATTTAAGTTTTATGTTTTGGTTTTTGTTAATTTTTTTCGCTACAAATGGTCATACAATCAACCAATATTCATCTATTGGTACTTGTGAAAGTCCCTATCACTTTTATTTAATATATTTCTGATAAGTCGGTCTTAAGGATCAGGAACTATGATGTCATCAGACGAAGGTGCATTTAGGTTAAATGGTGTCAAAAATGGCGGTGGTGTCAATATTATTATGTTTACATTTTGGCTTTATATTGAAGAATCAGTAAAAAAAAAAAAAAAAAAAAAAATATTTTTAGTATTTTAAGATTCTTTTTTTTTTTTTGTGGGAATTCTAATGTCTGTCCTTCTGTCCATCTGTTAATTTTTGATAATTTTGGATGGAATTCGTATTCAAATTTTCTTTATTTGATAGCTAATTTTGTACTCTAATTAATAAAAAAAAATAATAATGTTGGACTATATATGGAAAAATTTGACCAAGATTTTGTACAATTGGAATAGTTGAAATTTCAAATGCATAACTCGAAAAATATATGAGATAAATAGTAGGTACAATCATGTTTGTCAAAGGCTTTATCAAGAGCTTTAAGATGATATAACAATTTTTGAAATCGGATAAGGAACAACATTTTTGTAAGTGCTTACAAATTTTCTATGTCAGAGGTACTCTACTTTGACCTCTTATAGATCCTTCCAAACTTAAAATTTTATTCTCCTATGCTACGTTTATTATTTATGTAAATTATGTAAAAATAAAGTTGGGTACCAAATAAAAACAGACAAAATTATCTATCAATATCAGTTAAAATCTTTAAGCTAGGTTATGTTGTTTTTTTATAAGGAGCTGTCAAAGTAAATTTTTTTTTTACATTTTTGAAAAATTTAAATTTATAATAGAACCATCATACCACCATCAGGTATTTTGAAAATTTTCTGAACAATAGCATATATTGTCTACTTTAATATTATGAAAAAAAAAAAAAAATAAATCGTGCGCATATATAGCCCGATTTGAGAAATTAATATTAATCGAAAAAACTCCAAAAAATAGCCTAAGAGCAGACATTGCCTTTGCTTTATCAAACATTAAACGGCGGGGCATAATTGAAATAAATCAGCAACTTCCAATCGGATGGTTGGATTTACATGAAATTTCACATAGTCGTAGCAGAGGATAGTAACAATTTAAGTTTAGAAATACACTTCAGGAGGGTACTAATGTCATAGAAAAGTTTTAACAACTAGCGAATTTTTGTTCCCTACCTAATATGCAAGATTTTTATATCGCCTTAAAGTCCTTGATAAATCCTTTAGAAAACATGCGTGCATATACTCTCTTATATATTTTTGGAGATATATTCATTTGAAATTTCAACAATCTCAACTTTGCAAGATGTTGGTCAAGTCTTTTCCATATATATCCTAACATTTTCAAACGATTTTATCATGTGTTTTTGCACTTTATTAAAGAACAAAATTTTCTATTGAATAAAGATAATTTGAAGTTGATATCTTCATTGAGACAATAATAAACGATTTTAAATTGGAAAGTTTGCAAAAATTAATAAACAGTAGGAAGGACAGACATTAGAATTCTTTATAAAAATTTTAAAATTCTTTTAAAATTCCAAAAATATATTATTTTTTTACTTCTTGACCAATATAAAAACTAAATCTAAATATTAAAGTATTGATCATAGATTATTGACATAGATATGAAGCTTAAAAAAAATCAATTGAAAAAAAATTACTCAAAAAGGCACACGTACTACAATTGTTTTTGTTTTCAATGAAATTTTTTACTAACACATTCTTAGACTTAGGTTTTTTTGACAACCGACTTAGGTTTCTGACAACGGAACTTCATATCCATGTTATAATCTATGGTATTGATATTACATTTCCCTGAATTTAGTGCTATTTTCGACCCATTTAACTGAAATGTATAGACAGACGGACGGACATTGCCATTCTGCTAAAAAATATTTTCGAATTCTAAAGGTGCATTTTTTTAATAACTAATAAATATAAAAAATATAATGTTATCATCAAAATTCGGATATCATTTTTTCGACCCATTTAACCCAAATATACAGACAGACGGATATTGCCATTCAACCAAAAAACATCTTATAATTCTAAAAATGCATTTGCATTTCCTAAACATTGATGTACAACAAGTATATATTGGTAGTTTTGCGTTTGCAATTGAAGGATTATAAATTTATGATTTCAAATAATTTGGAAAATTTTTAGTCATTTTTATATGAATGGTAATGCCGCTCATGATAATGCCGTGACAAAAAAAAATTTAAATAAAGCTCAACGTTTTAATTTTTTCAGCATAGTGCTAAATACATATCCTTCTGTTATATCCGTAAAACAGACAACAAATACATATTATATATCATTGTTTAGGAATTTTTTTTTCTTTTCAAATATGTATAAAAAGTTTTACAATACGAAAATTTGTTAAAGATTTTTTGCAAAAAATATTGAGAAAGGATGGATTTGTGATTTTTTGCATACTTTTCATTTTTAATTATGCAATAAAATTCTTGTTAGTGAATAGTTTTGTATGAAATTTCACACTTAGGTAGATTTTTTGATGCTTAATTATTTTGTAGATTTATCTACAAAATAATTAATTTTTGTAGATTTATCTACAAAAATCCCGTAATTCCCAAAAAAACTTTAAAAAAATTTCAAAAATGTTTTTTTTTACTTTTTTTGCTATATCTTTCCAACCGATAACGGGGAGCAAAAATTTTTATTGCAAAAAAAAAATTAAAACATTTTAGACTAAGTAAATAGTATAACTTCTATTTGATTCTAGTTTTACGATTTGAGAAATTAAGCCGAAAAATAGGTCGAATTTGGGAAAACTTGGTTCTCGCAAAAATCGACTTTTAAAAACTTTTTTTTCCTTTGAAGTATTTTGTGTTTGGTTATCTTTCAGAAAAATATATACACTATATATGTTACTTATGAAAAAGAATGTTACCACTTTTTTGGCAAAAAACGGAAAAAAATCAAGTTTTTTTGAAAGTTTAAATTTAAATGCTTGTAACTTTTGACTCCGTAAATATTTTTTTAAAATTCTTTCTTTACACAACTGTTTCTGTTTTTATAATAGCGATGTATGTCTGTAGGAAGGCCATAGAGAGAAAATGGGGTTTAAATCCCAGCAACGTGAATTGGATCTATGAGAGAGTGATTAAATTAATCTTATTTTATGGAGTATCAGTATGATGGAACTCTCTTGATACTGCTTCGAATTGCCACAAACTCGAAAGAGTCCTTCACAGAATGAGACTTCTCATCACAGGCGCAATGAGCACTACGTTTCTAAAGACATTATTTGGGATGCTGATTTGGATACCAGTGGACCTTCTAGCCCGAAAGCTCGCTATAAATACAGCAAATATGCTCAAAGCCGCGTTTGGCAGGCAATACAGGACGTATGGTCATTCGAGAATAATAGGAACGATTAACGTTCTCTACATACTGATAGACTACTGCTTTTCCAAATCAATCCTCATGAGGTTTTATACATTCTCCGTTACTGAGGTTTCAACCTCATCTCCAGATAGAGCTTTATGCATCTACACTGACGGTTCCAGGAATACAAATGGTGGTGGCATATATATAGCTGTATTCTGTATCCGTATGTATTTTATACTCTAAATGAATGCAATATTTTACAGGCGGAAATTATGGCCATCAGAAGAGCGGCTAATTAGCTAAGGTATTATAGAATATAAAGTAGAGATATCGTAATATTTACCGACTGCCAAGCTGCA
The DNA here is from genome assembly GCA_951394005.1 of Protophormia terraenovae. Lineage (NCBI taxonomy): Eukaryota > Metazoa > Arthropoda > Insecta > Diptera > Calliphoridae > Protophormia > Protophormia terraenovae. Next base: position 104,756,114 of record OX596077.1, read on the forward strand.
TGATGTCAATGAATGCCGGACATCCCTAAACAAGATGGCGTTACATTTGAAAATTGCACTCAAATGAGTGCTTGAGCAAGGTGTCAATCAAGGCAACAACTCTGATGTATTAGCAAGGCATGGTACTACTCTAAAGTACGTCGACATAGTTTGTTTCTGTGGTTTACCCCTGAGTGCCTGCACGAAGTGTATTGAAATCGTATTTTATGACAGCATAACATAGATGGGAAAACGAACCCACGTGTTAGATTACCAGGATGATATGAACCAGGCTGGACTCAGCTAGGTCATCGTTCCTATTGCGTCTAACAAGATGACAACTGAGAAACATAGTATTAGCAGTCTCAGGATACTGTTGATTTGGTACCCACGCCAATAGACTGGGTATTCAATCGAACAATTTTTGCAGGAGCTGTCACAACGAGGATGAGGAGGAAATTATTTTCCATCTCTTCTGCATATGCCCTGCCTTGGAAAACCTCCGTTCGCGATATTTAGGACAAGGTTTTCTCTATAGCCTCACTGAGCTATCGATAAGTAGCATTAGTCGCATTAACTCCTTCGTGAGGGAATGCGGCTGGTTTCGGGATTAAAATCCAACACCAGGACTCTACAATGTCCATATGGCAACAGTTTTTCTATGTTTTCTGTATGCAACTACTTCATATTCTTCTATACTATTTTTTTCTCTACTTTATATCTTCATTACCTCCAATTTGAACTTTTATTCTATCCTCCCTCCTCATCTCCTAAATCTTTCCACATCTTATGTTTATTGGACGTTTTGGGACCATTGTGCAATAAAGCATTTAGAGTTTTTCACATAAATTTTAATTTCTCAAATCGGGGGTACGATTAATTTTTCAGATTATAAAAGAAATATGTAAAGGGTGGTCTGAAATATTTTATTTTTTTTTTTTCTATCATTTTTGAAAAGCTATGAAATGAATAGTTTTTGCACTAACGATACCCAATTAAAGATGATTATCTACACTAATGATCCAAATAAAAATTATTGTTAAGTTGTTATTCACTTTAGAATAATTAGCGATTTTGTTCCATAACCTCACTTTTCAATTTGTACATATATTATTCTATGTGCTACATAGAGGTTTTCAGTTAAATTAAAAATGTACAATATTTCTAGGTATCGGAGATCTACTAAACCCAGATTTATTTTGAGCATAAAATGATTTAGTTATAGCGAAAACTTTTCTCAACATTTTTAGTATCAAAACTATATTAATAGGAATTTGAGAACGTATAATCCATATACTAAAATGACTGATCGCCAGACATAGTCAAATAAATTAAATACTTGACAATCTTTACTATCATACAATTTTAGTTAAATTTTGTTATATTTATTACTAGAACTTGGGGGTGATAACTCTATGGCCTGAGACTTGAATTTCTCTTAATAATCGTGTTTAGAATAATTTCTGCGCACCAGGTTTTACAATACTTTACAACTGATTAATCAATTTTGTTCAATATTTAGAAAGCTTTCAGACAATCATTTATTATACAAATGTACACAATTTATGAGATAATTTACTTTTATTTGCATTATAGTGATCTCGTGATTATGTTTGAGTTCAATTTTGTGCAAAAATATTTCACAACTTTTAACTTCCTAACAGTATCGGTGAAAAAATACAGGAATTTATACATAAACTCTATAAAATTTTATAATCAATTTGTCAAATATACAATTGGTTAAAACTAACGACTTTTGTCTATTTAATAGTCAAATGTATGGCAAATTTAACATATATAATTTTTCTCCCAAATGTACACGTGAGAATTATAATTGGCTTTATCTTAAATTAAACCATACATTTTGCCGGAAATTGCCAACATTTTTTGTATACTTTCTTCCAATTTTTGTTCCGAGGGCGGATCAATAAGTCCGTGACTTTTAAATGAAACACAGTGTTTTTTGCAAAACAAAAATTTTTCTACATAATCTCTTTTTAACTCAATACACTTAGTCCAACGTTTCTCCAGTTTTTGTATCCCTTCCAAAAAATAGGATTTTTCGAGGGCCTTAAAATAGGCATTTGTTTGGTCAATAATTTCATCGTTGGAGCTGAATCTCTTTCTACCGAGCCATTTCTTTAGGTTTGAAAATAGGAAGTAGGCACTAGGGGCTAAATCCGGAGAATATGGCGGATAAGGTACCAATTCGTAACCCAATTTATAGAGTTTTGCCATTGAGGCTGCACACGTGTGCACCCGTGCATTATCTTGATGAAAAAGAACTTTTTTCTTGGCCAAATGGGGTCATTTTCTTTTTAAATCCTCATTAAATCGGTCTAATAAGTTGGCATAATATTCGCCATTTATTGTTGTTCCCTTTTAAAGGTAATCGATGTGGATTATCCCGCATCCCAAAAAACCGTTGCCATCACCTTACTGGCCGACAAACTTACCTTGGCCGGAAAAACCCATTGTTTAGACTGCTGCTTGGTCTCCGGAGTACAGTAATGGATTCATGTTTCATCCACAGTTACAAAACGCCGCAAAAACTCATTCGGATTGCGGTTAAACAACTCTAAACAATCCTTTGTAGTTGTCACACGTTTACGTTTATGGTCAATTGAGAGCAAACGCGGCACTCATCTTGCAGACAACTTTCTTAAACCCATCTGATCATTTAAAATCGAAACCACACTGCAATATGAAATGCCTATGGCATCAACAATTTCACGCACTTTTACTCTTCGGTCGGCCAACACCATATCGTGAATTTTTTCGACATTTTCGGGTGTACTGACCTTAATTGGCCGTCCAGAACGTTCAGCGTCATTTGTACTTATGCGACCACAACGAAAGTCAGTAAACCACATTTTTGACATTGAAATCCACGGTGCAGAGTACCCATAAGGAGTGAGATCGAAAAAATATTAACACACATTTAGATCATAACTTTTTTCGGAATCAATATTCAAAAGTTTTTTTTGATCTAGTTATCATGGAAAAATACATCAGTTATTATTTTTAATAACAACCATGTTAATTTGTCCTTATTTTCATCAAAATAAGTGACGAAAAAGATTTACGTCCTACAAGTTATTAAAAAATTTCAAAAAATCCAAATAGGTCTTAAAAATAATTGGCCACAGAATTAAATGTCGTCCGTAAAACCGTTTCTAATGTTATTAAACAGTATCAGGAGAATTTGACTATTGATGTGAAACTTAGTTCGGTAAGAAAAAAGAACCACATGATATTAGGAAGGCCAGAAAATTGAAGGCATATAGAAAGGAACTCCAAACACATCTGGTAGAAAATCAGCTCAGTTTTCTCAGTGCTTCGACTATTTGGTGCGAAAATTTAAAGCTAATGGGAAAGTTGATAACATATAAAGTTCAAAAAATTCCAAACTGGAATTCTGCAAAAAAATTACAAGCCAAAACCAAATTTCATACAAAAATACTCAAGCTGTATAATTGACGACGAAACGTAGGTGCTGGCAGAATCTTCGCAGCTTGTGTCTCAAAAATTTGTATTGCTAATGCTCGAAGCAATATTGGAGATAAGTTTAAGATCCAAAAGCAGCAAAAATTTCTTACAAAATTCATGGTATGACAAGCTTTTTGCAGTTGCGGCAAAACAGGATTCATTCGGATCTATAAATACCAAAATATGCATAAAGGAATATTTGCAAAAAAGACTCTTCTTTTCTTAAGAAAGCACAACGTGTCCACATATTTTTGGACCCATTTGGTATCATGTCACTACGGTAAGAAAGCTCTGGAGTGGTACCAAATCAATAACATAGTTTTAGTACCAAGAGAGGTCAATTATCAAAATTGTCCAAAGCTTTGACCAGTGGAGAGATATTGAGCTCTTGTGAAAAGTGAATTCAAGAGCACAAAAAAGGTGTCCCAAAATACCGAAGATTTTAACTGAAGATGTACACACTGTTCCAAAAAAGTGACTGAAGCAACTATCAAATCTCCAAAGAAAGGGTTTTCAAAAATGGTCTACAACTTTATAATTAGTGGTTAGAACCATAAAGATTATATATTTCTATGATCTGTGCTAAATTTATCAAATGATTAAAAAAATAATGAAAACTCTAAAGGCTCCGTTACTCTACCGTAAATGTAAATGTAACGAATCAGCTGACACGTTTTGCTTATGAGAGTCATGTGTGTATGTGTACTCAAAAACGTAAATGTAACGTAGTAACCTAATCAAATTAGGTCGCTCTACGTTTTTACGTGACATCTGTAACAACAGTGTTGACAGCTTTTCATTTCATTATACTAAATCTGCGTAAAAAATCGCTGTAAAAGGATTATCAATTGGACAATTAGCTTTGCTGTTTTCTTCACTAAAAAATTGTTGAAATAATTTATATAAGACGTAGAGTCGAATATTTAATTTAAAGTTCAAAATTTTTGTCATAAAAGCACAAATTTCGTTTTGTATACAAATCGCTGAAATACAAACCAATAAATTTAGCGATTTTCAATTTGAATTTGATCCACTGGAAATATGTGTAATTGACATCACCGATGTTCATGTGTAAAAAACAACAACAAAGTATTGGCTACATTTACGTTTTTAGAGTAATCATCCACTTACGTTTCCCTTTACATTTGCGTTTTTACATTTACATTTACGGTAGAGTAATGGAGCCTTAGGATCAACCGTTTCCAATTTATTGAATATTATGTATGTTAAGAATTTTTCGATCTCACTCCTTAGTATTTATCGAGCTTTTCCTTGGTTTGATTGACGGTTTTTTTTTTTTCGCAAGAAATAATGTTTAATGAGCACTCGAAATTCCATTTTTAGAAAAATATACGAGGTTGTATATTTTGAACAGCTGTTAAACGCAAAGTAAATGACGACACTTGCTCAAAATTTGACAGTAGTCTATTAACAGGTGGTACTTGATGGGAACAGTGTTGCATTTCATATAACTACGAGGGGAGTTCGAAAAGTCACGGAAATATTGATCCGCCCTGGTATAACTTAGTAAATACGACCAGTATAATATTTAACTTACATATTTTTGGACTCATATTAATTAGGTTGTGAAAGAATTATGAAAATATATTTATTAGTTTCTGAGTTATTGCATTTTAAAAAAGTCAAAAGGCACTTCGGAACACCGTTTACTATTTTTCAGAAAAATATGAGAACAAAAAACCTGTAACATTTTCAGTTCCATTCCATGAGTATTCAAAATTAGTATATTTTAGGACAATTTTCAAAAAAAAAATAAAAATACAAAACATTAAAATACCTGAAACTGATGATTCAATTTTTGTATTCGATACCCATTTTATTATGAAAAAATACTTTTCAAAATTTAATTATACGAAATTCTTGACACATTTTACCTTGAAGTGAAAGGATTCTTTTTTTAATGATTTTATTGTATACCATAGCTTTGGAAATTATAATTAAATCTTTGCTATTTCTCCTTAAAGATTTTTAAATCTTCAATTAAGCCTCTACAATTTCTAACACCTCTTATAGCATCTAATGCAGCCACCTACAACCGCACAAAATTTGATTTTTTCCTTTTTAATATGTATAAACATTTTGTGGTGGCCAAACAGCAGCCACAAAATGCAGGATATACGGAAATGAGTACTTGTCGCTAGACGCCAAAAACATCATGCTAAATTTTTCTCAAACCAAACAAAAAATAAAAACAAACAAACCAACACCAGCAACAACATAAAGTAACTCCAAACTTTTGTTTCAAAACTCACACACGCACACATTTGGTCAACGAAACAAAATATGAATGTTAAATGTAATATGTTGCAAAAAACGTAACCTTGTTTTTGTTACCAGCAACATGAATATACATATGCAAAAATCCATATGTACCTAAAGGAAGACATTTATAACCCTGAGTTTAAGTATGAGTAAAAGACCTACAATGAAAAAAAAAAAACAAAAAAAAAAAACCGTCATTGTAGTCTGATGATGATATTGGCCCGAGTATGTGAGAGAGTATTAAGGATATAAAAATCCACACAACAACTGCACAAAGATATTGTAACTTAATACAAGTGGAGGAATTCTGTGAATTGAGCCGAAAAAAGCATTGTAAAATAAATGGGAAAAAGTACAAAAAAAGGATTAACTTGTAAATACGATGATCATCATCACTAAAAACATAACCAGCGTTAGCACTATCCTGGGTGAGAAACCTAGGACACAGATGTTCTTAAAGATTCGAAGTAATTAATGAGGAAACGAATAAAAGATTTGTAATAGAGATATTTTTTATACTTAGAAAGCAAAAATTGTATGACTAACGTGTCTCAGATATTGGACTTATCTGGGGTTTATACTGATAGAAAAATACCAGCATTTGAACAAAACACATAAACATAATAAGGAACACTTAAAGTTCAATTCCAAGGAAGTGTGAAAACTACTCATGTTTGAATTGACAAAAACAAAAAATTTTATAGATCGACCGAAGTCTAAGGAAATCATACAAGTAAAGAAAAAATATGGTGAATAGCAACCACAATCGAATACTGTCATATTATGGTTGGAGTTTATGGTTGTCTGTAAATTATATAATTGTTGAATGTATCAGCATAATATAGTTGAATCATAATAAAAATATTGTTTATCTGCAACCATATTTTTGTTGTACTATATGTACCTGATACATGTATAACAAAAAAAAAAAAAAAAAAAATATATATAGGTGAACCACAATAAAAATATTGTTGATCTGCAACAATATTTTTGTTGCATATGTACTTGATTCATATATACATCAATAATATGGTTAAATCATAATAAAAATATTGTTGATCTGCTACCATATTTTGTTGCATATGTACTTGATTCATGTATACAGAAATAATATGGTTGAATCACAATACAAATATTGTTGATTTTCAACCATATTTTTGTTTTATATGTTTTTGATTCATTTATACAGCAAAAATATGTTTGAAGCACAATAAAAATACTTATAGTGTCGAAAAACAATTATTTTGCCTAATGTATGATTTACTTAGGTATCTGCCGCATGGTAGTTTTTATTAAAATTAATTATAATTTAGTTATGTTTTTTTTTTTTTTTTTTTTTTTGTATTTTATATTGCATATGATTTTGAATATAGACTTACATTTATTAATGGTAATTCCAAAAATAAATCACTTTGGTATAAAAAGAAATTTTCGTTGATAAAATTGAGAATAGTTTCATCACCGGCGAATGATGAATGGATATGTATCCAATGTTTCTAAATTTCGATAAAACTAAAATTTTTACAAATTGATTGGCTTAAACTACTGGAAGACTCTGATATTTTTGAAGTTGTAGTATTCTGCATGGAATCTAAAATTTAATAAGAGAAAAAAAACATTTGTAAAGTTCAAATAACTACTTTATGTAAACAAAAATTGTGTTTTACTTTACTTACTTTATAACTTTATTTCCAATACAAAATCTTTAACGTCAATGAATTGTGCAACAATAATTGTTAGCCATAAATTTCTTTATTTTTAAGTCCAAAGATAACCTATTGTGTAATTGTAAAAATCAGCAAGTATACTTATTGTCAAGTACTAATTATGTATATTTTTGCCAATACAAAACAAACATTTTGTTGTCAATTCGAAATTACAAACACAATAACATATTTAGGTATTGAAAATCATTTTTTTGCACATAAAATTTTAACAAAAATAATGTGGTTCTAATTTAAACATATTGCTTATCATGTTGTGCCAACAATAAAATTGTGAACTGAGAACAAAAGCATAATTGCCAAAACAAAATTGTTTTTAAAATAAATTATATTCAACAATAACGATGTTTGCGATGACAATATATCATTGCGATGAAAATAATATTGTTGGGGCAACCATATTGCGAAATGTTTTTCTCTGCGTGTAGTTGCTTTGTCAACAGAAGAGTTGTTTTGTTCGACAAAATTGGAAGTAAGTTACTTTTCAAATACAAGGTGTACCCAAAATATATCGACAGTCCACGTAATGATATTAATATTACGAATATTTTTTTTAAGCATTTACTGGCCCTACACTAATTAGAAAATAGAAAAACATGTAATTCATGTCAATTTATTTTCTGTTTCAAATCGGTAATGTCTTACTGGCCTGGTTGTTCGTGACACCCCTCAAAAAGATACATGGTGGCTGCGGTTTAAACCGAAATCTCCCGATGTGGTGGTGCATGCTAATAAAAGCCACCAAAAGGCTAGGAGGTGGATTTCTTTCTTTAATAAATATGTAACTTGTGAACAGTGTTGCCAGTTTAGCCTTTTTAAGGCTAAATCTAGCCTTTTTATTTTGCTTTTATCCTCAAAATTTTCGTTTTAGCTTCTAGTTTTTTTTTTTTCTAGCTTTTTTTGATTTTTAATGTAGCCTTAAAAGGCTAAAAGCTGACTAAATTTATTTTAACAGAATCATATATTTAAGCATTTTTGTATGTATATTAATTCGCAGAAAAAATTGAAATTATTTATATTTAGCGAAAATTTTCGCCTGCTTCGCATCGTTCCACAAAAATATTATGATTATTTTTTAACAAACTTTATTACCCATAGATACTATTGTGGTTATATTTATAAATTCTCTAAAATATCTTTAAGAAATACCAAAAACTAATAAGAACAAGAAAATAAATGCGTTTTTTAATAAAACAATATATTAGCTTTTTTATGGCTTTATTTGTTGGGACATTTAGCCTTTTCTGACCTTTTTTAAAGTCTAATTTAGCTTCTTTTTTTCTCAAGCCCTGGCAACACTGCTTGTGAACCATTGGAGATAAAAAAAAAAAAAATTCACTTTTTCCTACAAAAAAATTTTAAATTCTAGTCCCGGGAAAACTTGTTTCAAAATTTTATTTTTTTTTTTCATTAAAATAATCATCCAGCCGTTATTTTGAAACCATTACTAAAATTTTATAGTCCGGAACAGAAAAATATTTTAGTAGTAAAATAATATTATAACCTTTTTAGAAAATAACCCTAAAAATATTACATTTTATTACACCTTCACTTCAGATTAATATAAATTTCTACCGATTTTATCAGCTGATTAGGTTTACATAAACAGAAGGTGGGCTTTTATCATCATTAAGAGCCGACCAATTAGGGATCTAAATAGGGTAACTTTGACATGGAAAATTGTTCATCACTTGCCAAGTTTTAGTTTTTTGTGTGATTCTTTTAATTTTTCTTTCAATATTCGGTGAAATATTTATAGTTTCACCAAAAACCAATTTCTTATAAACATTTTTCTTTAGTTCTAAAAATCACGTAGTTTTAGTCCCACAAATGATATTGACTTTAATCTTCTTGTATATAATTAAGAATTATGTCAGGTAAACATGGTAGTTAAAAAAAAAAACGATATCTAATAAAATCCTGGTTTATAAACACATTCGAAACTGTATTCAGTTTGCAGAACTAGCCTCTGGGATTTTAGAACATAGAAGCTAAATCTAAAATTTTGCTTAAAATAGGTTAATTTGAGAGGGTCTATATAAAGTTGAGTTGAGTGTTTCGGACTTGCTTATAATCATTAAAATTACACTGGACGACAAAAAAAAAAAAATTTTTTTCGCGCTCCTTTAAAAAAAAATATAGGGACTAGATGGAATTCCGTATGCTAAACTCGAATCTGCTTTTAGTTTTTTCCCATCAGGACGAGATTTTTTTTTATTATAATATTGCGCCTTAAATAAGCCGATTACTCGAGTATATTCCACTATAACTCGAGAACAGTATAAACGATTTATATAAATAATACACCAAATTATGCGGAATAAAATTGGCTTTAAGTCGTTCTACTATCAACAGTTTCGGAGATATTTTGAAATAAGTGTCCAAAAAAAATTGTTCATGCTAAATTCAAGATTTATTTTTTTTTTTACTAAAACTACTTTTTAAAAGTGAAAACATCAAAAATGTTTCAGTTTATCAATTTTATTTCAAAGCTGGTAAAACTACGAGTAAATAAAGCCATGCGTCATAAAAATTTATGTACAAATTTTTATTACATTCACAGTTAAGTTAGGATACCCATGCATACCTATTGTTAAGTGGAGATACTCTAGTGGGCAAAAAAAAAATTTTTCGTTTTAAATAAAAAAAAAAAAAAAAAATAGGTGAATTAGATGGAATTTAACGCGCTAAATAAGAATCAGCTTTTACTTTTTTTCTATCACGTATTGATTTTTTGTATGGACATGACTACTATGAACCCGCCTTTAGGCAGTCACACTTCTATAACTCGAGAACGGTTTGTCCTATTAAGATAAATTAAACTCCAATGTATAGCGACTTAAATTGTCTTTAAACTGAATTTACATAATTTTTTTGTTCAGTTAATATTTCCGTAGTTATTCGGTAATTAATAGCGAAAAAATTATTTTTTTTTTTGAAAAATGGTGAAAATGTATTGTATGTAACATGGGTATTTTTACTTAACTGTGAATAAAATCAAGATTTGTGTATCAATTTTGAAGATACATACCTTATTTTATTTGCAGCATTACCAGCTTTAAGATAAAGATGATAAATTTTGATGTTTTCATTTGTTAAAAGAAATAAAAAAAAAAAAAAAATCTAAAATTTTGCACGAAAAAGATTATTTGTGGACGCTTATTTCAAAATAACTTCAAAACTATTGAGCTCATAAAAAAATAAAGTTTGGATGATTTGTAGATATTTTTAGTACGCATGTATCACTTATGTTAATCGTACACACCGTTCTTGAGTTATGAGTAAATATACTAGAGTAATGGCCTTACTATGGGCGAAATATTATGTCAGAGGTATCCTATTTTGAGCTCCAATAGCTCCGCTTCAGAATAGTATGTGGGCCTCCCTTAAAAGCTTTAAAATTACACAATCCTCTGCTACACCTATGTGAAATTTTATGTTAATCCAAACATTCAATTGGAAATTACAGATTTAATTCAAAAAAATTTCGATTCTGCCCCACTGTGTAATGGTACACAAGTTGCAGTATTATTTAAAAAAAGCATTTTGTAGCCACTATGCAGTTGTGCACTGTATAATTTAATGTTGGCCACTTTTGATTCATTTCGTCTTCTTAAAAAAGCATCCAAAAATTTTGAAAATTAAAAAAAAGCATTTTAATATAAAACATACCACAGTTTGACTTGTTTTTTTTTTTTTTTTTTTGCAATTGTTGATGTAGTTTCTAAATATAACAAAAACATAAAAACCAGCATCAACAACTAACAAACAACAGCAATGTAAGTAGTTGTACAACAACATAACATTTTTTGTTTACTGGTTGGTTGGTATCAAAATTACAAATTACAGTTTTCTAAACAAAACAAAGAAGCAACATATGAAAAAAAAACTAAATGAAACAAAAGTAACAGTAAAGGGTAAACTGAGTGCTCGTTTAACAAAGACAACATTTATGTTAGTTGTTTGATGTTGTTACAAATGCTGTTTTAACTTTTACCACATCACTAAATACACACACGCACACTTTAAAAACAGGAATAATTTGAGAATTTTTGGAATTTGGACATCATAGAATTGTGTATGAAAAAAACCAACATAAAAGCAACAAAAAGCTAGTAATAACAAGTAATAATAGCTTTAAGTGACACCTGAGCCGTGTTGGCTAAATGTATGTAAGAGTTAAAAGTCTAGAAAAGTTTTCTTAAATAATTATGATAACTTGTAAAAGAACTTTGAAAATGATTATGTTACTTTTAGATTTATATTTATTAAAGGATTTACAAATAAGCTTTAAAATTCATCACTTCTTTTTTTTTCCATCTTATCTCTTTAACACAAATTTAATTTCAATTATTTAATTGTCCTTAAATCCTTAATGCCTAATTTAACTTTAATGCTTCAATACAAAACTTTCCCTAGCAACAATTTTATATGTAAAGGAAAAAAAAAAGAAAAAATTATAATAAAATAACAACGAATTTGTCTCAAAATAATTATAATCATGATTTGTCATCACATAAATTATATTACACTTACATTTATAGTTTCTCTTATCCTTATCCTTATTATTATTTTTTATTCTTTTTTTTTTTTTTTTGTCTCCAGCTCAATGACTTTAAAACAATTTTTCTTATAAATCATGGCAATTGCATGTAATAATATCAGCCCACAATCAAAATTTATTTATTATTTTTTTTACGACTACTATTTCGTATTTATTTTATTTCGTCTTAACATCTTGAAAAGGAATTTAAAAATTGCTCAGGAGGTTGTGTTTAAAAATTGCTTACACATCACGATTTAAACTTAAATGAACCAAAATGCAACAAAATTTTCAAATCCTTGTGGATTTAATCAGTAAAATATTTTAAACATTAATATAAAAAATTTATTTTAATGTTTATATAGAATTAAATAAAAGTGATGGTGTAATGTAAATAAAAAATAAAAAAATAAAAAAAAAAAAACGCCTGTCATAAACAAACTCATCATTTAAGCGGCAAATGTAACGGTCCATTTTTATACCATACACCACCATAGGTGGTTGGAGCATCATGCGTTTGGGCTGATGTTTTTAACGCATAGAAAAAGTTATCCAACACTCACCTTAAAGTATACCAATCGACTCAGAATCACTTTTTAAATCGATCTAACGATGTTCGTCCGTCCGTCCATCTGGCAGTACAGTTCGCAATTTCGAAGATATTTTAATTAAATTTGGCAGGTGGGACTTTTATAATACACGCCTATTGAAATTGCTTGTGATCGGTCCATTATTTACCTAACTGCCATACAAATGTTCCACCGGAATAGAGATTCAGCACGCAAAAATGCCTCAGAAATATAAATATTGTAATGAAATGTACAAATATCAATCTTCGTACCAAATTTTACGAAGATCGATCCACAATTGACCATAACTCCCATATAAACCCCCTCTTCCGAAAATCACTTTAATGTGCATAAATCACATACGAATGTTAGTTCAAGTTAATATCCGACACAAATAAGTTTTATATAAGTGGAACAACATTGCCAAATTTCATTCAAATCGGTTCATAATTTACCATAGCTCCCATATAAACCCACTTCCGAGAATCGCCCTAAAGTACATAAAATCATGTAGATGTTAGTATCAACGCATTATTCTGTATTTGTATATTTTATTTTACATTTAGTAAAAGTGTTGGTATACGATTAGCCACAGGTCTAATATAAGTCCCCTTCCCGAAATTTTATGTTCATCTATAATTTAGAATCATTTACAACATCTGTCAATATTTCATCGACATATTTCAGATTTATAGCGAAAGCAATTTTATCGTGAGTGACATTTTTCATACATATAACAATGAGTAAACAATCAAAAATTTTTGAATAAATAATACGACATTTTCGCGGTTATGCCTCGATATGTAGTTACGATGAAAACACGTTCAACACTTATGTATTAAAATATAGGCTTTTAGAAACCATGTTTACATATTTATGAAACATTTATTTTTTTTATTTTTTTCACTTTTTTAAAAAGAATCATATTCACAAAGTAGTAATGTGTTGAATTGATTCTTTAGCAGTTTATTTTATTAACGAGGCATTATATACAGTGTTGCCAGGACTTGAGAAAAAAAGAAGCTAAATTGGACTTTAAAAAAGGTCAGAAAAGGCTAAATGCCCCAAAAAATAAAGCCAGAAAAAAGCTAACATATTGTTTTATTTAAAAAAAGCATAAATTTTTTTTCCTCATTAGATCTCGGTATTTCTTAAAGATATTTTAGTAAATTTGTAAATAAAATGAAATAAATTATAATTAGTTTCTATGGGTAATAAAGTTTGTCAAAGAAATAATTGTAAAATTTTCATTAAATATAAATAATTTCCATATTTTTCTGCGAATTAATACACAAAAGTGCTTAAACTGATGATTCTGTACAAATAAAATTTGTAAATTTTTAGCCTTTTTAAGGCAATATTAAGAATAAAAATGGCTAACGAAAAAGCTAGAAGCTAAAACGAAAATTTTGAGGCTAAAAGCAAAATAAAAAGGCTAGATTTAGCCTTAAAAAGGCTAAACTGGCAACACTGATTATATATTTATAAATATTATATTACTTTTGATATTTTCGATCTACAACTGGAAATAGAACCAATTGAGTTGAATATACTACTTTGTTTACTTATTATTGACAGCAACTGTATTTTGTAGACCATAAATTAAAGAGAAAATATAAATATATGAGGCCCTTGTTTAAAATATAAATTTAAACAAGGGCCTCATAAAATCAAAGATGCCTTCTTCGCGATATCTTAGTTATTATGAACCGATTTATTTAATTTTTTTAGGAAAAAAAAAACCGAAAAAAATGTCCGAAAATTTTGCTGAATTTCAATAGCAAAATTCTCGAAAGGATTTCCGATCGTTTGGTATATATATTATGTATGCCAGTTAACGGTGGGCTTCATAAACGCCATTTCAACCGACACACGCACGGACGGACATGGTCCTATCGTCATCATTTCTTACAAGGATCCCAAAAATATTAACTTTTTTGCTCTCCGACGAAAATTGTGGAAATTACAAACGGAATGACATACTTATATATAACCTTTACACCTTTGGTGAAGGGTATAATTAAAACAAAATATTTATCCTTTTAAACCTTTGTAAATAAATATTTTAAATGATAAACGATTTAAGTGATTCTTGAGACTCTTTCAGAAACCTTTCTTTAATTTAAGTATATACTAAGTTATATACTTTTATATAGGGACTACTACTCCTCCTGGACCTGTACAAAGTTTGAGCGCTCTCAATATATATGCTTTATATGGAGGTACATTCTTCTGTTCCGATCGAAACATAAAATATTATATTATACACTACTGGGAAATTTTTAAACAAATCGGTTTAGCCGTTTTAGAGTTTTAAAAAAGTGGGCAAAAATTAATACTTGCTTTATATATGGGCCATCCCTTTCTCTGGCCCTATTTTTAATATTTTTATTTCATCAATGCAATATAATAAATAATTCATAAAAAATTTGAGGTCTCTTATCATACTAGTTCTTTAGATATGATATTATGAATATTTGCTTTGTATGGGGGTAACATTCCAGCTGGTTCTACCTTTCCCAATTATGGGGGGTGAGGAGAATTTTATTCTTACCAAGTGCTAAGACTTTTACTACATTAGTTTTTAAGATATACGGTATTTAATATTTTCGTTTCAAGGGGTACCGTTTTCCCTGTTCTCATTTGCATTCTAAGTTTGGATGTTGATAAGAAAAATATTCCTTTTATTTATTCATTTATTTATTTATTTATTTATTTATTAAGATACAAACAAACACAGATTAATCTATATATATATATATATATATATATATATATATATATATATATATATATATATATATATATATAAAATTATTAGATTAATTAATATTTTAATTAAATTGTAATATAAAATCGAACAACTGTGTCAATTGAAAATAATTTTTTCAGTGAATGGTGGAGACAAAAGTTTAAAAAACCTATTTGAGCTTTTTTTTATTATGAAAATATGAATCAGAGTGATATTGACTTAAACGTGTCCGTTCAGAACTATTTTATCTGTATGTTCAATGGGATCAGTTAAAATTATATTGCGTATATAATTGGAATATATGAAACTTCGCTGTCTTGGAAAAATAATATAGTGGAGAATTTAGTGTTAACTTACATCGGAACAAAGCATGTACTCTGTGGCGCTGAAATTAACATAGAACAATCAACAACGTTTGACAAAATGAATAAACGAATAAAACAGTTTTATAGAAAGTAAGAATTCAGTTCTTGAGTTTTATGGTTTTTGCCAATATCAATTCTGAGTTTCATATAATCCGAATGGAAATAGTAAAAGAAAAGCCTCGAAAGCTGTGAATATATATTCACTCGGCGACAAACCCTAGCTAACGCTAGAGTCAGATGCAAGGTCAAACAAAAAACATACGCCTGGCTGCACTTAAGATACAAGAGTTGTTCCTCAACCAAGAGTTACTTAATGACTCAATAAAACCGTTAACATTAGTCTGTATCCTCTAATTATAAAGGACTACACTTGTCACATGGGTGGAGTTGAATTAATGAATTAGTTCAATAAGTCTTCATAAAATTCTAATGAAAAGACGAAGTTAGACCTATAAAGTACCTTTAGGATATAACAATTGTTAATAACTGGCAATTGTACAAAAGGATACATCAACATGAACCTGGATTTAAGCCCATGCATCTGATTGAATTTAAGTTAGAAAATGCTTATAAATTATTATCCTGCAATGCACAACATTCTCTCCAAAAAGAATGTACCCATCTTGAAGCATAAATAAGAAAAACTGTGAAGAAACGATGAGAAAATGCACTCTAATTTTCCAAGGAGCAGCTAAACCTCGACATACTTGGATAAGAAAAAATCACATATCACTTGATGATGAAAATATGAACTAATAAGTCCCATTGAATGGATAAAAATATAATAATATCTTACTTACTTCTGTAAGTTTTCCAATCAGTAAAAACCAAAATCAAAGGCGTGTATCTGGTCGTAAAAAAAATCATAATATGATATAGATAAATTATGTAGATTTTTGCTTATTCTTTCGCATAATAATGTATTCACCCACACATCCGCAACAATATAAAAATATTTGTTTCTTGATACACAGAAAAAAGTCACCAATTAACAAATATATATGAAAATAATTCATTCAATTATAAACTTGTTTAAATTTGCACCTCTCACCAAAATGATTATATCAATTACTAAAAACTATAAAAAATACAAAACAGAAAAAAATTCCCGATTAATAAATTAATTAAATCAATCAAGTAGATGATTGAGTGAATTAAAAATGTGTAAAGGAAAAAAAATCATACCAAAATTTATTTTTTATTTTATTTTTTCTTGAACATATTTATTAAATTTTGATGCAAAATTAAACAACTCAGTTAATTGTAAAAAAGACGGCAATAATTTTTTCTGTGAATGATTTTTTATTTGTTATTATTTATTTTTACAACTGTAATTTTTTGTTTAAGTTTTAGTATTTATATTTTGGTATTCTTTTAATGTCAAAAATGTTATTTGATCAGCATAATTTTCTGTAGTTTGGGAGTAACGAATTGCTTTATTTTCTATTAATTTAATCGAATTATATTGATTGCAGTAACTGAAAATATAGTCAACAATTAAATTTTCATAATTTAAAAAATTTTTAATAGCAAATACAATATTTAGTGGTAACACATTATTTCTATTCGGATTTTGCTTAATTAAATTGAACCAACCTTAATTGATTACAATAACTAACACAAAATTTAAAATTTTTTCAAAATTCAAAAAAATAAAAACGGACATATTTAAACAGCTCCATAGCGTATGCGTATGCCAAATATTATTAAAATCGGAAGACATGAAAAATATTCTTGGGCGTTCTTTCATGGAATGGACGATATATAAAAATTAATGTGTGTTTGTTTGTATGTATGTTTGTTTGAAGTCTATAGCCGCCGAAACGGCTAAACAGATTTTCTTGAATTCTTCACAGTGTGTTCCTATATGCCTGGAAGGAAAAATAGGCTACTTTTTATTTTAAAATTCCATGTGGGCGAGGTGCCACGTCCACTTACTAAATAACTATTAAAAGTAGTATATCTCGGAAATTGGTAATACTAGAGTCCTCAAATTTTTCACGAACAACTTTGACACCTATATGAACATTCTGGAAAAAAATAAGCGAACTAGCAATAGGGGGTGTGGCACATCCCACGCCTAATATTGCTTGCCAATACCAAATGCCTTAAATTTAGGAAACTATTACAGTTATATTTCCCAAAATTTGGACAATAAACTTAAGTGTCAATGTGAACATTTTGTGCAAAAATGGGCGGAAAAAAAATAGTGGGCGTGTCATCTCTCATATAAAGTTAATACCAAAATTTTTATATCTGGGAAACTATAAAAGTTAGAGAGCTCAAATTTTGTACGACTAGCATTAGCTTCAATATGAATATTTTGGACAAAAATTGGTACACTAGCAATAGTGGGCGTGGCATCTCCCATATAAAGAAAATTATTATTAAATTATCATATCTGGGAAAATATAACAGTTAGAGTTCTAAAATTTTGCCGGAGTCACTTTGGTATCAATATTAATATTTAAGAAAAATATGGGCGGACTAGAAGTAGGGGGCATGGTACCTCCCATATGAATTAAATGTAAAAATTCGTATATCTGGGAAACTATTGGAGTTGGAATGCTCAAATTTTTGCACAAAAAATTTTGACATCCATGAAAACATTTGTCTAATAAATTAGCGGATTATGGGGGTATGGTCCCTCCCATAAAATTAAATACAAAAATTAGTATATCTGGGAAACTTTTTTTCAATTTTTAATTTTCAAATTTTGCACGGGAAACATCTATCCATCTATCTAATTTTTAAGAAAAATGTTATATTTTAATTATTAAATAAATATGTTTTTTTAATCCTTTAATTACTATGTATTTCATTTCTGGGAGTGGCAAAGCACACCGGGTATTAGCTAGTAATTTATAAAGCTACTTCTTCTGTTTACCAATTTTTCTTAATAATTTTTGTCAGGGATGACTGCCCAGTGTATCTTTAAAGATATAACCACTTTTTTTAAATAACCTCTTCAATTTTTTTTATTTTTTTATTATTATTTTTTTTTTTTTTTTTTTTGGAAAACTAAAAACGTAGTTATTTTTTTCGACATTTTACATATAATATATTTTTTTCATAAAAATCGCTGACCTTGGGCATTTAAGAGTTAAAATTTAATTTTCCTATACTTGTTTCAACTTTTTACTTCAAAATTTGGCATCACGAGTAACAAGAAAGGAGATAAAATACTAAAAATTGTTTAAAAAAATAAAAAATAGTACCATTGATTTTGGTACTGTGGTTCTCTAAAGCATATAACAGATTCTAAGCGATAAGAAAAATTCAATTTGTTTTTTTTTTTTTTATTAAATAAATTGGTTAACAGATCTCGAAAACTAAAATAAATTTTGAAGAATTAGCAGAGATGTTACCACTTTTGATCACTTGTAACTGTTTTTTTTTTTTTTTTTAATACAGTCTATACACGGTGGGGACGATCGCAAAATAATTGATAATGAATCTGCATCTCATAAGAATTTTCACCCTACTTTTTACGATTGTCCCCATTATACAATCGTGATTTTGTTATTGTTTTTTTTGCGCGTTTTGAGATGGAATCGCATTTGTATTTATATCATTTTTGAGACAAATATAATTGCAAACAGAAATCACACTATAAAATTTTATTAGGTTCAGTCCATAATTAAGCATAGCTCCCATATAAATTGCACTTCCGTAAAAAAAACTAAAAGTACATAAATTCCATATCAATCCAATACTTTGGATGTAAAAGTTTATAGGATTATAAATCACTCATTTAAATTTCACAACAATCTCTTTGCTTTTAAAAATTGATTCTTCTCCGAAAATCACTTTAAGAAAATAATTATTAAAAAAAAATATATGTATATATATTTCTTCTTGTATTTACAGGATTCTCACACTTAAATAGAGAACTCCAATTTATTTAGCTTTTAATACCTGATTTTTTTTTTACACATATTTACCTAAAGGATTACAAATCTTATCAAAATAAGTACTAAAATTGTGTTAACTGTCCAAAGGGGTTAAATTCATAAAATTATGTTTTATTTCTTCACATGGAGTTGGATTATAAAGTGTTAATTCGTGTTGAAGGGCAAAGCAGGCCAGCAGAATCCTATCATATGGTCATTATATTTCATTTCATAAAATAACTCAACCATAAAATCCTTTTTTTCCCTCTAAGGCAGTCTATACGTATTTACATACATACATTTGTATACATATGTAAGTGTAATTTTTGTGTTTGTATTTGATAATGTAAGAGTTACCCTAATGGGCTCAAACTCACATACTAACACGTACGTAAAACAAGCTCTTGGAAATAAGACAACAAATTGCTCATCATTTATGCTAAGCATAATCATGCCGTTTCATATTTCTCCCAACTTCAGTTGTTCTACATAAATTTTGTTGTTTTATTTCCGCCACCATTTACAGCAACTTACGGTACTTAGAACGAGAGGGGTCAATTGTTGTCTTCATTTGTGTTCTTTAGTCGCATAAGGAGTGAGCACGAAAAAATCCGTGCATACAAATCTGCTTATAGAAACTAAACCAAAGGGCGAATTTTCTTTAAATTATATTTTTATTAATGACTGTTATGTTCAAGTTCTAAACATAAAAAATTTGATATTTTTAAGAAATCTTTTAATTAAAGTTTTTATTGTGTTTCAGTCACTTTTTTGATCAAATAAGCACTTATCTTAAAGTTCCTTTTCATTTTAAGCTGAGCTTTTAATGTGCTTTTAATTATTTTTCACTAGAGCCCAATATCTTTCAATTGCGCGGAGTTTCGAACAATTTCATGGATTAAACTCTTTCGGTAAAAACACCAACAATTTTTTTGTTACCTCTCCATTGTTTTGTTGCTGTAATGAGAAGAAGCGAGAACAGTCCCGAAAAAAGCGGATACACTGTATTTTCCTAAGAAAGGGAGAGGTCTTTTCCAAAGGCACTCATTCAGGTATATGCTTATGACTTCCCAAATCAAAAACTTTCTTGGGAATTTTGATTTCTTTGATAAACGATATTTTTCTGTCATATTCTCTCTAGCATCTGCAACATAGGATTCCTGGTCAGGAAGTTAAAAAAATCTCAGCGTGTACGAACATTTCATCGTCTATTATGCAGCAAAAAAATTTCTGAAAAAAGTCCTCTGAAGTACTTTCACGTTATTTTTTACCTTCAAATTCTTGCTTTCATTTCTATTAGGATTTTTTTTCTTACTTTATACGTCTTCAGGCTAGATTTCTCTTCAACTTTTCTTATAAAGATTCAAAGCAATAAACTTTTTGTGGGTCTTTTCTTCCAGAGATGAGGGGAATTTCTCTGAAAATCTTTTCTATTTTGTTTGAGTCATACAGCCTGAAGATACTATTTTTCTTCTACTACCAGGTATCCATTCAGTGACCATCACTTCTTTGTATGATATTTTGACCCAAGAAAATGTACTTTTTAATACAACTGCCTTCCTAGCAATTGTTTTTTATGACCAGGCGCTGATCCAGCTCAAGCTTTTGGGGGAGGAAAATAGAATGATTTTCTTAACTATTTCCTGAAATTGTATGATTTAATACAGATTTTTCATCAAGCGTTTTCATTTTGGGGAGGGAAAAATCCTTTTTTTCCTCCCCGTGGATCCGCACCTGCTTATGACCGTTGTAAAATTTAATGAAAAATTTGAATTATGTGTTTAGGTGTTTTTTTGTTCAATTCCCATTTTAAGAAAAACTAGTTTCGCTATAACCATGAAAATTAGCACATGGCTAGTGAGCATAATGACAAATTTAAACCAGTTAACAGAATTATTTATTTTTCACCACATCAAAAGTTATAAACCCAAGAGCATGCATGGATTTTTTCGTGCGCAGTCCTTACATTGGATTCATTATTGTTGCTGAGAGCACAATGGGATGGTTTATGTACGGCTTCATTTTTATTGTATAAAATTATTACTCCTTTTTTAATCATTTTCCTCCTGGTAAATTCTGACTTCATTCCTGAATTGCTTACAACTAGGAAGATTGGAAAAATTGAGCTGTTACACGGCTTAAATTTTTAAAACATCTTCTGGAATTACTTTACACTTTGTCGGAATTATAAATTTAAATTGGGTTCTATGGAATTTAGAAGAAATATAAGCTTCCCAGTAAATTATTGAAGTACCACTTTTGATTTTTTTTTTTTTTTTTAAATTTTATTCACTATGCTACCCATGGTGCAATGGGTCAATTTTGATCTGATTATTCGAAATGTTTGTGTATATTTAAATATTTTCCTTTTTTTCATATTCTGGTCTGTGTTGTTCTAACAGACTGATGTTATTAAACCGTTGAATACCCACACAACAATTTAAAAGTAGACACACAAATATACTCATACATAAATATCCAAATAAACATGCATGAAATGAATATCAAACTAATCGTGTTTAAGGTCATAAGCCTGTTAACTGCTTTGTTTCACTCTATACAATTTGTATAACTTGTTTTTTTCCTTTTTTTTTTTTGGTTGAGTTCAAACTTTATTTTTTGTTTTTGTAAGGTTCATTGCAATTTCTATTTTTTTGTTGAAGTTTTTGTATGAAAAAATCTTCTTAGAACTCATTTTATTTTATATATTATTACTCCTCTTAAATCTGATGCTGATTCTAATTTTGTTTTATTCACAATTTGCACATAATTTTAGACAAAAAACACACACACAAGTTTATTTTTAAATAAACTCATACACATGAATGTGTGTGTGTATATATAAGTGCGTTTTGTGCGTTATTTTGAAAACCTCAAGGGGTTATTTGTTATGCCCAAATAAATATGCAATAAATTTAATATCAAAGTATTTAATCAGATATAATTTTATTATATACTCATTCTGTTTTTACTACTGCTGCTACTACTATTGTTATTGTTATTATTTTAGTTGTTGTTGTTGTTGCTATTGCTATTTCTATTGTATGTTTTACTCGTATCAGAGTGATTTATTAACTTGATTTTATGCCATAAACATGTTTTGTTGTTATTGTTAGACAAAATAATGTTTAAGAAGATTTAGCCAAAGAGTAATTTAACAAAAAAGTATTTGATACTAAAATTAAAGCAATTGTAGACTTTAATGTAGTGTTTTATTTTATTTGATAAACATTTATAGCATATTTTTTGGGATTTATGACAAATGTGGCGAGGATTGCAAATCATACATATATTTTTATAGTATACATGTATGTATGTATGTTTATAATATACTTTTGGGGTTCATTTATGTTTAATAAAGCTTTAAAATCTATTTGTTTATTTGTGTTCTTTTGTATAATATTTTTAATAATTTTACATTTTGTTATATTTAGTTCATATTTATTTTAAATTATTTACAAGCAAAATTAACGCTAATACTTAATATTAGTTATACGTTTCATTTAAGTTGGTATAATTTTAAATGTTTTTCTTGATAACTGTTCACACCAGTGAACAAATATTGTTAACCCTGAGGCTGTTCATTAATGCCCGCAATTGCAGCCAACTTTATCCCCAACAAGTTGTCAATTAATCAGCAACAATCTCTCTCGTAATCAAGATTCCTAACCCGAAGAATGTAATATATACAACTCGAAGTTTAAGTTATTTAAAATTAAATTAAAACTAAACCCTAAGAACATTAAATAAAAAATATATAAAAATTTTATAACGTTTACCGAAATATTGCGTTTTTTATTTCTTTGGAAAATTACCCTACCCAAATACATGTTCCAACGCTTGCAAACTGCTCTAGGTGTACTATGTGGAACACAACTGTAACGTGGAAATAGTACACTCAACATTACTATTTTCCCGTATATATTTCTTAATTTCCCGATATTATTTATATATTTTTTATACCCACCATAAAAAAGATGGGGGGTATATTGATTTTGTCATTCCGTATATAACATGTCGAAGGAATCATTTAAGATCCCACAAAGTATATATTTTCTGGGTCCTGGTTAGATTCTGAGTCGATCTAGCTATGCCCGTCCGTCTGTTGAAAGCAGGATAGGGCTCGAACGGGACAATGTAGGAAGACGAAATTTGGCACAAATATTTATCCTATATAATATTTGTTTGATATTGAAAATGGGCAAAATCGGTTAATAAAAAGTTATAAGCTAAAAACTAAAAACACAGGGTGTCCATTTCATACTTTTCTGCTGATATTTCTTAAACAAATGCTTGTACGACAACGAAATTTTGTATAAATAGTTTGAGGATCGATATAAACTTGGAAACGAAAAATGGGCGTGGTCCTCCCACTTTACCGTCCACCTCCCATATAAGGTAAAACTTCAATGAAATTGTGTTCAAATAATTCAAGGACCAATGTAAACTCGGAAACGAAAAATGGGCATGGTCCACCCACTTTACCGCCCACCTCCCATATAATGTAAAATTTGAATAAGTTGATGATGGGTATTTAGATTTGGCCGAGCAGAATATAACATTCGCGCTTGTTAGTAATTATCTTCTTTTATATACTAATATATTAATACCCTATTACTAATAAGTAATTACATTGAACGCCCTTACTGTAAATATTACATACACACTCACATATAGCATAATTGCAATAGTTGTTCAGTTCATGGTGCTTGGTAACCAACAAGCAATATAATTCTCAATCAGTTGATATATGAATAAGTATAAAGCCCCAACCAGTCAACTTTCCATCGCAACGTAGAATGAAGAAAAGTAGCGTGAAACATTTTGTTCAACCAGTCAACAAAAGTAAACGTAACATATGTTTTTCAACATTCATTGTGTAAACAACCCTGTTTTTCGGTTATTTTGTGAGCAAAATAAATTACAGGCTTGTTAAAAACTCAAGCAGCTACGTAAAAATCTATTTTCTGTAGATTTCTGCGATACGCTACCTAGAAACTTTGTGTCAATAGCTACATACACACATCTGCATAAAGCTGGTTGAAACAGCTTATTGCGATACGATTATTTTTTGTTGAGTGGTTGGGCCTTAA
This sequence comes from Protophormia terraenovae, assembly GCA_951394005.1. Taxonomy (NCBI): domain Eukaryota; kingdom Metazoa; phylum Arthropoda; class Insecta; order Diptera; family Calliphoridae; genus Protophormia; species Protophormia terraenovae. The sequence goes on from OX596077.1 coordinate 104,780,804, forward strand.
GTAAACAAGGTCACAGTCATTGTTGCCAGATTTGACGATTTATCGTCATTTTGGGTCTAAAAATGGCCTCTTGACGATTTTTACCCCTAATTTGGCAATTTTTTTTTTTTTTTTTTAAGAAAATTCAGAACAATTTTTACAATTTTTTATATATTATTCTTCATTTTTTAAAAGTAAATTAGTTGGTACAAAAATATTAACAATTAAATAAAAATCTTAAATTTGCTAATGTAAATGGTTCATTTATTAGAAAGGATTTATGGGAACCAACATAAAATTATTGTATTACGAAATGGCGAATAAACCTCACAAATGGCCTAGAAACTTAGATTTACGCGATACTTCATTTACACAATTTCTTTATAACGCGATTCTATTACTGACCATTTTTTGAAATACGAGCTTTTATTTAACTTGAAATAACGTATATACAATAGTGACAAACTTTGAATTGCGCAAATTACGGAGCGTATTGGAAAGAATTTATTGAAAAAAATAGATTATTTAATTAAATAAAGTTTACTGTGACTCACAGTAAACTTCGGTTGCTCGTTCTCACGACTGGCTTCGTACTGCTCGTTCTCACAGTTGACTTCAGTTAGCTGCTCTCACAAGTGACCTCGTGTCGCTTATTGAAGTAGAATATTAACCCGAAAAAGTGGTAACAGCAGTTTAAGAAGTAGCTAGACATTAGCTTTAAAAAACCATTGTACGTATTGCAGAAAAATATACGATCTTCGACCCTCGAAGCTGCCACCTGAACCAGAAGCCGATCCCTTCAATTCTACTACTGAACTGAACCGAACAACCGAAACGAGTCTGTTATACATCGAATAAACGATCGATCCTGATATAAACCTGCCTGTTGTAAGTCGAATAAGCCGGAACGTAATAAAAGCCGAAGAACCGTAATAAGCCTAATTAAAAAAGAAGGAAGAATTGAAACCATCCTAGATAAAGCCGATCCAATTTAAAGTTATCGTAGTTATTCTCTCGTATTGAATATTTTGTATTTGAAATTAAATAAATACTCAATAAAGATAATAATTATTTTAACCCCCCAGAAAGGGTAAATCAAACGTCTTATTACTTAAAGTTTATGGATCCGTAAGTAGACCCTAGAGGCGACTAAGTTACCTCAGCCGACGACAAAACCACGTTATACAACCAGTGGCCTTAGTGTAAATCTAGGAAAAATGGAACTTGTCCTCTTCTGTAGAAGATATAAGATTTCATCTTTCCCATTACCACGCCTAAATGGTGTTGAACTGAAGGTGTCAGATAGTGCGAAGTACCTAGGGATTATACTGGACTCCAAACTATCCTGGCTCCAGAATATACGGGCTAGAGCCTTAAAGGCCGTTATTGCAATATATATGTGTAGGAAAGCCATTGGGAAATCCTAGGGAATAAATCCTAGGAACACCATGGTTCTTCGACATGGTAATCAATCCCATATTTATGTATGGAGTGATAGTATGGTGGAAGGCTATGGAGAAATCCACTTTTTTCGTAATATTTGAAAGGATTCTACGTAGTTCAGCATTACTTATTACAGGCAAGCTACGTACAACTCCATCTAAAGCCATATTCGTTATAATAAACTGGCTACTGGTGGCCAAACAGTTCGCCATCATGTAGACAACTTGGCTCAAAACTATAGGTGCATGGACCGAAAGAGGATATGGCCATGTGACCGTTGCACCCCTACACATTTTCTTGACAGAGACTTGACATTGAGCTTGACACTGAGCTCGAATGACCCGGTACTAAGAGCTGGCTCAGTGGAGGTTTACACTGATGGGTCCATATTTGTTAACGGAAATGGGGGGTTTCTTCATTCCCGCATATAGGAAAGGTATTTCCTTCAAACTGCCGGATCACTGCATTATTCTTCAAGCAGAGATCTCGTCCATAAAAAGAGCGGTAAATTGGTTGATCTACTATATGGTATTCGGTGTTGCGATTAAATCGCTCTCGGGTATCTTTTCGATATCCAGGCTGGTATATGAAAGCCGGACATCTCTAAACGAGAGGGCAAAATATTCAAATCTAGAGCTAGTCTGGGTTAGGGGTCATTCAAATATCCCGGGAAATCTCACTGCGGACGAACTGGCTAGAATTGGTTCTCGTCTTCGACATGAATATACAGATCAATTGGTGGGAGTACCACTTTATTCCTGCAGATCGATAACAATGCGGAACTTATCGAGGATTACACAGGATAGATGGACAAATCTGTTCACATATTCAACCTCGAGGCAAATTTGGCCCCATTATGATGGACTCCGGTTATACATTATCTTGGGACTACCAAGACATCGGTTGCATATTCTAATATTCATTGTTACAAGGCAATGGATTGCTGGTGCGCATGCTAGGAGATTAGGACTCCCTTTCAATGACTTATGTAGGAGTTGCTATGATGAGGAAGAGGAAGAAACAGTGGAACATTTTCTATGCCACTCTCTCACCAATGCATTAATTTTGATTTTATTCACAAATTAATGAAAATACTCATTTACAAAATACATAGAAATATAAAAAAAAAAAATACAAAATAATTTTTTTATTTTTTTTTTTTTTAATATTTCTGTGTAATTTGTAAATGAATATCTTCATTGATTTGTGAATTTATTTTATTTGCAGCAAATTTATCTTTAAGACTAAAAAAATAAAACTTAGAATTTTTTACATTTACGAATTTTTATGATAAAAAAAAAATTAGGTTTCTTTAAGAAAATTGGCTTAATATCTGCATAATGTAAGTAAAACTTGAAGTCAGTTTTAATTATATTTTTTATTATTTTTTTTAACCAAATCAGACAAGATAGGCTTCAATATAGTATACCTGCTTAATTTTACATAATCGGTTTAAAAAGGATATAATTTTATCGCTTTTATTTCAGTGAAACCGGATTTCAACTTAGAAAGTTATGTATAGTTAAACCTAGATATTATATATATTTTTGACCACTTTCTATAAACAAATATCGCGAGTTTTTCGGAATTTAGAAAAATAAAAATGAAAATATTCACCAGATTTCTTATGAAATTCATGATATATATGGAAAAATATGAAGACAAATACGTGATGTTCCATGAAATTACCACAATGTATTATACAACTTAAAAAAAAAAAAAAAATTACCTTAAAGTAAGTATTGAAGTTATTTAGGTGTGTTCTTAAATCAATCATGTCGCTGTCACAGTCGTTTAAACGTCATTCCTTAATTTCGAAATGATTATGATCAAGCACAAGAAAAAAAGAAAACAAAATAACTTTAGCAACTGGTCTGCAAATTGAAAATACTTTTTTTTCCCAAGAACGAGCAAGGAAAGAAAACGTGGCGACCCAAGTTTTAATTTCTGTTTTGTGACCCGTTTTTTTTTTTTTTTGTGCTTTTATTATATGCGGTTGTTTTTATTTGTAATATCATTTCTGCTGTTATTTAAAATGTTATAAAGTACTTTTTTTTTTAATGCTTTCACTTTGTCCACTTGTTTTTGCTCAAAGTTTTTTTCCTTAGCTTTCTTCATACTTCCGGCAATTAATCACTTTCAAGTGAAAATTCTTTCAAATAAACTGTAAATTACTTGAAAAAAGAATAAAACAGAAAAATATTTAGAAAAATAAATATTTATATGTATGTATTTACAAAAACATTTGTAGTGTAAGAAAATTTTAACAAAAGTTAAGGGTTTTCTTTGTATTGGGTGATATAAAAAGTATAAGCGTTTTTTCTTTTTTTCCCATTGGATGGCATTTAAAGTCCTTAATTCGATTGCGTATTTGAAATGTGAAATTTCAGCTTTCATTTAAAGTACAGCCAGTTCTTTGATTTGTAAGATGTCTAAAAAGTTATACTGTTTGGAAATGAGCAAAATATTTGAAGAAATGCTTGATATTTATTTATTATAAAAAGGGAAAACACTGCAAAAACCGGCACAAAAAAACTTGTTAATTGTACGGAGAGAATTCTGTGAGTGAAAGCCAGACCCAGAAAATTTTTATGTCAAAAATGCACCTCGCTCTGGTTGGCCAGTCACTGAAAAAGTGGTTGAAAGTGGTGGAGCTAGACTGTCACGCTAGGATATAGCTAGGACTAAACATCAATTTCATGAATCATTTTAAGGACGCTGGAATGTTTTGGTTCCACATGAATTATCGAAAAGAAATTTGATTGATCGAATTGCCATCACTAAAGCGCAACAAAATCCAACCATTTTTTTAAAGGAAAAATCATGTTAAACGGCCGGCGATCCTCCACAAATGACTTAAAAGGTTATATTGAGTGTTAAATGGGATTGGAAGGAGTACTACAACCTGGCGAAATATCACTGTTAAAAAATCGTGCATTTGAATAAAGCAATAATAAAAGAACGACCAGAATTGGCCAACAGAAGAGGTGTTGTGCTCCATCATGATCATGTCAGGTCACACACATCTTTAATGCTTCGTGAAAAATTTACTGCATTTGGCTGGGAACTTTTGATGTTCGCCGGGGCTTTTCAGTGCTTGACTACCATTTGTTTTGGTCTCAGCAAAACTCTCTTGTTGGTAAAAAAAATTATCCAATGAAGGTTTCAAAAAATTTATAACAGAAGGGTATAACTGATTAGAAAAGATGTACAACAGCTTGAAAACCTAAACAAGAGTTTCAAATAAATTTATTATAATTTTAAAAAGTGTATAACAGTTAAATAAAACATATAATAGTTAAAAACAGTTAGGTTAAAAAAAAAATAATAATAATAATTAAATAAATAAAATTAAAATTGTTTAAAAGTTTTTAAAAAAATGTATAACAGTTTAGAAAGCTGTATAACAGTTTAAAAAATCTTATAAAAATTTGAAAAAACTGTATAACGGTCTCAAGGAAATAAAACAGTTTCAGATAACTATATATCATTTTTAGAAAATTATATAACAGATTGAAAATAATTTATAACAATTTTAAGAAACTGTATGAAAGCCTCAAACAATTTCCTTTTTAACACTGTATAACAGTTAAGAAAATTTTAAAACAGTTAAGAAATTCATATAATAGTTTCAAATACCAGTATAACTGTTTTTAAAAACTTTATAACAATTTAAAAAGCTGTTTAACAGTTTAAAAGATTTTACAACAGTTAGAAAAACTGTATAACAGTTTTAGAAACCTACATATAGCAATATAAAAATAATTTTTAACAGTTTAAAAAAACAGTATAACAGTCTCAAACAATTTTATGACATTAAAATAAAATTTTGAAATTTTTTTTGAAGACTATATAACAGTTAAAAAAAATTGTATAACTGTTTCAAATACAGTTAAAAAAACTTTATATAAATAAAAAAAAACTGTGTAACAATAATAACAATATAACTTTCTAACAGTTTTAGAAAACTATATATAGCAGTTTAAAAATAGCTTTTAACAGTTTAAAAATGTATAACAGTTTCAAACAATGTTATAACATTTAAATAAATTTTTAAAAATTTTTTTAAATACTGTATAACAGTTAAGAAAATTGTATAACAGTTTCAAATACAGAATAACTGCTTTTAAAAAATGTATATCAATTCAAAAAGCTTGTATAACAGTTTAAAAAATATTATAACAGTTATGAAAAACTTTAAAACAGTTATATAAACCTGTATATGACAGTTTAACAAAAATTTTTAACAGTTAAAAAAGCTTTATAACAGTCTTAAAAAGTTTTTTAACATTTAAATAAATATTTAAGTTTTTTTTTTTTGAAGACTGTATAATAGTTAAGAAAATTGTATAACAGTTTCAAATACATTATAACAGCTTTAAAAAACCTTTATTTTATCAATTAAAAGAAAAAAAAAATATTATAACACTTAAACAAATTTTATAACAGTTTTAGAAACCTATATACAGCAGTTTAAAAAATATATAACAGTCTCAAAAAAATGTTAACATTTAAATAAATTTTTCCAAATTTTTTTGAAGTCTGTATAACAGTTAAGAAAATTGTATGATAGTTTCAAATACAGTATAACATTTATATAATTTAAAAATCTGTGCAGCAGTTTCAAGATTTTATAACAGTTTCAAAAACAAATTTATAACAGTTTTCTAAGCTATATAATAGTTTAGGAGATTGTAGAACAGTTTGAATAAAAATGTATAACAGTCTCAAAAAACTGTATAACATTTAAATATTTTTTAGGTTGTATAACAGTTTTTTAAAACATTATAGCCATTAAAAAGGGTATAAGAGTTTTATAACAGAGTATAAGAGCTTTAAACAACTTTTTTACAATTAAAAAGCTGTATAACAGTAAGAATTTGTATAGCAGTTTAAAAAAAAACTGTATAACAGTTTTTAAAGCCACATATAACAGTTCAATATATTGTATAAGAATCTCTTGGTCAAGTTTTTAACCGATAAATCACAGAAGTTTTGCTGCTAAGTAATTCTACCCAGAAAAACGGCAATAGGCCACAATGGCTGTCAGCAAAATGACCCAAATAAAATCTGTCTAAAAACCTTTTAAAACCAGACCATAATTCTACTCATACCAAAGGTAAAACTATTTTCATTCTGAATATAGCTAATTTTATGCAGACATTTTATCATATAATTGATAAATTTTTATACCAGAAAGAGTCATAATGGGCCTTGGATGAGGTTGATTTTTTCGTAAATAATTGGGATTTTTTTTTTTTTTTACTTTTTCGAGTAAAATTTCCATTTTTTTCTTTTGAGTAATTTTTCATTTGGATGATTTTCTATATTTGATTGGGGAGATATTCCTTTAAGTAATTTTGCTGGCTGCCTTTAAAGAAGCGAATATAAACCCAGCAAAAACTTTGGTTGCCATGTAATGAGTTAAGAAGCTAATATAATGGCTCTCCACTGCTTACACATCAGCTGAATAACTCATTATTTTAACACGGTGATGACATTAGAGGCAACTACTTACCCTATACATTATTTAGATGTCATTACAATAACTAATTACTTCCAAGCTGTTAAACAGTGCATTGATATTAAAGCATTATTAAAGTCATGATTAGTAATAACAATAGGAACTAGTTATATTTTAGATTATAAATGATAAAAAAAAATATATATATTTTTTTTTTTAATTTTTTAAATTTAATCAATAAAAATTAATATTTTTAAAAATTTGATCATAAATAATTATTTACTTTCGGGTTATAAATAATTAGTTACTAAACAACTTCTATGTAATGCAGACAGTATGTTGTTGTCATTACAAAGTAACTACATCCGTAACTACCAAGTTTTTGCTGGGAACTTGATTAAAATTGATTTTTAATCAAGAAAATTTTAGTTCAAATAATTTCTAAAAAAAAAGTAGCAGATACTTTTTATATCACCCAATATATATATATGTAAGTATTAGTAAGTGTGTTTGCTTAAATATGCCTTAAACGGAAACGGATATGTAAATGTTGTTTGAATAATAAATGATGTTGCAGGTTTCTTTTAATAGTTTTTCCAATGAATACAATAAACGACTGACTGACTGAATGAATGAATGAATAAGTAAATGAATGTTTGTATGTTTAAGAATGTCTTCAACCTAAATTGTTCCTTAAACACTTATTCAAATACACTTGCACCCAAATATAATCATAATTTCATTCATACATACGACAATTTAGTTAAAAACGTACATTTTCAATTTGAATTCCCTGAAGCACAAATATCGGAGGGGTATATAGGTTTGTCAAATTATTTGTAACATTAACAATAATAATATTTTATAAACTTCCAGACTAAGACTCACTTATTCTTGGATAATTTAAGTTCAAAATTGACAAAATGTTCAGTTTTTTATTGCAGATTTTAGAAATGTCTGTAATATATCCTTTTGCTTAATTACCTTTAAAATAAATACAAAAAAATATTGTGTACATTTTTACAAATATATTATTTTCTTCTGATAACTCATACAAAATTCGTTTCGACCTCATAACATTTTATCCCCTCTAAACCAACAAAACTTTCTTCTCGCATTAAATAAAGAAATTCTATTTTCTTAATGTACACTTTCTTACAAACGTTCATTCTTCCAGTCATTCAAATGGCAAACAATATGCTAAAAGAATTTGACATTTGAGTAGGCCTCTTTGTAAAACGTCATTACAAGGACATTATTATTAGTTAGAAATAAAAACGGTGCTGAAAGGCAAGCGCAGTCAACAAACAAAGAAACGAACCAACTAACGTATAAAAGAAGTGAAAAATTTAAACGAGCAAACGACATGACTGTAAATTGTTTTCTTTTCTTGGGTGTTTTCTTCATATTTACTCTTAGTGAGGAGAATATTTTGCCATCCATTTGCTCCATAAAGTAGGGCTCATTTAACCTTTTTTTCATAATTTTTTTTTTTGTTAAATGATGGTTACATGCAACTTGTAAGACTATGACTACCAGGACTATAACTACTGCTGTAATATCAATCTTCCATATGAATTTCATTATTTGTATGTTTGTGTTCAAGTAAACGTATAACTATGGGACTTTTGGATTGTATTAAAAGAACGTTATAGAAATAAATTGTTTTTTTCAATTTCAGTTAATTTTTTTTTGTTTTGTTATTTCTATTGTAGTTGTAATACGGAAAAGACTAACAATAACAACAAAAGTTAAAATAAAATAAAATTGTAGAAAAAATGGTATTAACATGAAATCTACCAATGCAATTGCACTTAGAGAAAATAAGGTTTTAATTATACAATGTAAAATTTTAATCTAAGAATATAAAGTCCGGTAGAAGGTGGAACCCTTGGCATCTTATATATGCTGTTAAAAGTTACCGACATTTATGTGTAAGCTACGCAAGTTGTTTGCGATTGAAGATTACAAAAATCAGTTTTTTTCTTTTTTGCATATATCTCGCTTATTATTTATCTTAAGTATTTTAATGCTATTACAACATTTATAGAGTATAAACAAACAACAATTTTGCTGACGTAAATTTTTATTTATAATCATTAATTTTGAAGTTCTATCATAATTATTTGGGATTTAATGGTTTTAGTATACGTTATAAGGACGATAAGTAAAGATAATTATACCAGGCATCTTTTACAGATATGACCTTTCTTTTGTTGCACTTATTGTCGATAAATCTCATGCATGTCCATTTGTATTGGAGCTATAATGGACCGATCATAAGCAATTTCAATTTCGTTCTTTGACCATAGAAAACCTGTTCAACAAATTACATTAAATTATTTTCAAAATTGTTTCTACTTATATAAAACGTATTTGTGCTCAATATTAACTTGATACTAACATTTGTGTGGAATTTATACATGTTAAAGTGATTTCCTTAAGAGCGTTTTTTATGGGCGAAGTATTCAATTATTTACCGATCTTTATGAAATTTGGTTCACAGATTTTTAATTATACGAAACTTTTCCTTATTCCGGGCGGACATTTGTATGTGAAATAATGAACCGATAATAACCAATTTTAATAGACTTCCAAAATAACTATTCGTACAAAAATTCATCAAGATATTTTCAAAATTGCACCTGTACTTTGTTCATAAATTTTACATGGAAAAAGGAAATTTCACCACTTTTTAGCATAAATGTTTCAAAAAAACATAATTAATTGCTGCGATGCATGTGGCTGCAAAAATTTCAGTATGAATTGAAGCCTGACCTTGCCAAAAGTATATATATGGGCCATTATCAAGAGTTTTTGATTTTAGCCCTTAAAAAAAAAAAAAAAAAAAAATTTCATTCCTTGAAAGAACGCCGAAAAATATACCAAGTGTACTTCGATTTTTATAAAATTTTACACGTATAAGGTCTATGGGTGTCTATAAATATTTCCGTTTTCAGATTCGCTAAATTCAAAAAAAATCCCGATTTTATTTCGCTTTTTCATTTTCGAAAAAACCAAAAAAATCTCAAAAGTGTACAATTTTAAATACAAATATGTATTTCTGGGAAGGCTTTGCAGAAATTTATTATTTAAACGGTGTTTGAATTGTAATTATATCAGCTTAAACATGAATATTTTACACATAAAAAATATTTTTTAAAAATGCATTTTAATGCAATTGCATTATTTAAATGCATTTTTCTTTAAATATGCTATTAAAGTTTTTTTATTTTTTTACATTTCTTTACATTAAAATAAAAATCTCAAATTTTGGGACGCACACATGTACTGTTCATAATTTCCTCTTTTCTTCAACTAATTTAAATTTTTTTAAATAAAAATTATATTTTTCTGGTATTATGAGTACCTTTTGTTAAAAAAAAATGTATTATGTTATTTTTTAAAAAATCTTTAAAAATAGTAAAACTTTATGTATTAGACTAATTATTGTTTTAAGTTATAATAAACAAAGCATTTTTAAATACACTTTTGATAAATTAAAATTTAATAAATTCGCAACTAACAAAAATGCATCTAAAAACTGCATTAATATTTTTAAAATATTATGGATCGAAGAGGTGGTTTTCGAAATGCTGATTAAACTAAAATATACAATGGCCTTTGAAATACTTTTTAAATTACAGAAATCCATCCATAACTTCAAGAGATATGAATATTTAAAATTGCATACTTTTTATATTATGTTAACTTTTATACAAATTTTAAAGAGAATTCCAAAAACAAGAAAAAATTTTATTTTTATATGAAAAAATTGGAACATGTTTTTATAAAAATGGGATAATGCATATAAGATTTTCGCGTACCAAAAATTTGACACTTTTATTTTAAAGATTCCAAACTTTTCATTTATGTTAAAAAATTAAAAAATTTGTATAGCATATTGAAAAATGCAATTGCATTAAAATGCATTTTTAAAAAATCTTTATTATTTTTAAAATGTTCGTCGTAACACCGCCATATGCGAAATTTTAAGGCCGTTTAAATAATTAAAATTCACAAAGTCTTTCCAGAGATATTGCTATTCAAAGTTACATACTTTTAATTTTTTTTTTTTTTTGGTTTTTGAGAAAATTAAATGCATTAAAATGCATTTTTAAAAAATCTTTATTATTTTTAAAATGTTCGTCGTAACACCGCCATATGCGAAATTTTAAGGCCGTTTAAATCATTAAAATTCACAAAGTCTTTCCAGAGCTATTGCTATTCAAAGTTACATACTTTTAATTTTTTTTTTTTTTTGTTTTTGAGAAAATTAAAAAGCGAAATAAAATCGCAAGTTAGTGCAATTTCACAAACCTGAAAACTGAAATTGATAAAAGGCTTAATGGAGTTTATATATACAAATTTTTATCGAAATTGAAAGCCATCAAGTAAAAAAATACACTTTTTCGGGCGTTCTTTCATGGAATGGTCGATATATATATTTTTTTTCAGTGGCATATTAAAATCATTTGTACACATATAAAGTGACTTGAATGCATGTAGAATCAGTTCGCGTTAATAATTTCCTGTGAGGGGCGCGAAAGTTATGGCGATTTTAAGTTGAACATATAAAAATTTTTACAAACTGTGAATTTATGTATAATTCTGGTTAAAATTACACGTAAAAACCTACTGAGTAATTCCAATAAAACTTATAATACCTTCAATGTTTGATGGTATTAGTGCAGAATATTTTGGGGTTTCCTAGTAAAGTTTTAAAAATGTTCTTTAAACTAAAAATTGCGATTTTAATATATTTTGCAAAAAATAAGGATAGAATCTAAATTATTTCTTCATACATTGAATGAAAATATATTTTGTTAGAGTTCATTACAAAGAAATGCTATTTCATATTGTGATCCTTTTTTAAGACAAGTAAATATTTTTTTGGTCCATAAAATGTTTATCTTTCGAAATTTTTTGATGCGTCTCCATTTTTATTAAGCATAACAAACACCTACTAATTATGTCAATTATAGTTAATTTCATGCTGCCCACACGATGTGCCTTAGCGAAATGTGTTTTGACAAAAGTGTCCCGTTTTCAATTATCAACGGCATTTGACTTATAATTATGATATTTATTATATTTATCGCCGCTCTTATATCTTTATATCCAATATTTGTTTAAATTGCAATTTTTTATATAAAAATACAAAAACAAAAAGTGCAAGTTTTGCATAATTTTCAAAAAGTCCATAAAATTCCTGTATTAAATTTATTTTTAATGCTCCTCCGATTTTGTTAAATAACAAAAAACTAAGTTCACGCAGTAATCCAAGCAATTCCATATGAAAAACTGTCTTTTTGAAAAATTTTCGCTCTTGTTTTCCAAACTTTGAGGCTATCTACTACGTTGACTATTACGGGCACATCAACGCATATAGCGCAAAATACGCACAATTACAACATGTATCAATCCCTATTCCAAATTTTGTATTCAATTGAGGGGCCCACAGACCCCGCCCAAAAAACTAAAAAATTTTGTCATCAAAACTCGACTACCATGTATTTAGTTGTTGAAAGTCTGCACACCAACAAAGATGGTGCAGAATTTATGTACAAAGTCCGATTAGTTTATTTATGATAGAATGAGATCAAAAAGTATAAACGCTCGAACAAAAATTGTAGAAGAATGGGAAAAACTTAAATAATTTTTAGCCGTTTTTCTATGTTCTTGAACTTTTATCAATAATCATGATTATAAAAAGAAACTTATGGTGCTAAAATTTTGCACTCTATTAGCTTCAAGTCTTGTGAGTTCATAACTGTAACCAATTTGTTTAAATTATCATTACGATAAAACTTATTAAAAATATAAATCAATTTCAGCAAAGTTAACAATTTTTGATAACGGCTCATATATCATTCCTTGAACAAATGCTAACAACATAAGTTCTACACCGCAGAACACAAAAAACTTTACAAAAAACATGATCTAAAAAAATACGAAATTTGACACACAACACAAACATTTAATATAATATTTTCGTCTTTTTCTCAAGTACTCACCTCCAGTACTGGAATCCATTTCGGTAAAATTTTAGTTATAACTGATTTTTTTTTTTTTTTTTTAAATCACATTTCCTTATTTGCAATTTTTCACATTCAAACATTCACAGCTGTTTATATATAAACTAAGTTACCAACTTGCATGAATTTTTGGTATTTATGCCATCGAAGCTTATGTTAGTGAAAGCTAAACTTGAAAATGAACACATAGTAAGGATAGTAATAACCAGAGGTATCCAGGTTTGCAGCTGGGCTAATCTCAGTCGAGTCCAAGGTTCTTACATACATAAATACACAGTTTTATTTTAATATTCTATATTTTGTTCTTGTTATTTTCTATTTCTTTTTTTTTTCGCTTTTATTATTTTATTTATTAAGCCACTTATATTGAAAGCTTCTTTATTGTGAACGGTGCTGCTTCGATCATTAAACCTTGGATGTAATCTGACATTTCTTTGGTCCCTGTATTTTTTGAGTGAAAACTTTCAAGAAAATATTCTACCACTTGGCCCTGAACAGTGTTTACCTCCTACTTACCACTTCAACCCGATTGTAAATCTTGTTGGAGCCTTTAAAATTACTGATTGTTAATCAGTATGCCTACTTTGAATTGATGTAATCAACTCAACTGTTAGTCTTTTATATTTTTTTAAATGGATTCTTATCACGCCTGCTTTGTTCACTGTTCAGCACAAGAGACGAAAAAGGGAGCTTGATTGTAAATTTACTTTGGCTTATATACATTTCTTAAAAACTAATATTACTGCAGTTTTTCTGCATTTAGTTCGAACCGATAGCGGTTGTTGTATCGAACTTTCCTTTTTTCCTGTTCTCATCTTGAGGTTCATTGCTGTAACAGTTTCGTTGATCTGTGTGTGAGTGTCTTTGTATGTGGCTTCATGTTTGTTTATTTTGTCTCCTTCTGACTTGCTGTGTTTAAATCTTTCCTCTACTCGCTGTTACTCCTTTACACTCCTGTTTATTTCTCATTGCTGCTTCTTCACTCTATTCCTGTTTTTCCCGCTTCTACCTCCATGATTCGTCAGTTCTGCTACTCGCCTTCTCAGCTGTGACGATGTAGTCATTCACTTCTTCACTTCGGCTTTTCTCCCTGCTGCTTTCTACTGCTACTTCTGTCTGCTGCGTTTTTTCTCATTAACTCCTAAATCGCTAGCGTGCCAGCTAACATCATCCTGCCCCTGACCAGAATCTGAAAAAAAAGAGGTACATAGTCGAATGTAATTCCAACATACATAACACCAACCCCCCCATTATAGATGGATGTAATCCATGTCCCTACCAATAAAATGCCAATAGATTATTTTATTTTCTCATACTATTTTCACATTTAAAAATTATTCCAGTTTTTAAGTTTCACAGTACTACCTGTTTACCTGCACTATTTAAATTTAAATAAAATATTGTTCTAACTTTTAGAAAAATAAATCAAATTTAAAAAGGACTAGTTAAATTTGATTTATTTTTCTCGCTTTGAAATAACATTCCATTCCTTAGAAATATATATTTAGAGCATCTCTAAAGAATTTTCAGAATCAGTATGATAATAGATAAGACCTTTAGTAATGACACTGGATAATTGACATCCGGATTTTGTAAAACAGTATTATCACAAATATATATACATATATAATTTTTTTCAGTGTAATTTTTTCACTCCCAAAACGGGTTGTCCTATAGTCTCTCATTTTATGTATGTGTAATATTTTTTAAATATAGTTATGTATGTGTATGTGTATTTTTTTGTTTCTTTGTATGTGATTTAAGTACCACCGTTGATTGCTATCGTATGTTAGTGACAGTTTTCATTTGGTTTTTAGATATTCCTTTTCTTTTTCACTATACACTTTTTCAACATTTTCTTTTCAATGTTTTTGTTGTCTTTCCAAATGTTATTTAGAAATGACAATCCTTATAAGTGGTTTCAAATGATTACAAACGAATAAGAAAAAGTAGGAGAAAAAAAAAGAAGAATGTGAATATTATTCATATTAATTATTTGTTCTTATTCATCGCCACCATCACCCTTCTTCGAGCTTTCTAACATTCAAAGTATTTTATTTTTATAGTCTCCGCAGAGAATTATTCATTAATTTTACAACTGTTTTCGAACAAGGAAATGTTCTTTTGTTTTCTATTTTTTTTTTTTTTTATTAGCTGGAATATAATAGGTTTTTGAATGTCTTTTTATTTTTAATTATATTTATTTGTTATAAGCAATTTGTTGATTTGTTATGTTTTTGACAGAAGAAGTCTGTTTGAGAGATCATTGTCTGGACTTGAGGCTCTTGATAATATGGGTTAATTAAAATAAAATTGTTTTTAGCAAGGGTGTACATCAGTTAAAGAATTCACATTCGATTTGGTATCATTTTGCCACCTATATGTAGTAAAATTATTGAATTTCATTTCAACGAATTAAACTGTTCTCTAAGATATTAATAAATGTTTTATAATATATTTGATTTCTCTAGGGAATATTCGTATTTTTATTTAAAATGTGCTCTTGTTTATTTATTTTTCTCAATGAATATGTTTTTATAACATTCATAAGTATAGATATTATTTAAAATTGTTTGAGCAAAATAAAAATTAGAATAACGCAATTAGAGTTAATCGCTTGTCGGCTCCTATAGCTCTCAAGGTAAGTGGAAGGCTTTTGTGATTTTTACATACAGGATACCAATAAGTTACAATAAATACTCACAGAAATAGTTAGTATATAAATTTTGTGAAATTTAATTTCTAGTATTTGGGCCATAACTTTTTTTCTTGCTTATAAACCCATTTTCTACACCTATAAAACCCTACATAAGATAAATATTTGAGTCAGATATCGTCCCCCTAGGTGATTGCTCTGAGCTCCATTCTGCTTTCAGCAGACAGACGGACGGACAAGCTAGATCGACGTACACATGGAATAACAAACTTAATATAAAAACAAGCGCGAATATTCGGCCCGGCCGAATCTATATACCCACCATCAACTTTTTCAAATTTTACGTTATATGGGAGGGGGCGGTAAAGTGGGCATTAAAGTGGGCGGACCACGCCCATTTTTTGTTTCCGAGTTTACATTGGTCCCTGAACTATTTCAACACAATTACGTTGATTTTCACCTTATAATGGAGGTGGGCGGTAAAGTGGGCGGACCACGCCCATTTTCGGTTTCCGAGTTAATATCGATCCCCGAACTATACGTACAAAATTTCGTTATCGTACATGCTTTTGTTGAAGAAATATCAGCAGAAAAGTATAAAACAGACACCCTGTGTTTCTAGTTTTTAGCCCATAACTTTTTTGTTTATTAACCGATTTTGCCCATTTTCAATCCCAAATAAACCTTATATAAGGCAAATATTTGTGCCAAATTTCGTCCCCCTACGTTGTCCCGTTCGAGCCCTATCCTGCTTTCAACAGACGGACGGACATAGCTAGATCGACTCAGAATCAAACCAGGACCCAGAAAATATATACTTTGTGGGGTCTTAGATAATTCCTTCGACATGTTACACACGGAATGACAAAATCAATATACCCCCCATCTTTTTGATGGTGGGTATAATAAAATATATAGTAAAAAGCAAAAAGTATAAAGTATAGAGTATGAAGTATAAAATGTAAAGTAAAAAGTATTAAGTATAAAGTATTAAGTATAAAGTATAAAGTAAAAAGTATAAACCATAAAGTATAAATGTTTACAGTTTTTCTCCCAAAAGGAAAATAAATTATGATTTTTTCACTGTAATATTTCCATCTGTGAACCAAAGTTTGTGAGAACTGTTGGACCAGAATTACGAACATCTTGATACCGAAGGTTTCAACATTTTCAAAGTCTTCACATCTACCACTATTCCCATTAAAGGTGAAGGGCCTAAATATCCATATTTTTAATAATACAAATTTGAAACTTTAAAAATGTAGAGTTAAAATTTATACATATAGGGTAAGTGCACCTAATGTCGGCATGTACCAGTAGTCGGCATTTTTAAATATAAACTGTAATAATTAACAACAGCGAATACTAATTATTGATGTAAGATCAATTTTCCCATTGAAAACATACTTATATTTTTAGTGCAAATGTTTAAAATATACTAATACCAGTAGTTTTTTGACAATTTCCTCCGTTCTTAAACAACATATTTTTGAAATCAGTTTTTAGAAAAAAAAAAAAAAAATTAAAGAAAGGCTACTTTCAAAGATGATATTAATTATAATAATTCAAGTTATATTTTAACAAAAAATTATTCAGAAGATAGACAACAATTGAAACCTTATGTTAAATGTGTAAAATTTTGCGTAAAGAATTCCATTTCATGGTTTGGTGGCTGCCGACCTTAGGAACAAAAAAATTTTATAGTATTCTATAGTCAGCATGTCATGTTAATTGAGAGATAATAATGTAATTAGTACTTCGGATCTAAATGTTTCTTATAAATACATTTAGACCAGGCGCGGATCCAGCCAAGGCATTTGGGAGAGGGGGAAATTTTTTTATCATCACTGGAAAAATTATGTTTTTATATATAATTTTAGTACTATGAAAATTTAACTATTTTTTTTTTTTTTTTTGCCAGAAAACTGGTTATTTATAATTATTATTATTTTTAATTACAAACAAAAATGCAAAATTACAAATATGTATTTAAATAAACATTTCTCAGAGAATATTGAAAGGATTTTAATTATGAAAGCCGTGTTTTTACTTTTGTAATACTACTGAATAGTTCAAAATAAAATAATTTAAATAAAGAATGCATCATTAGAAAAACACAAAATGCTAAGCTATTTAGATCTGGATAGGAGGTCAAGCACATTTGGGAATGGTAAATCGATTTCGATTTTAGTCGATTTTCATAGGAAAAAAGTTGGTTGTTTGCAATCGATTTTATTATTATACTATTTTATACTGAAATCTATTATTTATTTTCAAAAATCGAGTTTGTTTTAAAAAGTTAAAAAAAATATGTAGAATTATAAAAATCTTATAAATAAAATTTTTTGGTTGGTAATAATAAAGTTATGTCCGCTTTTTTAAATATATTTTGGCGGTGAATATTTAAGGAGTAAAAGTAAAATTCAAAAATGCACCCAAGTGGAGTTTGCCAATAGAAAATGAAAAAAAAAAAATCCCAATATTTAATTCGAAAAGATCTTATTATTTTTACATATCATTCCTAGCTGGGCAGTTGGCAAAACAATAGTCTAAACCCTCTAAAGGAAAAAAAAAAAATAATAAAACAATTTATCCTAATATTAATAAAATTGCTCGAGAATATCAATACCATGTGAACTTCTATTCTTGAACGATGTCCTTATAATAACCCAGCAAAGAAACAGGCTTAGTAGTGAACATAGCCTTTTTTATAAAGCTTTACTGAAGAATATTGGTTTGATGGATAAATAAAATATTCACAGATTTCTTATATATTATATACATAACTTTTATATATGTGACCTGAATATTTGAAATTATTTTATAGGTTTATTTTTGAATTTTTAGATGTTTTTGATACACTTTTGACTTTATCAATAAAAAATCGACTTCAAAATAAAATCGATTTTGGGGACCGATAAATCGATTTTATTTTGAAAGTAGATGATTGAATGAATTAAACATTTAAATGTGAAATAAAATCTCGCTTAAATTTAATTTTTACTGGAATATATTATATGTCAACTGGAAAATATACGCTAATAATTTTTTCTGCAAAGAGAAGCCCTTGAAGAAAATCTAGTGAAAATTATGTAAATAAATCACTTTATAAAATTTCATACTATTTCAGTCTGAATGTTTATATTTTTGTAGTTTTACTCAAAGAACAATCTTCTTGAGTACATCACCAACCAATTTTCGAGAAAATTCGAAAAAAACAATTTTGAGATTAGTTGCTGAACTAAAAATCTCGGAACTCCCTAAATTTTAGATAAATTTTAGATTTTTTATTAGGAAAAACATACCCTTTAACTATATTAAAATACTTTTCTATTTTACGTATTTCTTTCTTAAGTCTTAATGATATTTTGTTTACAATAAAATGAGATGTCAATATTTAAAATCGTTTAAAAACTCAAAAATTTTATCAAACAATTTTTCATTTATTTTAAACAAATTATTTCATTTTAAGCTTTATTTGTAGCATACCTTCTGGGGAATTTCACATAAAATCTAATAAGTTCTTCAGTTTTTATCTAACTAAAGTAACCAAATCTTGCTATATTTACAACAAAAATGTTTTTAAATTGATTGCATATTTTTTGTTGACTTTTACAGAAAAATTCTAATACATTGAATCGCCAAAAATTTCAAACCAAAGAAATAAATACGACAATAAACTTTCAAAATATCTTAATAGAAAAAATACAGGAACCTAAAAAATTTAAGCATAACTCCAAAATTTGATAGGCTTTGGACATTTAAAAAACTTATTTATGATGCTATTTATGTTATTTCCCGAGTAATTATTCAACGCTATAGAGTGTATTTAAAAATTAATTTTTAAATATGAAAAAGTTTCACACAGGTGTGCGAAAAAAATACAACAACTCTTCAGGAAAGCAAGAGAAATTTTCAGAAGGTTTAATAAAATATTAAGCGAAAAGTAATATTTTTGTTATCGTCCTCTAGGAAAATGGTAGACATTTTCTTGGGAAAATGTTAAATTAATGGTTTTATTTAAACAATTTTTTTCTTAACACAAAATTGTGAATATTTTCAATAAAAATAAATTAAAGTTTTTTCTTGAAAAATTAAAATTTTTAGACCTTTATTATTTTATTTATAAATTAAATCTGTGTAGTGAACCAAAATTTCTATCATATGTAAAATTTATTAAATCTAAAAAAATATTATATTTTGTATAAAAGAACTGGGAAAATTTTGTGTTATTTATTAATAAATGGTTGACTTTTATTAATTTTTTTCTGTGAAAATGCTTTTGTTCATTTTTGATGTTAAAAAATTATTTCGTATAAAATTTTTAAAAGATTCGGATTTATAAAAAGTAATATTAAAACATTAGTTAGTGTAATTTCAATATGACATGAAACTAACACTTACACAGAGAAAACAGATTCGTTGTGGCAACCGAATTTATTGTCAATCGAATTTGTTCGGTCCCATCTACTATCCAACAAATTAGTTACAGTTTCCGAATATTTCGTTCAACGTACCTACAATATTGCTTTAAGAGTAATCGATTTTAAATTAATTCGATTAGCAGAAACGAAAATATTACTGGAAATAACTGAATTGAAAGCTACTAATTCGGTTACCAAATCTGAATCAACAATATGTTTACGTAGTTGTCAACAATTTATTACGTAATTATATTTTTTGATATTTTGTATTAATTTTTTATTTATTAATAACAACACATATAATTCGTTCTGCTTATTTAGTCCGTGGATGCACATAATATTGAGAAAGAGACTTCTACATACGTATAACATACTGAAAACAAAATTCTTAAAATTTGAAAGCTCTTCGCCGCATCTAATCTATAAAAGATAATGATTAGATTTTAAAAATTTATCCATTTTTTCACAACAGCAGATACCTACCCACGAAGGTTTCATATTTTTTAAGCACCACGGATCCAAAAGCTTCCAGAAATTTTAGAATTGGCCGGAAAAAATCTGTCGATATATATACATATGACAATAAATATATTCTGCACGTATAACGACAATAAGAACTTACCGTACTTTTATATAAAGCATTCAAACGACTGGTAGCATTTGCATTTACCCACATTTGTCCAGAGATTTTTGTTTTCATTCCTTTTTATTTTATTGTTTTCTTTTTATTTAAATTTTTGTATTTTAATTTTCTATATTTGAATATTATTATACACAATGTCAAAAATAATTTATCGTTTAGTCGAACCGAATGCTCTTCTTTAATCATAACCGAATTTTTAAAATATTTGAACGAATATTAAGAACTAGAACTGTAAATACATTATGTAAACGAATTTTTGTTACAGCTACTAATATACGTTTAATTTAGATACATTTAGTAGAACTAAATTTAGTTGCCTAATTCGAATTTATTAATTACCAAATAATTGGTAAATCTAACTATATTGTTTCTTGTTATTACATGTTTTATTTTAGGAACACTAATGTTGTTACAAATATAGAAAATCTTTTAGATATACATATTTTTAAAAACTGAGAAGTAATATTGTTTACATTTCTTGAATTTTTGTAATAGTAATAGTTTTGCAACTAATCCTTTTTGTGTGTGTATACAATATTTTTTTTTTTTTTGTTTTTGACATATAAGTTTTTAATTGTATGTAAAGTTTAAGCTTGAATTTAATGAAAAAAATATATAGGAATTGCATTTCCTATATTTTTTCTATTTTTAAAAACCCATTTATTTGCTTTAAATTTTTCGAAGAAAAAATACGAGAAATACTTTTTTCTAAACATAGTTTGGCCATTCCTAGACTATATTGAAGATAAATTCATTCTGCCTTCTTTTATTTTCACTAAAGAAAATTTTTCTTAAAGAATTTTTAATTTTTCCTTTTCCTATTGTAAATTTTTAATTTTTCTAAGGTCGAAAATCCATTTTGGGGGAATTTTAGCGCCTGATTTAGACCCTATTATTAGAAACATTTCGTCGGAACTATGTAATGATTTATCTGTTATTATAAGGGGTCATTTCGATTATGTTTGTAAAAAATGTGTTAAAAGTTAATTAAAACTTAAGATTCATACATAAAAATGTTCTACTGAATTTTTCTACGTAAAATTTTACTATAGGTCTCTGAAATGTAAAATTGTATTTGTTGGACCATTTTTCCAAAAAAAGATAAACTATATTAAAAATATTAAAATTGAAAACCAGGAAAAAAAAAATTAAACTGCCGACCACCAGTACACTTACCCTATGCATATTTTGTAAATTTTGTATTTCTGTTTATTGATGAAAGAAGACACAATTTCCTATAAAATCATATACTACTTTGAATTGAATGATAAGTTCTTAAAAATATTAATCAACTAATAATTTTTTAATGCTTCATATGTACTTTCATAAAAAAGGTTAAGTCTTCGATCAAATATATAATATATTTTGCCATAATACTCTTCAACTTATTTGCAACAAAGAACTTTCGAATATTTAACACTTTCCTAATACAATTTCACAGTCATTGGACTTGGAGCACTACAATATAATGACTGTAAAATAATTAAATCAATTTATTAATTACACCAAAGAAACAACATTCCATTATAACATTAACAATCACTTTTCTGTTGCTTTTAGTAGTTATGTGCTTGCACACTGGGATATAGTTATAAGTGATATATTGTCATAGTATTTTATTGTTAAAGGACAAACAGAAATGACCATAAAAATTTTTGTGACAAAAATTTAATAACATTGGGGGTTTTGTAAGCTATTTGGCTCACAACATAATATTTAATATTTTACTTAGCTGTTAAAAACTCCTTTTTGTTAATATTTATTGTTTAAAAGTGTCCGAATAATTATTTTTCAAACTGTTTACCTTAAAATACCTCTTGTTGTTTTAATGGTCAGACAGATATTTAGCACATTTCATATTATTTTCTCAGAAAAAAATAATGTAATTATATTACCCTACAGAAATATTACAATTATAAAAAATAAATAATTTATTTCTGCAAAAGGCCTTCTATCTCAACGATGTTTCAGATTTTTGAGAACAAACTCAAAGACGCACAAATTATTGGAAATACTAAATAAATGTTTTAAGAACAATTTATTTAAAGCTCTATGAATTTGGAATTTTGAACCATTAACATTACTATTAGGAGGAAGTTAAATTAAAACTTATCATTTTTATCCTAGCAATTCTCTTAATAAATAAAATAATCGTATAAATCAAACAGTGTAGTGTAATAAATATTCTACCTCGATCAATTAAATTTAATTATAATTACAGACAAAATAAAAAAAAGAATTAAACAAACGAATAGATTTTTAATGCGAACATAAATACTTCCACACAATTATACAGTGATGGTTGAAAAATTTGCAACTAAAAATTTCGATATGTTATAGAATATTTAGAAGAAATACTAAAAATGAAATTTATGTGTTTATACCCTTCATCACAGGTGTAAAAAGTATACATATATGGGCAATTCTCTTTTTACGTTTGCCTTTATGAAACCGACATTCAACCTCAAATATTTTTTTAAATTCTGACTTTTTTAAACAACTTTTGATGCAATTATATTAACAATACTTAGTTGTGTAACACAAAAAAAATTTAAGACCTGAAACGGTTCCATGTGGTGCCAGCAAGCACCCAAAGTCAAAAATTCAAAAAAAAAAAATGTTTGAAACTAACAAGTTTTTTTTATTTCTTTTTCTTGCTGTAGTCGCAAATTTTAGAATAAATATCCAATTCTTCTAATGTAGACTATAAACACTTGAAGAAAGGGACCAGCATGGGTTTAACTAGCGTGCAATTAACCAGAGTCAAATTGTGTTGTGCAAAAGTCGTGAAACAAAATTTTAAAAAATTTAAAAATTTTGCAGTTTTTCACTGGAGATTTTACGCCGTTTCGGATATTTCAAAATTCAAAACAAAGACTAATAGCTCTTGAAATTATGCATCATTTGACATATATCTCGTTAATGTGCCCTCAACAGAAATGCTGTAAGAGCTACCCAAACTTGGAGGGAAAAAACGTGAATGGCTCCAAGAGGTGCCTTTTTCGCGAGGCACACTCGCAAAGTTATTTCAGTGAAGCTAGAGTATGGCTTTACTTACGCAGAAAATATAATTTCACTAAAAATGTATATATGCTAGAGAATTATATTGTATTATTTTGGTCCTACTTTTTTAAATATGATAAAAATCAGAATAATCCGAAAAAGGACTGTTTTCTTTTTGATCTAGCTAACGAGAGGACAATTTCAGGATGAACATTTTGGGAGAAACTATCTTAGAATGAAGTAAATTTTCATTTCAGCTACGAATATTGATATTTAATTTTCAGAATACGATTGTAATGCTAATAAATTCCTCAAATATGATTATTATAGAATTCGGCGCAAATGAGTTACATCCTTCTAACTCAATAACTTCAAATTGCACATTTTCTATTAATTTAAATAGTAAATAATAACAAATATTTAAAAAATTTTTTTACTAAAAGGGAACAATTTTATAAAAAGGAATAACATACGAGGGCGGATCAATAAGTCCGTGACTTTTTGAATGAATTTTCAACATAATCTACTTTTAACTCAATACACTTAGCCCAACGTTTCTCCAGTTTTTGTATCCCTTCCAAAAAAGAGGATTTTTCGAGGTCCTTAAAATAGGCATTTGTTTGGTCAATAATTTCATTGTTGGAGCTGAATCTCTTTCCACCAAGCCATTTCTTTAGGTTTGGAAATAGAAAGTAGTCACTAGGGGCTAAATCCGGAGAATATGGCGGATGAGGTACCAATTCGTAGCCCAATTCATAGAGTTTTGCCATTGAGACTGCACACGTGTGCACCCGTGCATTATCTTGATGAAAAAGAACTTTTTTCTTGGCCATATGGGGTCGTTTTCTTTTTAAATTCTCATTAAATCGGTCTAGTAAGTTAGCATAATATTCGCCGTTTATTGTTTTTCCCTTTTGAAGATAATCGATGTGTATTATCCCGCGTGCATCCCAAAAAACTGTTGCCATCACCTTACTGGCCGACAAACTTACCTTGGCCGGAGAAATCCATTTTTTAGACTGCTGCTTGGTCTCCGGAG
The DNA here is from genome assembly GCA_951394005.1 of Protophormia terraenovae. Taxonomy (NCBI): domain Eukaryota; kingdom Metazoa; phylum Arthropoda; class Insecta; order Diptera; family Calliphoridae; genus Protophormia; species Protophormia terraenovae. Next base: position 104,805,493 of record OX596077.1, read on the forward strand.
TACAGTAATGGAACCATGTTTCATCCACAGTTACAAAACGTCGCAAAAACTCATTCGGATTGCGGTTAAACAACTCCAAACAATCCTTTGAAGTTGTCACACGTTTACGTTTATAGTCAATTAAGAGCAAACGCGGCACCCATCTTGCAGACAACATTCTTAAACCCAGCTGATCATTTCAAATCGAAACCATACTGCCATATGAAATGTCTATTGCATCAATAATCTCACGCACTTTTACTCTTCGGTCGGCCAACACCATATCGTGGATTTTTTCAACATTTTCGGGTGTACTGACCTCAATTGGCCGTTCAGAACGTTCAGCGTCATTTGTACTTTTGCGACCACAAAGAAAGTCAGTAAACCACTTTTTTACCATTGAAATCGATGGTGCAGAGTCCCCATAGTATTTATCGAGCTTTTCCTTGGTTTGATTGACGGTTTTTTTTCGCAAAAAATGTTTAATGAGCACTCGAAATTCACTTTTTTCCATTTTTAGAAAAATACACGAGGTTGTATGATTTGAACAGCTGTTAAAAGCAAAGTAAATGACGACACTTGCTCAAAATTTGACAGTAGTCTATAAATAGGAGGTACTTGATGGCAACAGTATTGCTTTTCATATATCTGCGAGGGAAGTTCGAAAAGTCACGGAAATATTGATCCGCCCTCGTAATTAACATAAAAATTCTTAGGAATATTTTTAGGAACTTGTTTATTATAAAAAATTAATTATCGAAAATCATTTAAAACGATTGAAAATTCATGAAACAATTTTTTGTTTTCATGTAGCATAAACCTACACCAGATTTCTCACACATTGTATGGGTGAACCCAAAACATTTGGGATAATCACATCATATTTTTTTATCTACCCATTTAGGCCAATGACCGATTTGATACTGCCGAACTGTTCGCATAGGAACACGTTGCGCAGATCCTATATGTTTCTTTGCTTCGATCTTATCTTCCAAAAAGCGACGTGTTTTTGAGATGGGTTTTATTCTAGAGTGATCGATTATTTGACTTTTTGGAGAAACCGTTTTTCGAATAGTTGGAATTTTGAAAAAACCGGTTGTTGTTTTGAAAATTCAGAAAAACCGGTTAAACAGTTTTATCAAAAAGTAAATATTTTCATCAAAAATCTTTATTTTTTTCTAAAATATTAAACAAATCCTATAATATTGAGGTTAAAATTTATTATGTGTTAAAATCAGAAAATAATCATCAGAAATGAGATTAAGTCCTATATAATATGTAGAGGAACTATAGCTTTATATGGAAAACCGTGTCTTATTTTTTTCGAAATCGATTTTGCAGGTAGACCTCTTTCAAATTCGACTCCACTAAAAAATAAAATAATATATTGTTACAATTATTAAAATGATAAAAACCCAAAAAATTATTTTAAAACTTAAAGAATTTAAAATAGTTTTTAAGTTTTTGTTTAATTTAATATGACAAACAGAAATTTGAATAAGTAATAAAAAAAGTAATCAAATTCATTCGAAAAAACTCTCTGCAGTATGAGTTCATTTTAAAATCAAAACTATTTTGACTTTTCATACTGCAATATTGGTATGACGCACATACTTTTTCTTAACCTCTCTCAATTTTACTAATACATATCGTACTTATTGCATGAGCTTATGCAGTATGTGTCTATGGGGCGCTTTATATAATTAATTTCAATTTAACCTCAAACTATATTTTTAAAACACAACAAGAAATTAACTTTATTAATTTTATAAATTTTTCCTAAATTTCCATTCAAATATTAGTATTTAGTACAATCTTTTTTTGAAATAAAGTGTTATTTTTAGACCAGTTTTTTGTGTTTAAAAAAACGCTTTATTCGACATTCGAAAAATTAACATTTTGAAAAAAAAAAACTACAGTACTGAAATGACTGATCCCCGATCTTTTTTTGAAGTTCTCTTTCAGATGGCAACTTAAAATCAGGAATTATATTTTTTCTGATGGTTCCTAATCCATATATACCTTCTTTAGCTAGATATTCCAAAAAATGCAACGACGTTAAATAGTTATCAAAGTAGAGCTTGTAATTCTGTCACAATATATATATATATATATATATATATATATATATATATATATTTTTTTTTTTCGGTTTCCATCTCCGTATTATATTTAAATCCAGAAAGGTCACTCAAAACATTTAATTTATGGCCCCACTTATGAGATTATTTTGGATTTATTTCTTTTCTTATATCTTTTGATCATCTACACAAAGTCGTGGTTCTAGCAGAACTTTTGAATGTGCAGTTACTGTCTAATCTTTCCAAATTTATTAGCAAGCATCGTCTGTCGAACAAACGGTGTACCAAGAATGGAACTTCAATGGTTGGTTACTCTAGGCAGTTGGATCAATGTCATTATATAAACTATACCAATAAATTTTTGGATAAATTTGTTTATAAGAGATGACCAGTATGTTGCTTTTAGTATACTAAGGAGTGAGATCGAAAAAATCTTAACACACATTTTGCCTCATAACTTTTTTGGGAATCAATACTCAAAATTTTTTTTGATCTACTTATCATGGAAAAATACTTCAGTTATTACTTTTAATAACAACCATGTTAATTTGTCTTTATTTTCATCAAAATAAGTGATGAAAAAGATTTACGTCCTACAAGTTATTAAAAAATTTCAAAAAATCCAAATAAGTCTTACAAATAATTGGCCACAGAATTAAATGTCGTCCGTAAAACCGTTTCTAATGTTATTAAACAGTATCAAGAGAATTTGACTATTGATGTGAAACCTAGTTCGATAAGAAAAAAGGACCACATGATATTGGGAAGGCCAGAAAATTGAAGGCATATTGAAAGGAACTCCAAACACATCTGGTAGAAAATCAGCTCAGTTTTCTCAGTGCTTCGACTATTTGGTGCGAAAATTTAAAGCTAATGGGAAAGTTGATAACATATAAAGTTCAAAACATTCCAAACTGGAATTCTGCAAAAAAAAATTACAAGCCAAAAATAGGACTCGGAATTTAAAACCAAATTTCATACAAAAATACTCAAGCTGTATAATTGACGAAGAAACGTAGGTGCTGGCAGAATCTTCGCAGCTTGTGTCTCAAAAATGTTTATTGCTAATGCTCGAAGCAATGTTGGAGATAAGTTTAAGATCCAAAAGCAGCAAAAATTTCTTACAAAATTCATGGTATGATAAGCTTTTTGCAGTTGCGGCAAAACAGGAAAGTCATTTGATACATTCGTATCTATAAATACCAAAATATGCATAAAGGAACATTTGCAAAAAAGATTTCTTCTTTTCTAAAGAAAGCTCAATGCGTCCACATATTTTTGGACCCATTTGGTATCATGTCACTACGGTAAGAAAGCTCTGCAGTGGTACCAAATCAATAACATAGTTTTAGTACCAAGAGAGGTCAATTTTCAAAATTGTCCATAGCTTAGACCAGTGGAGAGATATTGAGCTCTTGTGAAAAGTGAATTGAAGAGCACAAAAAAGGTGTCCCAAAATACCAAAGATTTTAACATAAGATGTGCACAATGTTCCAAAAATATGACTGAAGCAACTATCAAATCTCCAAAGAAAGGGTTTTCAAAAATGGTCCCCAATTTTATAATTAGATTAGAACCATAAAAATTATATATTTCTGTGATCTGTGCTAAATTATCAAATGACTAAAAAATAATGAAAACTCTAAGATCAACCGTTTCCAAGTTATTGAATATTATGTATGTTATGAATTTTTCGATCTCACTCCTTATATGTTATACAAGAATATTATTATATTATTTTAATTTTAGTTTTTGAACAAAATGCAATTTAAAATAATTCATCACTCTAAAGGGGCGTCAGCTGCCCTCTTCCTCCGTTTAGCTTAAGGCACGGGGAATCACATTTTTATCCAAGAACCATGGTTGTTTGAAGACCGGGTTTGCGGATTACATAAGGACGGCTATTGCATATCATATGCAGCCGGACCAGGTAAGACTAGGGCTTGTATTATGATCAAAAAAAGCCTTAAAGCTTTGATTCTATCTGATTTTAGCGATAAGGACACGTGTACAATCACTGTTGAAAACAAAAACGAGTAGTATGGCAAACTCCACGACAAAGAAGGCGATATCCTGTGCTAACAGAAGGAATATACCTCTTATAATATGCGCAGATGCTAATGCACATCATATCATCTAGAGAAGCTCAAACATCAACCAAAAGGGTGAGTCACTATTCAACTTCATTGTTGAAAATAAACTAACAGTAGTTAATAGGGGTAATGAACCCACTTTTATTGTTACTAACAGAAGGAAAGTTCTTGATATTACACTTATTAGCGACAAATTTTCGAACTTGATAAAAAATTGGAGTGTGTCGATGGACTACTCCTTTTCAGATCACATGTATATCGACTTCAAAACTTCTTTAGAGGTAGACTCTGAGAATTCTTTTATTAACAGAAGAAAGACCAACTGGTAGATTTTTGCTGGAATATTGGGTAATAAGTTAATAATAGACTATTATTGACGATAAATCACTATTAGACTCCACAGTGGAGCAATTGCCTAATTTCTTAGCTGAAGCTACCGAAAAATCCTGTAAAAGAAAACTTTCATCATGGACAAAGCTAAGCCCACATGGTGGAATGCTGAAATAGCGGAGAAACGCAAATAATGCAGAAAGCTATTCAATGAAGCTAAACGCAGTGGAAGTTGTATCACTTACAAATCTTCACTAAATAGCTTCAAGAATCTAATCAGGAAGGCCAAAATACTATCCTGGAGAAAATTCTGCTGCAATGTAGAAAACTCCTCGGAAACAAGTAGGCTATGCAAGATCCTGTCCTCTATTCTGACAATATCGTATGTACAGAAAGCCAATTGAACTTGGACAACTTCCAACTATCCAGTCAAGATACTAATGGACACTTCCACGACTGCCAGGAACTATTTACACAGCATAGGGAAGATCAAACAAATGTTTTACAGGATATTTCACATATCCCTTAAGATGGGCAGTTAAAAGCTTTCATCCCTTTAAATCTCTGGGTCTGGATAGTATAATTCCAGCAGATCTCCAGGAGAACATAGAATACTATTGTAATGGCTTTCGACCATTTTCAGGGCCTGATTACGTCTATCACTCGTTCCAAAAACGAGGACAGCATATAAGATGGTCTTTATCCCAAAGAGAGGAAAGGCATCTCATACCAAGGCAAGAGATTTTAGAGCAATTAGTCTATCATTTTTATACCCCCCCCATCTTTTTGATGGTGGATTGATTGATTTTGTCATTCCGTGTGTAACATGTCGAAGGAATCATCTAAGACCCCACAAAGTATATATTTTCTGGGTCCTGGTTAGATTCTGAGTCGATCTAGCTATGTCCGTCCGTCTGTCCGTCTGTTGAAAGCAGGATAGGGCTCGAAAGGGACAACGTAGGGGGACGAAATTTGGCACAAATATTTGTCTTATATAAGGTTTGTTTGGGATTGGGCAAAATCGGTTAATAAACAAAAAAGTTATGGGCTAAATACTAGAAACACAGGGTGTCCGTTTTATACTTTTCTGCTGATATTTCTTCAACAAAAGCATGTATGACATCGAAATTTTGTATGTATAGTTTGGGGCGATATAAACTCGAAAACAAAAAATGGGCGTTGTCCGCCCACTTTACCGCCCTCTCCCATACATATAACGTAAAATTGGAAAAAGTTGATGGTGGGTATTTAAATTCGCCCGGGCTGAATATAACATTCGCGCTTGTTCCTACTGAAAACTCCAGAGAGAATTATAGATGCCCATATCAGGACACTTCTAAGATCGGACACCCTATCAAAGACTCAACATGCCTACATGAAGGGTAAATCGACCGACACTGCGCTGCACTCACTGGTAAACCACATAGAAATATCCTTAAATTATAAAGAATTTACATGGTAACCTTGCTGGATACTGAAGGAGCTATTAATAACGTCAAATCTGTCTCTGGCATTGTTACAACTTGGAATAGATCGCACGATAATTTCATTTGTCGGGAAGCTTCTTACTCTTAGGTGCATTAAATCAAATTTGTGCGTCTTGAATATATGCAAGGTAGCCCACAAGGGGGTATATTGTCTCCTCTACTTTAGAATCTAAATATAAACACATTACTTAAGACCATGGAAAAGACGTGTTGTAAGACAATTGCATACGCTGATGACGTGACAGTAATTGCCACGGGCAAAGATACATAACTTCTTTCGGAAGTAATGGAATCCGCACTGGATATCCTACTCATATGGTGCCATAGTTGTGGATTGAGAGTTAATCCACCTAAAACTGAACTGGTATTGTTCACGAGGAAATATAAAATTCCTAAATTTGTAACCCCGAAACTAAATGGTATCACTCTGACACTATCCGATAATGCCAAATATCTTGGACTAATACTTGATAGTAACTGTAACTTGAATACAATATCAAGGACCACAAAAGCGGCAACAGCTCTCTACTGCTGCAAAAAGGCAATTGGCCTAAACTGGTGTTTAAACTTAAGAATGCTTACTGGTTATGCGAATGTGTAGTTGGCTCTCGAGAAGAAAAATTAACAAAATAACGTATTATGAGAACAATGGCGGTCATGACCACTGGCGCTCTTAAGACCACTCCAACTAATGCGCTGCTGATAATCTTGAACTGGCTACCACCAGACATCCTGGCAAAGCAAATAGCTGTACAAACTGATGTAAGATTAAAAGCCAATAGGGCTAAATAACTATCATCCAAAATCCTAAGTATATATATATTGGAATAAGGAAGTTGACTATATCACACCTAGACCAACTTTCGACACGGGTTTTCAAGTGAAAATACCGGAAGAAACACACCATGGTAATGGTCTCTTACTCGCAGATGACACTAATGGGTCAAAAACACATGAAAATACCGGATGTGGCATCTACTCGGAACAGTTGAACCTAAGACTGTCCTTCAAGCTACCGTACTGCAGCAGCGTATTACAGGCTGAGATTATGGCCACAGAATGAACTTACTGATAGTAAAGCGGCCATAAATTTCCTAGTGAATGTGACACCACATCAAAAATTTTTCAAGAATGCCGGGCGTCTCTAGAAGAGGTAGCGAGACATTCATCGGCTACCTTTATATGGGTTCTTGGACATAGGGACATAGATGGTAACTGTAAGGCTGATTGCAGGAACCACCCTAGATCATATCGAACCAAGCTGTGATATTGGTGTACCTCTTATGACATGTAAGCAGCTAATCTCACACAACCTCTATAATAGAGCGATAGCGAGATGGAAAAGTGAACCCACTTGCGCTGAGTCCAGGAAAACCTGGCCCAATATAAACAGACAGAGGACGGCAAAATTGTTGAAGCTGTGCAGAATCCATATTAGAAACCTCATTGGGGTGATTACTGGCCATTGAATCATTGGAGGGCATGCTCAAAGGCTATTGTTTTCATACAATGATTTTTGTGGAAGTTGCAATGACGAGGAAGAGAGGAATCTACTGAACATCTTCTTTGCCATTGCCCAGCATTTGAAGACTTATGATTTATTTGGTCATCGAATACTAATTGACAAAACTTGTCTGGCATATAGTGATCTGAATAGAATTCACTCCTTTATCAAATCCACAGGACACCTTACTAATAGTAGCCACGAAATTTAGGACTATGGCTCGAGATGAATAGACGGTATCACAACGGGACCTATTTTTAGACCCTTTGGTTACTGCCAATTTAAAAAATATTTGAAAAGCAAAACCAAATACAAACTTAAAATATCATCTTAGTTCCAAATGTTTTCATCACTACTGTATGTTTGTATATTAAACATATAAAATGAATAAAAGAAAATACGCACATTTGGAAATAATGCCCCTTTTTTTTGTTACTTTAACAACAGCAAAAACGCAATAAAGAAAACTTCAATCTAACTGTGTACCTTCTACGAGTTAAATTACTTTCAAGTTTTCCTAGAAATAGAAGAGACGTTGCTGAAAATAAAAAATATATAAAGACAAATAAATATAAAAATATAAAGTCGCCGAGCCGTAGTATAAAATAGAAGAAATGAAATCATTTCTTTACAATCTTATTGCATTTAATGTCATGTTGTATTAGTGGGTGTCTTAAGAATAAGATAGAGAAATAAAAAAATTACACTAAAGAAAACGAAATCAGACAATATCAAAGTGTCTACTGACTGGTGTAAGATTTGTATGTCCGTCCCTGGATTCATTCATCCATTTGTGTTTGTCTGGCTTGTATGTTTTTATTTTATTTGTTGACGGATTTTTTCTTTTTAATTTGGTATTCAATGGCATGGGTTGGTTTTTATTACATTTAATGGCCACAGTTTGTTTGGAATTTTACACTTTAACTCAAATTGTTTGATATTTATACAGACTAAAACACATATAACTAAAGTGCATGAAAGTGAAAGAAAGGCCTTTGTTATAAGGGCCTTTTTAAAAAGTTGGATGTTTTTGAGCAGAAAATTTAATTTTTTATCTTCTCTAGAAAATCTCCCAGACCTCCTTTTTTTAATGCTTTTCCAAATGGCTTTATAAAAGCTATGTAAAAATAGCTAAGAACTTAAATGTCAATAAATTAATATTAAATGTATTTCAAAGGCCTTTCTTTTGTTTCTTTTCTTACTTCTTTAATCATGCTTTCACCCACACATACGTTTATTTACAATAACTTTACACCAGCACAGAAAAACCACATACAGGATTCAACACCATTCGTATTTATTTCTACGAACACTGCTGCTGTTTCTGCTATTTAAGCTTTTTTAATTGCATTTTTGCTCATCTTCTTGCGTCTTGTGTTTGTTGCTTTTTATTTGTGGTAGAAAAGTTGAATTAAATAGAAAAAATCCAACAAATAATGAATTAAATTTTTATAGTCATTTAGTAAAGAAATTATTGCAAAATATTTAATTAATTTCCGGTATAAATAGTTTCGTTCTTTTAAACATTAACTCGATTGAATTTTAGTTTAGGGGTTTACAAAAGGAGATAATAAGTTTGTAGGAAAACAATTTCGTAGCTTTTACTATATTAAATATTTATTTTATAAATACGTTCTTTTTTGTAATATAATTAAAGGTATATCCACAAATTTATCAAAAAGATCTTACTTTAAAATATAACTAAAAAACGAAAGCGGGCAAAAATAAATGGAAGTAATTTTTAAGGAATTACTTTTTCATTACTTTCAAAATATCAAATAGTGTATGTTTTCTTCTTCTTAAAAAAAATATTTAAATATCATCAGCAGATGTTATTAAAGAGCGTTTACAATTGCAAAACATTGATGAACGGTTTCTGTTATCGCAAATATTTACATTGTTGATCATAAAAAAATTTTGTCTATTTTCAATAAAAATTGCTTTACAAACAACACTTGTTTTTCTTCAAAGGAAATAACTACATAGAAGCAATTTAAATTTAAAACAGCACCATGATTTAAAACAGCACCATGAAAATACATTTTTCATGACATCCTACTAAGTGAATAGGCGTCAAAAAAGAGAACATCCTCCAATGACAAGCCTTTGTTAAATTCATTGGAAATGATCCGAATTTTCACTTCCTCTGGATCACAAGTTCAGGATCTTATTGACTTCTTTGGATGTTCCTTTTTTGCTGGGATATTATTAAGTGTTAAAAAATTCAACAAAATATTTGTAACACATTTGTTCAAAAACTAATTCCGAAGCTTATATAGAAGCCTCACGAAATCCGAAAATGCGTTTTGACCGATATCTCAGATTCCAATGGACCAATTTTGTTTATTCCCTCAGCAAAAAATTCTAAAAAAATTCGAATTTTCTCTGCTTATACAGATGCTTTAAAAAGTTAAAAAAACAAATATGATGTAGCTTATTGTTGTTGTTTTTCATTACCCATAACAACAATATTCAAAGCTGCCATTAAATAAATTAAAAAAAGAGATTTGGCAATAACTCGCTTGTTTATGGACCGATTTCTTCAATTCATAAATAAATTTTAGAAAAATATTTATGACCAATCCGTTTAAGAACGTAGCTTATATAGGAGCTTCAAAAACACGTTTTGGCCGATATCTCTGATACTAATGGACCATTTTTTTTTCATTTATTCATCAACAAATTTTTAAAAAAAGATTCCGAATTTTTCTTTCAAAAATTAAGTCGCCAGAAAATCCGACAACAAATACGATTTTTGGAGGTATCTTCGGTTTTTTTTGGCGATATCTCAGTTATTTATAAACCAATTTTGCTCATTTTTATTAGTGTTCTTCTAAGGAATATTCCGTACAATTTGTTGTATAAAACATACATATATATCCGATGGCTGGGCCTTTCTAAAAACTGATATCAACAAACAGACGGACATCTTTATATCGACTCCTATATACTTTTTGGGATCTTAGATGAATATTGTAGAAATTACAAACGGAAGGACAATTTTGTAGGTCCCCTGGTTTAGGTGGCTTTTTTATAATAAATAAATCTCCGGACGCTCTCTTCGATGGACGCGGACACCTGTTTTTATAGAAAACATTTCTCGTAGCCAGACAATAATCATAAATGTACCGAATAGAAATGTACCGAATATTGCGAAATGAGATGCATCCTGTTTTCATTTTTGTCCGCATTTGCATTCATATTTCATCATTACTTACATTTTTGCTAGTTTTAAGCAAAATCTAGTTTTTATACCCTACACCACCATAGGTGGGGAGGGTATTATGCGTTTGTGCTGATGTTTGTAACACCCAAAAATATTGGTCTAAGACCCAACTTAATTTATACCAATCGGCTTAGAATCACTTTCTGAGTCGATTTAACGATGTCCGTCCGTCTGTCCGTCTGACCGTCTGTCCGTCCATGTAAACCTTGTAATCAAACTACAGGTCGCAATTTTGAACCAAAATTAATGAAATTTGGTACACAGGCTTTTTATAGTCCAGGGACGAAGCCTATTGAAATTGGTTATGATCGGTCCATTATTTCACCTAGCTCCCATACAAATGTCCTCCCGGAAAAGGGTTTAACGATCATAAATCCCTTACATATAGCAATATTTTAATGAAATTTGGCACATATAAGTTTCATATAAGTCTAAATAACTTTGCCGATTTTTAAAAGCATCGGTCCATAATTAACCATAGCTCCCATATAAACCCCTTTCCGAAAATCACTTTAACGGCCATAAATCCCAATAAAATGTTAGTATCAAGATAATATTCGACACAAATAAGTTTTATATGAACATAAATGTTAGTGCCAAATTATACAAAGATCGGTCTATAATTTGCCATAGCTCCCATATAAGGCCCTCTTTCGGGAATCACCCAAAAGTGAATAAATGCATATAAATGTCAGCCTCAACGTAAAATTCTGTATTCTTATGTTTTATTTTACACTTATAAAGACCCCTCCCTGAATTATAATGTACACAATGGTGTAGGGTATCATATGGTCGGGCTTGACCGACTATAGCTTTTGCTCTCGTTTAATTTAACTTTGACTATTACACTTGATTAAAAATTTTTCAGACTAGAAAAGGGAAAATGACAACTTGATTCCTAAAAACAGATGTTGTTCCCGTTATCTATGTCCTAAAGATAGTCCCGATGATGGGTCCGTGATTTGTACAACACAATGGTGACAGATTCCTACAAATCTTGACAAGTTATTTGAACAAAAGGGCATAGAAATTGTACACAACAACCAGAGCAACATTGTCATCAGGCCACCTACATCATTTTCCCAAGTTAATCCTGACGTTTTTAAATGGAGTAACATGCCAACATATGTATATAGATGACCTTGTTGTCAAACTTGTCCTTAACAGGGTTTTTATTTTTTAAATTTTCTGGAGAAATCTTTAGCAAAAATGTTGTTGAAAGAAGTCTCACCCTTAGCCAGTTAAGAGATGATTTTTTTCGCGAACGAAAAATGCGTAAATTTAGAAAGCAATTTTAAGAAAATGGAATGAAAATGGAGAGAAGCTAACTGTAATCAGGCAACTTCCAAACAAAGCCATAAATTCCATTAAATAAATTTCATAAAATCATAATTTATTGCTAATGAAAATGCAAAACGTCATTTGGTATAGAAATAAAAGAAACCACAATTTTTAGTTTTTTGCTTTCAAATGTAGACATTAATTAAATTTTTCAAACGTTCCCTTAATGTAAAAGTAAATAAATCATCAAACACCTTTCAAAAAAAAAAAAAAAAAAAAAAAAAAAAAAAAAATCTTACGACTGTTTCCTTTATGAAAATAATGTTACGATCTTTTTGAATTTTGTTATTTTTGAAGATATGAACATGAAATTTTTTTATCGATGTAGTTTGGGTCAGAACATTATAATAGACTAAATAAAACCAACATTTGATTTTTCAGTGTTTACGGCCTTTTGAATTTTAATTGATGATATATGTATATGTTTTAAAAAAATATGTTCATTTATAAGTTAATTCATTACGATCAATATTAAATGTTGAAATAAAAAGATATAGTACTGAATTACCCCTTGTAAAAAAATATTATGTATCATATCCCATAGACGGACATCTCCCATTAACGGACAAAATCAGCGTGACGATCGCTGCCGCCTATGGGAGATTTCACTGTATACCTTTTACACCTGAGGTGAAGGTTATAAAAACACCTACTTCAAAATATAATTTTTAATATTGCTGTTGAATTTGGTGCAGTAAATCAAACATTTTTGCAACACAACCCGTTAAAAACCACTACAGAAGCAAATCTAAGTGCATATTTTGTGCTGTTTTTAAGTAATTAATAACACAGGTCAATACAATTTTTGTTTCTTTTATTTTATTCTATTTTTTTTTCTATTGGGCATTAGAAGAACAGAAAAGTACCACAAAGTCCCTCCTCTTGAATTCTTACTAGGGTATTCACACGAATATTGTTTATTCGATTAATCGACAAATTAAAATCAAACAACTGTTCGATTAAATAAAAATCAAGAATTTCTAGTAACAATTTTTTCGAGAAAATTATGAGAATTAATCGAATAATTCGAGTAAAAAATATTTTAAATATTTTCTTTCTTAACTAGTTTTTAAGATGTTTTGATTTTAGTTTTCTAAAAAATTTAGCTTAAAAACAATGTTTCATGTTTTGTATAGAATGTTTCGAATATAAAAGTGGTGCCAGAAATTAGAATTTTATAAAAAAATGTATTTAGTAAAAAGAACCGAATAGATGCCTAAATTACAATACATAGTTAAAGGTCGTTTTTTTAATAACAAAAATTAAATAAAAATATAAACGCCACTTTAAAAAATGTTAAAGTAAAATTCAAATAATTTTAATATAAATATAATAATAAGAAATAAATTGAAGGATTTTAAACTTGATTTAGAAAAACGTATTATTGGTTCTACGATTAAAAGTACATAGTTGATACACCAATAAATTCTCAATCTGCTGTAGTGGATATAATGGTGATAGTTCGAATGAAATTTCTTATATAGAAGAAATTTGGACTTAAAATTAAGTTTAGCATGTAAACTTGTTCTTTATGTTAAGAATCGCTGAACTACTTTATCTAAAAAAAGGATAGTCCAAAGGATTTTTTGTCATTTTCAAAATGCAATAACTCAGAAACTAATAAATATATTTCAACAATTCTTCACAGCCTAACGGACAATAATCCATATATTTTTGTAAAATATTATACTGAGTCGGTTTTACTAAATTATAACAAAAATAGGAAGAAATGTGAATTAAAATATTTTACATTTTGGTAGAAATTGTGGTTTAATTCAAAATAGAGCCAATTATAATTCTTATGCGTACACTTGGGAGAAAGAATTATTTATTTTAAATTTACAGTAAATGTTTCCATTAAATGGAGAAAAGAAAGTGGTTCCAACTAATTGTATATTTTATTAATTTATTATACAATTTTATAGAATTTCTTATATTTGTACACTGATATTGTTAGAAAATTAAAAGTTGCGAAACATTTTAAACTAAAACATAATCACGTGATCACTATAATACAAATAAGAGTAAATTATCTTAAAACTGTATACATTTGTATAATTTTAAATTAACAATGAATTATAAAACATTCTAAAAATAAATCTGGGTTTAGTAGATCTCCGATACTTAAAAATATTGTACAAACATTTTGAATATAACTGAAAACCTCTGTTGTAAAAAGGTTAGTATGTGTCCAAATTAAAAAGTGAAGTTATGAGACAAAATTGCACTTCGGACTACCCTTAATATACAATTTGGACTATTACTTATTTTAAGCTATATTTTTGTATTCTTTTTTGATAAGCATTCAAAAATCGAGCAAAATTTTAAGGTATAAATTAATCGAATAACTCGAGTAACTTAAATGATTTAATCGATTATTCGAGTAATTTAAAAACTCCATTTTCGAGTAATTTGATTATTCGAACAATGAAAAAGTCGAGTAAAATGAATACTCTAATTATTACTCACAGGACGATTTAAGTACCACAAATTCCACACTTGTTAATTATCCACATATTACTACATTTACTTAATTTCATGTTTCTATGTTTAATATAATTGAAAATTCATTATTTAGTTTGAATAAAATATAATTTCCCGCTCTTACCCCCTTTATGGTACTTTTTTGCACCCATCGAGATATCAAAAATTGTATTCCAATAAATTTCTAAATTGTAGTGGTATCCCATATATATATATATAGTACCAAAAATAGGTACGATTTTTACCCATTAAATATTCGAATTTCGAAATGATACCAAATTTGTATTTGTCATTTTTCGATAAGTTACGAATACGATGTAAATTTTATCTATATATTGACTGGTTTAAAAGATACATAGATATGTGGATAAGAATTCACAAGAGTGGAATTTATGGTACTTAACGATTCATGGTCCTGTGGCTAAGAATTCAAGAAGAGGGACTTTGTGGTAATTTTTTGTTTTTCTAATAGTGCATTTTGAATTTACTATAATATTTAGCTTAGAAACATGAAATAAATGATATGTGGTCCTTAGTGAATGGGAATCCATAAGAATGAACTTTGTGGTACTTTTTCGTTCTTCTAATAGTACTTCTTGAATGTTATGTAATCAGTATCCTAAAAGCATAGAAATAAATTTAAAATATTATATTTTTTGTCAGAAATATTTCAAACATGCCTTTTATACTTTTCGAAAATAATATTTTTTATTGAAATTTTTGGTACTTTTTTGAGTAAAATATTTAAAACGTTTATTGTTGTTAATGTCGATACAACACTATTATTAAAAATGTTCCCAAGGGAGTTAAGAATCTTAGTTTAAATTTAGTATATAGTTTGGTTTTTATAAAAAATTTCCGCGGGTTTGCAGCTCGTATATAGATAAATATTTCAGCCAAATTTTGTCCCCTTAGATGGTCGCTCCGTGAACTATCCTGCTTTCAACAAACAGATGGACTGATATAGCTAGATCGACTTAGATTCTAACTAAGACCCAGAATATATATACTTTATGGAGATCCTAAATGAATTTTTCGATATAATACACATGAAATGACAAACTCAATATACCCCCTCATCTTTTTGATGGTGGGTATAAAAAAAACTTATTTACCAACAAGATAATATAATGTGATCAAAATTGACAACTTGATTTAAATTGTTTTGTTTTTCTTCGACCAAAATATTTCTAAATTTTTAAAAAAATGTATTTTAATGAAATTTATTTTTTTAGATGCAATTTTCGTTTACAATACGGATTTTTTTTAATTACAATGGAAATCCAAACATTTTGGAACACATTCACTTTTCATGTATAATATTGATTTTAGAAAAAAAAAAAACTTTTCCACCACGTCACATTTTTAACCCATTTTCTAGGCAATCGGTAGAGAAAATTAATCATTCGTGTTTTATAGGCAAACATTGGGGCAGCAATAATGTAGTTGAAATCGATTTTTTATTATTATTATTATGATTAAGTTATTAATAACTATTTCTGAAAATTTAAAATAAATATAACTCAAGTCCGAAAAATTTTAATAAATACATTTTTTTAGGTTAATATAATAAATTAACTATTTTATAGCAAAATATATTTTTAAAAAATCTAGAAATTCGTAATTAAAAAAAAAATTATTTTTCGAAATTACCTGAACAAAAACAGCGATATTTAAACATTTAGATTTTGTCCTTGAAAATAATTGATCCGGAAATATCACATTTTTAGAGATGAAAATCTATTAACGAATAAGATTTCATATCATTCCTTAAAAATTCGTATTTTTTTTAAATAAAATATGGCTAAAAACTTACTTCCGTTATTTAAATACAAGTTCTTCCTGATTACAAGAAAAAAAAAAATAAAAAACAACCTTGATTTCTTAAAAAAAAAAAAAAAAAAAAAATCTCCAACATGTTTAACCTTAATTTCCAGTCATATTTTTTGTAAACTTTTACACAAATCCATAAAAAACTGTAAAAACTATAATGTAGGAAAAGTATGTAATTCTTATGATATTGTATTAAAATGTGTGAACAAGTATGAGAGAGAAAGAGAGCAAGAGTGAGAAGAGTGTGTTGGTATGATATCACTAACAATCTAAATTTTAAATCAATAAACTAAGACGCCAAACTGGCGGCTCATAAAAAAACTGTTCATTGTGAAATTGGCGTCATTCTTTTTTGTGTTGTATGATGGTGGTTGCTGTTGTTGTTGCCGCTACTACTCCTGCCACTCATATGTACATGTTGAAAGAATAAAATAAGTTTACGATTTTTTTTTTTTTTTGTAAACAAATGACTAAGCGAAAGGATATTTTTGTATTTTATATTTATTGTCCTTTTTGCAGAATTGCCAAAAAAAAAAGAGAGAGTTAAAGAGAGATTATAGACAGACATTGCTTTAAAATAAGAGAGTAGAAGAAAAATAAACTAAATAAGGACAATGTCCATAAATTGTTTTGCGTGCTTTTATATAAGGATTTTAACAATTATGAATAGCGTTATGTTTAAATTTAATTTGTTAATAATTAAAAAAAAAAAAAAAACAGGTCAACAGTAACGAGTTCATCTAAAAGTATAGCAGCATAAAGTAAATGAAGATTAAACATTTTGTATGTATATTGGGCGATTAATTATGTATATGCAATACTAAATAATTTCAAATTTGAATAACAAAAAAAAAAAAAAGAAAACAAACAAATAAATAAATAAATTTGTAAGTCGAAAGCAAAATATGTATCTAAGTTATTTATTTCTTGACATATTTCAATGACCTCTGAACAGAATGAATAATGGGTAGTAATAGTGTTTCTACATACATTTTTATTACAGGCGCCAATATTTTTTTTCTTTTTACAGATTTACTTTTCATTATACTTTCTGTTCAGAGGTCATTGATATACTATTACCAGAAATAATATTTAATTATTTCCTCACAACCTTAGTTGACTAAATACTCTTCTCTGGAATTAGAATTAGATATTTTAATTACTCTTAAGATTTTTAATCTCTTTGTAAGAGGAATTGTTAATTTTTTAAGTAAAAACATAGTGTGCAAATTATTAGAGTGATTGGATATCGCTAACACGTACTGATTCGATCCTGAAGTTTGTAGGGTGCATTTATATGGGAAAATTGTTCACTTTTCACAAATTTACATCAAATTTTGCTATTATCAACTCTTTTTTGTAACTGAGAGTAAAGCGGTCGTAATTTAGACAAAACTATCTATCAAACACGATAAGTAATGATTGAAATTGGTTACATAGTATTTAAGTTACTAGAAATTTAACTTATTTTCAAACACTTGAGTAATGTTGAAATAAAATGCTATTTCTTGTCAAATTAGAACCATTATTTCTAAAAAAAATAAGCTTTGACTCCTGCAGCACAATATAATTCTTTTCTTATGCAATATTAAAAACGTTGATTATATTCAAAACACTATTTTTTTAATTTCAATAGATTTAGATTAAAATTATGCTGTTTTACCATGACGTACCACATAAGGGCGACTGTATGGAGAACTTTGGCAATAAATCAAAAACGAGAGAAAAAGATGTAGTCGGTCAAGTCCAACCATATGATACCCTACACCATTGTGCACATTATAATTAGGGGAGGGGCCATTTATTATACTTCGAGCCAAATGTGGACCGATACTCATATTAAGTGTAAAATAAAATATACGAATACAGAATATTGCATCGATGCTATCATTTATCATATGAATTTATTCACTTTTGGGTGATTTCCGAAAGAGGGCCTTATGTGGGAGCTATGGTAAATTTTTAGACCGATCTTTGTAAAATTTACACTATCATTTATGTTTATATAAAACTTATTTACGTCGAATACTAACTTGATACTAATATTTTAATAGGATTTATGCCCGTTAAAGTGATTTTCAGAAAAGGGGTTTATATGGGAGCTATGGTCAATTATGGACCGATCTTTCTGAAAATCGGCACACAGATTTTGCCTTGTATGAAACTTATATGTTGCTATATTTAAGGGATTTATGATCGTTAAACCCTTTTCCGGAAGGACATTTGTATGGGGGCTAGGCGAAATAATGAACCGATCATAACCAATTTCAATAGGCTTCATTCCTGATCTACAAGAAACCAGTGTGCCAAATTTCAATAATTTTTGTTCAAAATTGCGATCTGTAGTTTGATTACAAGGTTTACATGGACAGACAGACGGACGGACATCGATAAATCGATTCAGAAAGGGATTCTAAGCCGATTGGTATAAATTAAGGTGGGTCTTATATCAATACTTTTGGGTGTTACAAACATCCGCACAAACGCATAATACCCTCCCCACCTATGGTGGTGTAGGGTATAATTTTTTTATATAACTTTAAAGAGCACATTTTTCTATACAATATTTGTTCACAACATTTTTCGTCAACGCAAATGCGTGGTCGTGACTGAAGTTCAAAGTGAAAGAAAAATGTAACACTTTTACATTAATAATTTTTTTAATTTAATATGGTACACATTAGAGTCAGAAAATATCATCTGACATTATAAGAAGTGCGTTCGAAAAAATCTTAACATATATAATATTCAATAACTTCGAAACGGTCGACCTTAGAGTCTTCTTTCTTTTTTTTTATTTTATTGATAATTTATTACATATTACAGAAAAATATAACTTTTATAGTTATAGCTACTAACTATGAACTTCTGAACCATTTTTATTAAACCTTCCGTTAGAGATTTAATAGTTGTGACTGACTTTTTTGGAACAGTGTGCACATCTTCTTTTAAAATCTTCAGTATTTTGGGACACCTTTTTTGTGCTCTTCAATTCACTTTTCACAAGAGCTCAATATCTCTCCACTGGTCTAAACTATGTACAATTTGGAAAATTGACCTCTCTCAGAGCTTTCTTATCGCAGTGACATGATACCAAATCATACCGATAATGTGTGAAGACGTTGTGCTCTCTTACGAAAGGAATAAGTCTTTTTTGCAAATATTCCTTGATGCATATTTTGGTATTTATAGATCCGAATGTATTAAATGACTTTCCTGTTTTACCGAAACTGCAAAAAGCTTGTTATACCAGGAATTTTTTAAGAAATTTTTTCTGTTTTTGAGTCCTAAACTTATCTTTAACATTGCCTCGAGCATTAACAATAAAAAGTTTTGACACGGAAGCCGCGAAAATTCTGACAGCAGTCAGAATTTTCTCAACTAGTACTAGTTCAGTCCCTAACTTGTCACACATAGCCCCTAGCAGTCTTTAATGTTGTAAAATTTAATATTTTCTCAATAAACCTTCATAAAATCATTGAAAAATTAGGGGTAAAGAGTAAGTGTAGGGGAAAATTAGTATTTGTATTATTTTGAACCGTTGAAGATATCTCAATTAAAACTTTACATGGTCAGAGCTGTTGTGTTTTTGAATTGATTTGGAGGAGTACAGATTTTCTAGGGGTAAGTGGTGGCCCATCAAATTTGCCCAAAAAGATCAACATTATCTACTGAATAAAGAAAATTTGAAGTCGTTATATTTACCGTGTACAAAAATAAACTATTTTTAAATTGAAACTTGCAAAAATTAAAATTGTTTGTGTTTTTTTTTAGTCAAAAAGTGTCTACAATCTTTTTTCTCTAAAATAAAATTGTATTAAAAAACATAAAATAATTTTATACTTTTCTGAAAAGTATCTTCACACAGTTGATTTTACAATTAAAAAGAAGTTGAAGCTTACAATAAGTTCATTTGCAGACCATTCCGAATTTGATCTATTTTAAATCAAAAATCTTAAATTTGTTCTTCACTTTACTATTCAAATGATAAAGTCAACATCTTTTGAAAATTTCATTAAAATGTTTTTTCAAACCAATATTTTATTTTTCTCCAAAAACCAAATTTTTTATTGCAAAATAAAAAAGAACAATCTTAGTTTATGGTCGGAATATATTTTTTTTTTTTTTTAGAAGTATACCACAGCATAATGGGAAATTTCGGAAAAAAAAATTGGAAACAACAGTGATCGATTTACACAAATATATATATTTTTTTGACGTTCTCTTTATCGATGGTATAAAATTTGACAAGAAAATTGCATTTTTTTTTTTTAAATGTATAACTATTTTCTTAAAGAAAATTTGCATGTATTCATACCATCATTAAATTATCATTAAAGTTTTAATCAGTTTTAATTTTTCTTACAGAACATTTTTTAAAATTTGTTTCGCTTGTAAATTTTGTTTGCAATATTTATTTACAAATTGAATTATGAACCCATTTACATTTTTCTTAGTTTTTTCTTTTTGTTTATTAATATTTGCTTTAAATTCTCTGAATTTAGCGCCCTTTCTTAACCATAAAAATAATTATTATAAAAAATTATTTTAAAGTTATATAAGTTATATTATTAATCTTCTAGAAATATATACCAAAGAGTAACAAGATACGAAACTAATTGTCAAAAACCTAAGTCGGTTGTGAAAAGCCTAAAGGCTCCGTTTCTCTACCGTAAATGTAAAAACGAAAATGTAAACGGAACGTAAGTAGATGTTTATTAAAAAAAAACGTTAATGTAGCCAGTGCATTGTTGTTGTTTTGTCCACATCAACATCAGTGATGTCAATTACACATATTTCCAGTAAATCAAATTTCGAAATTTGTACTTTTATGACAAACATTTTAATTTTAAATTATTGTTTCATCACTACACTTTATTTAAATTATTTAAAAAAATGTTTACTGAAGGAAACAGCAAAACAAATTCTTCAATTGATAACCTTTTGACAGCGATTTTTTACGTAGACTCAGTATATTGAAATGAAATGCTGCCAACATTGTTCTTACAGCTGTAACGTAAAAACGTAGAGCACCTAATTTGATTAGGTTACTATGTTACATTTACGTTTTTGAGTATTCATAGATTTGTATGTAAGCAATTACGGTCATGATTCTTTTTACATTTAAGTTATATGCATAAAAACATATACATTCATAGAAATTTACTTAAACATGCACACGGTTTTAATGCGCGTTAAAATAAATTTCCCTGAGGCATCGTAGAACATTTAACAAACATGTTCATACTACTTGAAATCGACATTTTTATATACATACATATTTATGATACACAGATATGTATGTATATATATACAAATGTACATTATATTAGGGTACTACATTTACAGGTATTAAAAACAGTAGATGTAATTATATAGATGTTATGAATATGTAACAAGAAAATTTGCTTCTGAAACAATAAAATGGAATTTTCAAACGAAATTCCTTCGTATTCCACAATTATATCACAGAATAAAAATGTTGCGGATCACCCTAATGTATTAACAAATAAAACGAGATAAAAAGATATTATAGGCCAATCCCGACCATATGAAACCCTACACAATCATGTATGTTCATCGAAAATCGGGGAGGGGTCATATATTAGACCTATGGTCAATTGTGGATCGATACTTTTACTAAATGTTAAATAAAATATACAGGTACAGAATATTAGGTTAATACTAACATCGTTATATATGTTATATACGATTGGTGTACTTTAAAGTAGGGCTCCGAAGATTTCTTCTGTGCGTTACAAACATCAGCACAAACGCATAGTACCCCAACCAGCTATGGTAGTGTAGGTTATAATTAAGACTTCAAAGTCTTATAAAGACACATATTCCTATTTATATAAAGCATACATACATATAAGTATATATTTGAGTCTATATGTCTGTATAACTACAATGTGTTGTTACTAGTACACGAATGAATTATATTATACTTATACTTTGCGAAAACTATGAGAGATTGGGTAAGAAACATAGAGGCATTTTAACAAGAAAATAGTAACACTTGATGTACGAGGACAAACTAAAACATCAAACAAGATATTAAAACATGTTATAAATGCGTGTATTGAAATATAACGGTCAAATGAGCCAAAACATACTCAGACAGAGAAAAAGATAAATACACAGACTCAAGACAAAAATGTACAAAGGAAATTAACATACATCCATACAAACATACAAGTAATGTGCATTCATTTAGAATGTGTGTAGTTATAATCCAAATATGTGTCTGTGTGTATAGTAGGGTGTTCCAAGATTGTATTGAAAAAACCCGGCTAACCGGTTTTTTGTAGAAGTTAATATTTCTATCAAAAGACTACATTTCTTAAAGAAAAATCAATAAATCTTTTATTGTTCAAGTTAAAATTTATTAAACATAATTATTTTTGGAAATAACTATTAACCCATTAAGAACGAGAAAGAAAGATATAGTCGCCAAATCCCGACAATATCTACACCATTGTGTGCATCAAAATTCGGGGAGGAGTCTTTATTTTCTAGACCTGTGGGATTGTGGACCAATACTATTTTTATTTATGGACCGATCTTCATGAAATTCCGCACATAGATTTAAGCTTATATGGAACTTACATGTGCAAAAAATTCTTGCTACATTTATGGGATTTATGATCGTTAAACCACCTTTTCCAGGAGGATATTTTTATAGAGGCTTGGTGAAATGATGGACTGATCACAACCAATTTCAACACAGTTCGTCCTTGGTCTATAAATTTCACTAATTTATGTTCAAAATTGCGACCTGTATTTTGATTTCAAGGTTTACATGGACGGACGGACGTACATCGTTAAATCGACTTAAAGCCGATTGATATAAACTAAGGTGGGTTTTAGACCATTATTTTTACAAACATCAGCACAAACGCATAATACCCTTCCAACCTATGGTGGTGTAGGGTATAAATGTTGTAAGAAAATAATTATCAAAACCGATAATTAGCTTTTACTTAGCATAAACAACCATGGGTTAATATGAAGAAGCCAGAATCAATTTTATTTAAAAAGATTCTGCATGTGAAACTTTTTGTAAAACAAAATCTTTGAATATATTTAAAAATATTTTTAAAACATTACAAATAACACTTTATGAATTAAAAAAAAAAAATCATAAATTTCGATTCAAATATCAGTATTTAGTACATGTTTTTTGAAATAAAAAGCCATTTTTAAAACCGGTTTTTTGTGTTAAAAAAAACCGGTCTATTCGACATTCGAAAAATAAACATTTTGAAAAAACCGACAGCACATTGACAGAAAAAACCGGTTTAAAAACTGGTTTGAAAACCGAGTCGATCACCCTAGTTAATAATAATTATTTTACAAAATTAAATATGGTTTCTAACGTCCATAAAACGTTTATATGTACTAAATTATGTAATACTAAAAAAATGTATGAACGTCAAAGCCCGATTCTAGGAGAAAAATTGTATGGGGAATTGGTTGTAATAGATAACCGTTATAAACTGATTTTAACAGAGCACATGTCTGCATCATATAAAGCCAAAATTCATAAAATTTTTTCCAAAACTGCAATTTGTAGCTTCATTAAAAGTTTACTATAGACTGCAAGACAGACGGACGGACATCGCTTAAATACTCAAGCATATCTTTCTACATTTTTTAGCGACTTACTTTAAGCTCTAGGACCAATTAAATGGTCGTAATAAATAATTTGTATAAAATTATATATTTTTTGAATAAAATCAACGAAAATTACACCCGGGTACCACGGGTATTGACTAACGTTAATTTTTTTGGGTATGTACCATAGGGTTAAAATCTATAAGCTAGGTTGTGCTATTTGCACATAAGGAGTTGACAGAGTAAACAATTTTTTTACATTTTTGAAAAACAGTAAAAAATTAAATTTTCTTCAACCTTCAGTGTATTTTTTTAAATAAAAAGTTTTCTAAAGTAAACATTTTAAATGTAACCATCAACTTCAAGTATTTAAGTCTACTTTTCTTTAAGTATTTGTAAATTATATTTTGTCCTAATATTTTTGTTATTTTTTTGGAAAATCGTCCTAAAATACATTAATTTTAAATTTTAATGGAATGGAACTTAAAATGTTACAAGATGTTTGTTCTGAAAATTTTTTGAAAAATAGTATATATGTCCACTTATATAGCCCGATTCGAGAAATTTTTTCTTTCGAAAAAAAAAAAATACTCCAGTATATTTCACACAAAAAATTTCTTAAGTGCAGACATTTCCTCTATCAAACATTAAACAGTAGGGCAGAATCGAAATAAATCTAAATGGATTTACATAAAATTTCACACAGGCGTAGCAGTAACATTTTGAGTTTAGACACAGGTTTACATATACGCTTCAGGAGCGAAGCTATGCGAATTAAAAACACGGTACTAATGTCACTTTTAACCACTAGCGAATTTTTGCTCCTTACCTGATTTCCAAGATTTTTATATTACCTTAAATTGTTTTGATAAATTCTTTAGAAAATATGCTATATTCAAATGAAATTTCAACAATCTCAACCTTGCAGGATGTTGGTCAAGTATTTTCCATTTATTTCCCAACATTTTTTAAACGATTTTATCATACTTTTTGCAGTTTAATAAAGAACAAAATAGTCTTTCTAATAAAGAAAATATAAAGTCGATATCTTTAATGATTAAAAAAATGTAAGATTTTGAATTGGCAAGTTTGCAAAAATTAATAAATAGACGGACGGAAGGACAGACATTAGAATTATTTAAAAAGGGTGTTATAATTCCAAAAGTATATTATTTTTGGTCAAAAAATAAAACCAATATAAAATTTAGATCTAAAAATTCAAATACTGATATCACCTTTTCCTGAATTAAGTGTCATTTTTAACCCATTTAACCCAAATGTATAGACGGACGGAAGGACATTGCCATTCTGCCAAAAAATATTTCAGAATTCTAAAAATGCATTTCTTTTCTAACCATTAAAAAGAAAAAATAGAACATGATCATCAAAATTCTGATATCAACTTTTCCTGAATTAATCGCCATTTTCGAATAGGCGGACGGAAGGACAGACATTAGAATTATTTAAAAAAGTGTTAAAATTCCAAAAGTATATTATTTTTGATCAAAAAGTAAAACTAATACAAAAATTAGATCTAAAAATTCAAATATTGATATCACCTTTTCCTGAATTAAGTGTCATTTTCAACCCATTTAACCCAAATGTATAGAAGGACGGAAGGACATTGTCATTCTGCCAAAAAATATTTCAGAATTCTAAAAATGCATTTCTTTTCTAACCATTAAAAAGAAAAAAATAGAATATGATCATCAAAATTCTAATATCAACTTTTCCTGAATTAATCGCCATTTTCGACCCATTTAACCCAAATGTACAGACGGACGGACAGACATTACCATTCAGCCAAAAAACATCTGATAATTACTAATAAATAGAAAAATTAAACGTGATCATTAAAATGTTGATATCACCTTTCCCTGAATTATGCATAATTTTCGAGCCATTTAAATCTAATGTATAGACGGAAGGACGGACATTACCATTCTGCAAAAAC
This sequence comes from Protophormia terraenovae, assembly GCA_951394005.1. Taxonomy (NCBI): domain Eukaryota; kingdom Metazoa; phylum Arthropoda; class Insecta; order Diptera; family Calliphoridae; genus Protophormia; species Protophormia terraenovae. Next base: position 104,831,425 of record OX596077.1, read on the forward strand.
AAAAAAAAAAAGAACAAATTCTTAAAATTCTAAAACTGAATTTTTCTTTATCTAATAATAAATAAAAAAAAAACAAACTTGGTCATTAAAATATTAATATCACCTTTCCCTGAATAAATCGCCATTTTCGAATTATTTTACCCCAAGGTGCTATGATCGGAACAGGATGCTACACGGCCACTTATGTCGATGATCCCAGAATAAATATTTTTAAAAAAATCTCACAAAAATTAATAATATAACGATAGCTAATAAAAAATTATTACACCTATATTTTTTCTATTTTTCAAAAAAAAAAAAAGTTAATTTTTTGAAATCGTTTTCCATCACATACCTGAATATGAACCAAAAAATATATTTTATATGAAATTCGTTAGTAAAATTTTACATTTTATTTCTACGTATTTTTTAATAAGAGTTATTTTTCTTAAAATTGTATCCCTCCTGTTAGCTATTTTTGAAAAATTAAGAAACAGGGATACATTTATTTTTCTTTAGCTATAGTTTGATATATAAATAATTTTAAGATTTGTTCTAGGATTATCGATATAAATGGTCATGTAGCATCATATTCCAATCATCGTAGGAAGTTCCATAATTTTCCGTAAGTTTAAATATATCTTGCAAAAAGGAATCTTGAACCACCCTAGTGTATGTGTCTATATTTTTATTAGATACAAGAAAACTAATTGCATTGGCACGCGTTAAATAAACTTAATGAAATTTTCTTTAGACTTGTATTTAATGCAAACAGCTGCAGCTAGTTAAATACATACATCTATAGACTAATTCATTTCATTTGCTTCAAGAACGTCATAACTAAAAAAAATAAAATAAAAATAAAATACCTTAATTTTAAAATATTTTCTTCTCAATCGGTGACTATAACAGCTATAAACATGATATTTTTTACTAAAGATAAAGCTCGGCATAATACATATTTCTACATCATTAACTCAAAAATCTAGTTTTAAGAGTTATGACATTCTTGAAATAAATGTACGATATTTAACCATAAGATTTGTAGTAGTATTTGTCTTTAGAATTGCGTCTTTGTATGTATATGTATGCATGTATGTATATTTGTTGTTGATTATAAAATGATGAAACCATGTTCATTTAATGAAAATGTATTAGTTAAAAGAAACTTAACTAAACAAAATGACACGCACAATTATAGAGAACGGATAGCTGAAGAAATACTTAGAAGGACTAAAAGATATGTATATATTAGCATATAGTTTACTTAGACATTTATGTTTATGCATTTATACTTATATACATACATCAGAGGTAAAATTTAAAGGTGCATAAAGCATTAGACCATCTTTAAGTCTAATTATTCATCAACAATTTTCAAAAATGTTAACAGAGAAAAGAATTAACGTTGTTCGTTTTACAAATAGTGATAGAGTGAATATTTTATTTTTTCAATTTGACTAGAAATTAAAACACATACAGTGAACTCTCGACAATGTGAACTAATTAATGTCGGGGTAGTTCATATTTTCAAATTTGTTCACATTTTCGATTGTGATTTTTTTTATATATATATTACTAAGTTATTCTTTCTAAAAATCATTTCTGCAAGGAATGAAAATGCAAAGATTACTAAAAAAACTTTTTGTAATTTATTTGGAACATAAAAAGTTTTTAAAAATCCATTTTATAAAGAGTACATACGCAGTATGTACATAAAAAACAAACAAAATATTACGAAAAAAAAAAAAAATAAATAAAATTTACAATGAAAAAAGATAAGTAGGTACATAAATATATAATTAAATATGGAAATAATCGGTTATTATTTTCTGTTTTTTCTTTTGTTCGACCAGCTTATTTACCGCCAATTCCCTGATTTTTTTCAATACTTTAATGTCAGTTTGATCGACTATTTGAAATTCAGCCCATTGGACAGCTTTGTTAAAAATTTCGACAGCTTCTTTGGCTTTAATGTTGTTTTCAGGCGCTTCAATAAAACAGTCGTCATCATCGTCGGACTCTTCAATTAAATCATTTTCATCAAATGGCGTGACGTCCTCACAAGGATTATTGATTCAATCTCTAATGTTTACAGCAGTAAATACTTCCTGAGGGCACAATGTCTGTAGAAGATCTGCAGCAGTATATTCTAAAGATCTAACCTCTGATTGCCACTTTTCTTTTAAAACGCTCAAAGCAACATTAAACTCAGGATCGTCTTCATCATTTACCATATTCAAAATATTTTTCCAACAGTTAGATAAAGTTTCTTTACCAACTCGGTTCCAGGATGCCTCTAGAATAGAAACTCCTTCTTTAAGTGTGATTTTTTTCATCGATTCAAGCAAATCCCCCTCTTTTGCAATAATTGTTGTCAGAAGACTGTTCCTATAATGAAGTTTGGTGATTCTAATTGCATTTTGATCCATTGGCTGGATCAGAGCCGTTACATTTGAAGGCATGAACATAGCTTCTATGGAACCATCCTCGGATTTAAAGTCGGATTCTGGTGGATGGGATGGGGCATTATCTATTAGGAGTAAAGCTTTTACTGGTAATATTTCTTCGTTAAAAAATCTGTCACCTTAATGAAAAATAAAACAGTAAGAATCCCAATTGAACTATTTTTACATGTTTACTTACCTCTGGCACAAAACAGTTGTGAAACCATTCATTAAAAATGGAAGAAGTCATCCAAGCAGACTTTGAATTTCTGTAGTTTACGGGACAGATAAAATTTTTAAAACTGCGAGGATTTTTCGATTTTCCTATTACTAAAAGTTTTATTTTATGAGATCCTGACGCATTTGCACAGCATAAAAATGTTATCCTTTGCTTTTCCATTTTTGCACCTGGAGCGCTTTTCTCCAATGACGTTACATATGTCTTTTGTGGGAGAAGTTTCCAATATAGACCAGGCTCATCGGCATTATACAACTGATCATTGGATAAACCCAAATCTTCTATCTTTGCTTTCAATTTAATTTTAAAAGGATTTACGAACTGAGATTGCGCAGAAAGTTTTTCACCGCTTATCTGAAGGAGCCGAATTCCGTATCTCTTTTTAAATTCGCTAGCATTGAAGTCATTTCCGTTTTCACTTATGTTTTTGTGAATTTGTTTGGCTTTCTCTTTCAACATCAATCCACTTACAGGGAGGTTTTTATTCCGCATGCAAATAAACCACTTATAGAGCGATTTTTCCATTTTTGGAAGCTCTGAAGATCGTAATGTTTTGCGTTTTTCGGGTCCATAAAACGTATTGTTCACACATTTTAAAATATTGTCTTCTTTATTTTTTATTGAACATATCGTTGATTTTGCAACTTTATACTTTTTACTTAACACTGTAACTCGATCCTTTTTTTAAATATTCCAAAATTTCGCATTTTTCATTTAAGGATAAAAATTTTCGACTGGTTTTAGACATTACTAATTTTAAAAATAAATTCACGAACCTACCGTAACAAGTTACATAAAGCGACTAGCATTAAATACCTTTAAAATAATGGCATACTATGGTATTTATTAATTCGGGGATTCCCAACATTAAAAATAAATGCTTGTACAAATTAAAAAATCCCCAAAAATTAAAAAAAAAATGTTCACTATTTAGAGCGCCCATATAAAAAACTGAGTGTTCACATTAGTGAATAGTTCATTTTATTGGATGTTCATATTACCGCGAGTTCACTGTACTTACCTACTATAATTTTCAACACAAAATAATAACAAGTTTTTAAGCAACAAGTATATGAACATATAATTATTAAACAAACTTCATAATTATCAACAGATAATCCAATTTTTTTTTATACTGCTATTGACAACCAGTGCTAGCTTTATATCCTACAATTGACCCTCAACACGATCATTCCTTCACACATTCGTCTGTGTTTTTCTTACGTCCTCAAACAACTCCTTCCTTAGGTATTTATATTTCATTTCCTTCTTAAGAATACTCTTGCATTCTGATATGCATACTAGTCTGACATCGCACAGTGGTACCAATTATTCTGTAACTTGTGAACCTTTAGAGATATCTAAATAAAATTTTACATGGCCAGAGTAATGATTTCGGGAATAGAGTTTATACTTCCAAAGTTGGTCACCTAATTTTACTGTAAGAATCATATAAATACTTATATCTATCTAACAAAAAGTTATATATACATTTATATCTGAATTCGAAACTTTCATATTTTTGTGATTATTTTCCAAAAAGGTTGTAACATTCTTCAAATTCTATAATATTTTTTATTTATTCCAGACTATAGACATTTTACAATGATTTCAAAAGATATCTTAACGTAAATATAAATTAAAATCGGATGAGCTCTGGGCAACGGTTTCCCCCATGCCCTATTCAAACTTTTGCAATTATTGAAAAGCTTTTGAAGATTATGAAAAAAGTATATATTGGAAAAAAAAAAAATAATAATAAAATAAAAAGAAACGTTTTGTTATGCACAGATTTTTTGTAAGTCAATTTTCTCATTGAAAAAGATGGAAAAAAATTCCTAACAATTTGCTTGTTTTTTGAAAAATAAAACTAAAAATTTCTCGATAATGTAAAAAAGTATCTTGCTCTGCCGCTCTTATATGTTTACTAGTAAATACGAAAAAAAAAATTGCTTAAATTACACAGATGGACAAAAGTCACCGTCATTTGCCTTTATATAAGTTTGAAGGGCCTCTGCGCCCATAAAACAAATGATATATAAAAATAGTTTAATTCTGCATAAAATATGGTTTATTTAAAATATTTTTTAGTAAAAATAATTATTCTTTCATTAACCTTATTAACAAAAATAAGTATTTATTATTTGAAGTTCATATTTCTTGTGGACAAAAGTCACCGTCACTGCATCTAAATATTAAAGAAACTTTAAGAAATTTGGATCTTACCAACACTTCTGTCTGTCTAAATTCGTGTAATATGGTATCTTTAAGACTGATCTGTCCAAATTTAATAACGGTACTTAATTTAAAAAATTTGCTAACGCCACTTCTATTAAAAATGAGTGAAAAGAAAAGAAACTACAATTGAAGAAAGAAAAATTATTTTAAGTGCGTACAAACAAAATAAAAAGTTCCGGGAAATATGCACATTGGTTAACCGTCCACGTACCACCATTGCTGGAATTATAAAACGTTTTAAAAACGACCCAACATGTGAGTATCAGACAAGAAGTGGACGACCGCCAGCACTATCTGTTCGGGAAAAGAGGGAAATAGTAAAAATAATTAAAAAAAAGCCTAAAACTTCATCGTCCGAAATTGCTGCAATGTTAAAGAAAAACACTGGTACAGGTGTTCACCCTCGTACTGTACGTCGAGTGCTAAATTCTGCCGGGTATAATGCCAGAGTTTGCAGGAAAAAACCGCAGATTAGCAAGGTGAACCAAATGAAACGCCTTTCTTTCGCAAAAGAGCACATAAATAAAGGAATAGACTTTTGGGATAAGGTAATATTCTCTGATGAAAGCAAATTTTCCATATATAAATCAGACGGGCGTGCTTTGACATGGAGAAAGAAGGGGGGCTTTGCATGGAAAAACACATTCAGTCGACTGTTAAACATGATGGTGCTGGTGTCATGGTATGGGGTTGTATGTCGGCGGCTGGGGTTGGGGAACTAGTATTTATTGGTGAAGTAATGGATAAAAATATTTATTTGAATATCCTTAAGGATAACTTGCATAAAAGTGCTCAAAAACTTGGCATTGAATCCGACTATTTCTTCCAGCAGGACAATGACCATAAGCACACGGCGGAAATTGGTCGACTATGAATCTTATATAACATCCCTCACACTCTTAAAACTCCTCTTCAGTCACCCTACATCAACTCAATAGAGCATTTATGGGACCACTTGGATAGACAGATTCGAGAACATCACATTACTTCCAAAAATATGCTTAAAGAGAAATTAATGGAGGAATGGGAGAAAATTGTTCCGGAAGTGACGAAAAAGTTAGTACATTCTATGCAAAAACGTTTGCAAGAAATTATTAAAAATAATGGCAAACATACCTCATATTAAAATAATAAAAGTTTTTAATTAACTTTAGCTGGCGGTGAATTTGGTCTGTCTGTTTTGAACTGTTTTGTATATTTTTAATCAATTTTTCTAATAAGTATAAGAAAAAGGAGTTATTTTAATTGAAATAATATTTGAATAAAATATACTTTTTGTTTAAGTTATCCATTTTTATATTTCAATTGTTTTCTGAGCATGGGGAGCCTTTAAACATTGTACATGATAGATGACATTGACTTTTGCCATGTGTGTACTAAACTCTTATTTTCATAATTTTATCGTTTTAATTTGGAAGAATGTGCATAGTGTCACCACAGAACTGTTGGTATACTATGCTGCAAGTAAAAAACTTGTACAAAACTTTCCAGAATAATAAAAAAAAAGTCAAAAGAGAGTGCGAAATTTCTAGAGATGAATATTTTATCACATATGCTATAGGAATGTCCCGTAGCTGATAAATATCGTTTAAGAAAGCTTTTGGTATGATGCACCTCATTCATAACTAATGAAAATAATCTCATTTTTCGAGATCGAGTAGTGTTTAATTTAGTTTTTAAGATTTTAATACATATTGTGAGGTCTAAAATAAGACAGATTCAATATATAAATAAATAAAACGTATAAAAAAAAAAAAAAAAAAAAAAAATTTTTTATTATAGCAAAAATTATTTGAGTTGTATTATGCTACTTATTTAATTATGTTTTGTAACAAGAGAGTCCAATCCTGAACTTTGACCATTTGAAAGGTATTGGGCCTTAGTAAAAAACGTTTCAAAGACTCTAAGAATCCCACAAAAAGTATAATAAAAATTCCTTTGGAAGGTATTCGAAAAACGGAAAAATGAAAAAACTATAGATTTTTTTCGAAAAGTGTACATATTTTTTTTACTCATAACTTTAAAACTCTACATTGTAAAATTCTAATTTTTATTTCATTTAATAGAAATAGATATTGAAGTGTATAAAATTGAATTACATTGCAAGTTTGATGGTCAAAATCTTTAATGTAAAGATTAAAGCTGAATATTTCGGTATTTCAAATATTTAAAAAATTATATATAAATATTTTAACTCTATTCTATAATTTAGCCAAAATTCAAAAGACAAAAAGTAATAAGATTTTAATTTGGTCCATAACTTCTAAACTAAATGAGTCTCCAACTGAAAATTTTACATGCATAGTTATTTCAAAATTACACAGTGAGGCAGAATCGAAAATTATAGGAAATAAAACTGTAACTTCTGATCGGCTGGTTGGATTTGCATGAAATGGTATAGGAGTGTACAATGTTAAGCTTGGAAGGGCGACCGAACAGACACCTCAGAGGCAGAGCTAAATGGGCTTAAAGTTGGGTACCTCTGACATATAATTTTTTTAATCATTTAGTTTAGTTCATTCCGATATAGTTTAAAATTCATTTATAGAAAACATGTATCAAATATATTTGACAAATAATAGATATACAAATTTTTCCTTATAGAAGGTACCGAAAGATATTAAGCCATCGGTAGAGGTAAAAAGTCGTTTAAGGAAAGCTGGGCTCGTAGTTCAGTCTTTCAACTGAATCCACAAACAAATAACTTTGTATTGGGGGAGTCACCTGAAACTACATTAAACTATGATATAATTATTGTTAGTCCAGAGGACTTTAATAGTTATCAAAGAAAATATTAATGTTAGAATATCTCATCGATATGATTTAATAACACCATCCAAGATTAAAAACCTACCGAATGTTGAAATAATCGTGCTGTCAGTAATTTTCAATGCTATCAAAAAACTAGGAGTTTTTCCAAAAATGTGGAAAACTTCTCAGATTAAAATGATACCAAAGCTAGGAAAGGTTAGTAGAATGCATAATAGAATCATCTTCTTATAGATCTATTAGCCTACTATCTTGTTTGTCGAAGCTGTTCGAGAAAGTATTTCAAAGTAAAATTATACCATTCTTGAACGACTGAAATATCGTCCCAGTTCATCAATTTGGTTTTCGTGAAAAACATTGAACCATAGAACAAGTGAATCGTCTAACTGGAGAGAAAAGTTAAGAACTGTTTTAAGTTAAAGAAGTATTGTTTAGCAAGCATTCGACAAAGTTTGGCACCAGGGTTTAATATATAAAATGAAATGTTTATTACCACCATGTACCCACAAATTGCTGGAGTCCTATCTATCTGATAGTTTATTTAGAGTAAAATATAATGAATTTGTGATAGAAGAATTTGAAATGATTGCAGGTGTTCCACAGGGAAGTGTTCTGGGACCTACCTTGTACTTACCAGTATTCGGTAAACTGACTGTTTCTACATTTACCGATGATACGGCAATACTCAGTTCCCACGATACCATCTAGCCAACTTGATATTTACCTCCGACGTGTGGAGACATGGTTGAAAAAGTGGCGTATACGAGTAAATAAATTGAAAAGTAACCACGTTACATTCACCCTCAGAAGAGGAAATTGTCTCCTGTTAAACTTAATGACATAAGTATACCCCAGTCAGATCATGTTACATACCTTGGTATTCACTTAGATAGGCGACTAACTTGGAATCGTCATATAGAATCCAAGAGACTTCTTATGAAGTTAAAAGCTTCTAGCATACACTGGTTAGTAAACAGCCAATAAAAACCAAGCCTTGACAATAGTCATCCTGTATAAAACCAATTTGGACATATGGCATCCAATAGTGGGGTATAGGCAGTACTACAAGTGTCGATATTATACAGAGGGAACAATCGAAAATTCTTAAGATGTTTTCTATAAGACAGGTGCACCATTGCATATAAGAACTGAAAATGTCCATAGAGATTTAAAGGTTCCATTTGTAAAAGATGAGTTAAAAAAGTGCAGTGCAAAATACACTACAAAACTGCAGACTCATCTCAACCCACTTGCAAGCTTCTTACTGAAGTTCAATCAAATTCAAGGCTTCGTAGAGCCAACTTTCCACCCCGTTATTAAGAGGACAGATTATTCATTTTGCCATGTTCTCGTTAGAGAAAAAGTAGTGTTTAGTTTCTAGTTTTAAGATTTGAATAGATATTGTGAGGTCTTTAAAGAAGTATAGTAAAAAAAAAAAATCATGAAGATCGTCAAGCTTAATAATGCTTTAGGAACCATTTTCACTGTATTAATTTTATTATATACGAGCTTAACCGGCGTGCTTCGCTACCCCTTATTAGGCGATAGCAAATAAGGACTGCGCACGAAAAAATCCGTGCATGCTCTTGGGCTTATAACTTTTGATGTGGTGAAAAATTAGTAATTCTGTTAACTGTTTTGTATTTGCCATTATGCTCATTTGCCATGTGCTAAGTTTCATGGTAATAACAAAATTGGTTTTTCTTAAAATGGAAGTTTAACAAAAAACACATAAACATATATTTAAAATTTTTCATGAAATCTTACATTGGTCATATAAAATAATTGCAAGGAAGGCTATTGTGCTGAAGAATACAGTTTCTTAGGTCATAATATTATACAAAGAAGTCATGATCACTGAATGGTAACCTGGTAGTGGAAGATAAATAATATCTTCAGGCTATAGGACTCAGGCAAAAAAGAAAGGATTTTGAGAGCATGAAGACTTATAAAGTAAGAAAAAAATCCTAATTGAAACGCAAGCAAGAATCTGGAGGTAAAAAATAACATGAAAATTCCTCAGACGAATTTTTTCAGAAATTTTGTTTCTGTATAGTAGACGATGAAACGTTCGTACAGGGTGACTTTTTTCAACTTCCTAACCAGGAATTCTATGTCGCAGATGCTAGAGGGATTATTGCAGAAAAATTTCGTGTATCAAAGAAATCAAAATTTCCAACAAAGTTTTTGAATTGGGAAGTCATATGCATACGCTGGAATGAAGCACTTCATTCTTAAAATATGGTTGCATTAACACAGAAATTTACGAGAATGAGTGCCTTTGGAAAAGATTTCTCCCTTTCCTAATAAAATTCAGTACATCCTCTGCTTTCTGGCCTATTCCCGCTTCTTCTCATTACAACAACAAAACAATGGAGTTGTAACAAAGAAATTGTAAGAGTTTGTACCGATAGAGGCTAATCCATCAAATTGACCGAAACTCCATGCAATTGAAAGATATTGGACTCTAGTAAAAAATAATTTTTAGGACAATAAAAGATTAGCATAAAATGAAACGGAGTTTAAAAATAAGTGGACTTATTCGAGCAAAAAAGTGACCGAAACACAATAAAACCTTTAATTTGAATAATTTTGGAAAATATCAGATATTTCTAATTTATTATTTTATGTTTAGAACTTGAACATAACAGTCATTAATAAAAATATCACTTTAAAAAAATTCGCCCACTGATTTAGTTTCTATAAGCAGCTTTGCATGCACGGATTTTTTCGTGCGCAGCCCTTATTTACTACCGTTTAAGAGTTTTAAAAAAGTGGGTGTAAAATGTGAGCGTGACATCCAAGCGGGTTTTTACATAATATATAACCACAACTGTCACTGCTACTATCGGTGCAGACATTTAAGAGTTTTAAAAAAGTGGGCGTAAAATGTGGGCGTGACATACAACCTAGTCCTTACATAATCTATAGCCATCACTGGTACTATCTGTGTGTCAAATTTTGTGAAAATCGGTGCAGCCGTTTAAGATTTTTAAAAAAGTGAGCGTAACATGTGGGCGTGACATGCAACCAAGATCTTACATAGCCTATAACCACCTGGTACTATCTGTTTGTCAAATTTCTTGTAAATAGGTTTAGCCATTTAGACGTGATTGACGCACAAATAAACAAACAAACTTACCCTTCATTATACCATAGGTGGTTGGGGTATTATTTTTATAATGTATATTAGGATTATTTAAAAGGAATTATATCCCAGGACAGGAATGAATATAATAAATATGTAAAGATTCAGGAATATAATAGAGAAGGATGCAAACCAAAATGATCGAATATCAATAAAAGTTAAAATACACTATAGATTATCTATCTTTATTTAACTCACTGTAATTTATAGCTAATATATGTATGTAGATATTCAAGTAAATATAGCTAATAAACATTTACCTACACAAATAAACATACATATTAAAATAAACTCAAAAATCTAAACACAGAAATGGTTATACATCAAAAGGTTGATTATATGGAGACTTATAAACGTCATAACCTACAAGACATGTCAATAATAAAACCAAACCTCTGGTGTCAATCATCATATTTCTAAGAACTGATATACAAACGTACATGAAGAAATATATTAGTGTATTATACCTACATACGAATATACAATCCCAACAAACACAGAGTCATCCTGTTTCAAACGTTTGAAAAATAATGACGTTTTTCTTTGATTTTAAAGGTTAATTCAAAATTTAATTTAAATTTGCATAAAATTTGTAGAAAAAAAATCCATTTTTTGTTAAAAATGCTATTATTCTCAAATCATTCTAAACCTTAACATTTGAGAAAAAAGTTGATTTTAAATCACTCTCAAATTTTAAAGCAAACCTTTGGTTTGCTGGGATTCTAAATAAATGTTTGTAAATATGTATGTGTAAGCTACAGATACACACATGTACAAATTTGTGGCAATAAAAGTAAAGAGCCCATGAGATATAACTACACACATATTTCATATACTATACATATAAATGCGTATACAAAAGTTTATGAAGCTAATAGAAAAACTCTATGTACGAGTATCTATCTGTCTTTCTAAATGATAGTGTTAATAAGTATAATTTTTCATTAGGCATTATTAATGTCTGCTACAGAGCTGTTAGCAGCAAACAACACTAGAGGACAGTAAAAATGAGAAAAATAATATAATTGCAACAAGAAATGCATTTAGCTGTCTAATGTAATTAAAATGAGTTGACCGCGTATAACCTTCAGAAGAAGAGATATAAAAAGTTTTTATTAATTATGTTAGGGAATATAACTAAGTACGTTCTAATTAAAAAAAAATATTAAATTAAATATGAGTAAAAGTTTGTTTATGTATTTTATTTGTTTTAAAAGAAATGTATATGTACCTCGCCGCTCAATGGGATCAAACGCATTTTTTTTTTTTTTTTTGTAATAAATCTGTATCTCCTAAACTACTGCTCAAATTAAATTGATTTGTAAAGTTTTTTAAATGATTTTTGCAGGAGTGAAAGACCGATATACATTCTATATACTGCATAAGAAAAAATTGCGAAAATATTATGCAAATATGCTTTTTTATGCAATTAAAAATAGTCGTTAAAAAAATTTACTTTTTTCATAAAATCTTCACTCTTGGATTCGTTTTTGGCAGGGCGGGAGGCAGTTTAGTGTCAAATCGTTTTAAATCTATTTTTTGATAAAATGTCGTCAATAAATTTAAAAAAGCTCGCTTGACATTTTTTTTATTAATCGATAAAAATGAAACTTTTTTCTAAAATTAAAAATTTTTGATCAATGCTGGATGTAGGGTGCAAGCCTAAATTAGTTCAAAATTTCTATATAAGCCATTTATGAAGCCTTATCTTTTTAAATACATAAGGAAAAGATTTTTTTATTAACAGAACTTTGAGAAAAAAGTTAAAGAATTGTACTATATTTTTGTAAAAAATAGCCATTTTTTATACTAATTTCAGAGTGCTGACTTTGAAAATTTTTAACGTCTAGATGAATTAAGATAGTCCAAAAATGATTTCAGCATATTATTATGGAATATATAAAAAATTACAGAGTATTTTTAAAAAATATAAAATACAAGTGTAAATATATTTTTAAATGTAAGAGATGACTGAGGTGAGTTAGCTTGTTTTTTCTTTATCTTGCCAAGTACTTTATAGAAATATAATATCTTTAAAATCGCACTTCATTTGTAGAAGTTATGATTTTTTGAAACTTTTACATACTTAAGGTGGTCAACTTTGACACTCTATAGCATATCTTGTGTTATCACAGGGTGGCTGCATTTTTCTGAAAGCTTAGGTCTTCCTCTACAACTCTTCCATACAATTCAATTTAATCCGAGCAGTAGTTTAGGAGATACAGAATTATTCCAAAAAAATTTGCGTTTGACCCCATTGTGCGCCGATAGATTTTATTCTACGCGTATGAGTGATATTCAATAAAAAATTAAGTATAAGTTTTAATGTAATTATACTATGTATTTTAAAGTGTCTCACGAAAAAAAGTTGCAAATTTACCCCTCTAGAAATGAAGATTAGTATATTCTTATACGATACCCAAAATATTAAATCTCAATGTTAAGATTTACGTAAGCTGGGCCATTTTTAAAACACCACTAAAATTAGGTATTTCTTTCAATATCATTATCAAAATTATAGTTATAAGAAAATTAACTTCAAATTATACGAAAACAGTACGACCTTCAATATTTATTTAAATAATTATTATGTGACTTTTCATTCGCAGAATATTAAGATTTTACTAACATTTTTTATCATATTTTCTTTTTTCAAACATGTACTTCTATATATTTCGGACATTTTTCAAAATATATTAGATTTTAGTGTACCATAGGAATGGTCTATCCTGTTACTATTGAAGATAACTCGTAATTAACCCATTAAGAGCTAGAGGGTAAATTTTTTTTATTTAGTTCCCAAAAGGTTTAATTTGCAATTTTTGCAAATAAATCGCATGGAAGTTTTTATATGTTGATAAATTTATGAAAAACATAATAAATTCATTTAAAACCGCAACAATAATTAAATAAAAGGAATTTCTTTTTTTTTTTTTTTAATTTAACCGCCATTTTACACCAATTCGCCACTTTTTTGATAAATTTATGCTTTTGAGAATATGTATGTCCTTAACTAACCATTTATTTGCCGTTAAAATTAACTTAATCAATTATGGACCGGAAATGCCAAAATATTATTTGTGCAATTAAAGGGTTAATTGAATGCACATATCAATAGTATTTAATGAGAGCTGAGATGCACTAAAAATATAATTTACGATGAAAAATTTCCAAAATATTCAAATTTTAATAAAAAACTATTTAAAATAAAATCATTGAAAATTTTACTAAAATTTTAATTCCGCGATAATGAAAACAAATTTTAAATTATTTTTTGTTCAATATGTAGTAGACGTCGTTTTTCTATCATATATTGTAATTTTTATGACAAAAAGTTAAAAACTATGTATACTGTCGACCGAAAACCAAATTTTTGGAAGTATTTTAAAAATGGTCCAGCTCACGTAAATTAAATATTTAAACCGAAATATTTTGGGAATTAGTTTAGAACATATCAAACTTTAATTTTAGTCGGGTACATTTGCAACTTTTTTTGTCCCCATACAAAAAATTCTATTTTAAAAAATTATTTATTTTATTTGTGAATGAGACCAACAATCAGCAGTAATATATTTATTGCCTCAAGAAAAAAATTTTATATTTTTTTTTTTTTTTTAAATATAAAAACCTAGAAATTTTCAACCTGTCAATTACATTGCCATTTGGGAAACATATAAAAATATATATCGTCCATTCCATGAGAGATTTATAAAAGATGCCAATTTTTTTACGGAGGGTCATCCGATTTTGTTCATATTTGATACGCATATAATCTGTGGAGCCATTTAAATGTCTCCATTTTAATTTTTTTTTGAATTTTAAAAAATTCGCGAATTTATTCACGATTTTGATTTTCCGAAAAGTCTAAAAAATCGGAAAAGTGTGTAACTTTAAACATCAATAACCAGTCGCCATTTGCCCCTTTTTCAACCACGTGGCCACTTTTTTGGCCCCTTTTTAAAATGGCGACTAAATGGCGACTTTTTAAGACTATATGCTAAATGTCGAAAAAATAAGATGTTTGAAATATATCGACCCATTATATATTAATTTCAACAAATAAATTAATAATTTTGAGGTTATTTTATAGTATAGTGATATATAAAGTCGAGGAGTATTTATCAATAATAAAAAATAGTATGTCTAATAGACTTAAGTCAATACTTGAGGATCTATGCGTTCCGTTCTAAATTTGTCTAACAGGGAATTGCAAGAATGGAGTACGAGTGAAGAACTCGTACAAAAGTGCAAAAGTTTAATTAATTAAAAGAGGATTGTATGTTAACTTTTTTTTGTCAATAAATATTTATTATTGGAATAATAAAAATTGTTGTAAAATGATTATAAATTATTTTGTTATCGATAAAACTGAATTTTGAAGTTTTTCTTAAAATACAAATGGAATCTTGTTAGCAAATAAACAAAATTTAAGGAGTTTTTTAGGTTTTAAAGCAGTTGGCCCCTTTTTTTCAAAAAATCCCCTTTTTTGGCGACTTTTTATTTTGAAATCCCCTTTTTTGGACACTTTTTAAAAATTCTCAACGGTAACGCTGTCAATAACTCTAAAAGTTGTTAACGGATTTTAATGATTTAAACGGCATGTAGAAGATAAATATGTTTTATTTTAATTTAGTAATTTAGAAATAATATTACAATATAAAAATGCATTCATAATGCAAATGCAATTTTAGGATGCATTTTTGAAAAATTTCTACCCTTCCGATTTTAAAATTTTTTTAATATGTTAAAAAGCAATATCTTTACTATAAAATGCAAAAATAACTGTTCTGGGACAATAACATCTACTATTTTTAATATTTTTTTTTTTTAATTTTCATAAATTTGTTCAACAAAAATTAAAATTTTTCCAAAAATTTTTATTTTTTTGGTTATACTCTTTAAGGAATATGTAGCTTTAAATGTTTATAACTCCATAAGTATAAGTCGGATTTTATTGACTTAAAAACTAGTATAAAGTTTACTATGATAAATATTGTATTTTATGAATCAAAAATATTTTTTTTTAGCTAATGATGCACTCACGAAAAGAATGAAATTTTCATATGTATTTTTAAAAAATTTCTACCCTTTTGATGTTAAATATTTTTGCTTAATATTGAAGACAAATATGTTTATTATATAAAACATTAGCACTTAATCTGAGAAAAATAAATTTTCTACTGCATATAATAAATTATGAAATATTATGATTAAAATTAATTTTAAGATAAGCTCACAAAAATTAAAAAATACAAAAATTTAAAAAAAATAAAAAATTTTGTATGAAAAAATTTAAAGAAATATTTTGAAAAATTTTTTTAAAATAGTGAACCATTTTGTCCCAGAACAATTTATATTGCAATTTTTAGCAAACATAATAATGTTTTTTATATCAAAAATTTTCAAAAAAGCATCCTAAAATTTCATTTGCATTATGAATGCATTTTTAAATGATAATATTATTTTTAAATCACTACATTTATAGTGGACATATTCTTCTTAAATATGCAATTTAAATCATTTAAATCCGTTAACAACTTTAAGAGATATTGCTGTTTAAAGTTAAACACTTTTGCGATTTTTTTGACTTTTCGAAAAATCAAAATCGCGAATAAATTGGCAAAATTTTCAAAATTAAAAAAAGTAAAAATGGAAATATTTAAATGGCTTCATATAGTATGCGTATGCCAAATATTATTAAAATCGGAGACATGAAAAATATTCTTGGGCGTTCTTTCATGGAATGAACGATATATTTTAAATAAGACATTATTATCATTGACAATTTTCTAAAACTTTCTACCTCCTACAGATACATGTATTTAAAACCAACTTCAAAATAAATATAAAAAACTAGTTAAAGTTCTTGTGTGACATTTATTTCCGTATTTGCAGCAGCTATTTTCACAAATGCTTGTTTAATTGTTCTTTGGCTCATGGCCTTTTTGGTCAAATATTTGGTTGCACAATTATCACAGTTTCTATGAACATATGCGTTTCAATTAAAGTTTTTATTAACGAACCAGTTTATTGTAAAATGCCTACAAGTGTAAGTATCTTGTAATTTCATTTAAATACTTTTGAAAACCGTTAGTTTTGCTCATTGCTCAAATAATTGGAAGGTAAAACCACATGCCACAAATTACATGTAATTAATTCTACAAATATTTAGTTGTAAGGAGTATATTAGAATTTAAACAAATGGAATTTTAATATAAAACACATTAAAGTTACTTTATTAAATTATCTTATAAAATGATATTTTAACAGTGTTGGTAGGAAAGTCATACAAAAAAGGCTAAATTAAATTTAAAAAATGCTAAAAATAACTAAATTGCATAAAAAAATAAATCTTTGAAAAATTTATAAAAACAAGTTAGAACACTATATTTGGCTGTGCCAAATTTTATATAGCCCTGTTGAGAAGTTAAGTTAGTATTTAAATATACATCTATATACCATGTCGGACAAAATATATAGTTGTTTCCAACAATACCGTGAAATAACTGCCAAATGAAATAAGTCCCGAAGAAATTAGTCTCAACAAAAATTAAAAACTGCCAAACTAAAAAATTAAATAACTTTCAAAAGTCTTATCGAGAGCTTTAAGGAGATATAAAGATTAAATCGCATGAAAAACAAAAGTTATTTTGAGCCCTAAAAGTTCCAACCAGTCGATTAGAAATTACAGATTTATTTCCACGTATACTGGTGGGAAAATTTTTGTTACAAAAAAAAAAAAAGGTAAATAGGTTAATAGGTCAGTTTAACAAGAATCTGCTTTCACTTTTTTTTCTTCATGACTACTATAACCGTGCTAATATAGAAATAGTGCCGAAACTATTGAGGGGATAAAAAATTATATTAGAACCACTTATGAAAAAAAGAAAAAACAGATTCGTGTTTAGCGCATCAAAAACCATCAAGTCCAACTACTTATTCGTCTATAAGGCATGATTTTTTTTTTTTTTTGCCGACCAGTGTTATTAACCTTTTTTCCTGCTAAAATAAATTTAATTTCACTTTTTTTTATTAATTTTTAATAACTTCCAGCAGAAAATGTGCACATAGTTCTGAAGTGATGAAAATGTTCTTTTTTAAAAGTACAGTGAACTCTCGATAATGTGAACTAATTAATGTCTGGGTAGTTCATATTTTCGAATTTGTTCACATTTTCGATTGTGATTTTTTTTAATATATATTACTAAGTTATTCTTTCTAAAAATCATTTCTGCAAGGAATGAAAATGCAAAGATTACTAAAAAAAAACTTTTTGTAATTTATTTGGAATAAAAAAAGTTTTTAAAAATCCATTTTATAAAGAGTACATACGCAGTATGTACATAAAAAACAAACAAAATATTACGAAAAAAAAATAAATAAAATTTACAATGAAAAAAGATAGGTACATAAATATATAATTAAATATGGAAATAATCGGTTATTATTTTCTGTTTTTTATTTTGTTCGACCAGCTTATTTACCGCCAATTCCCTGATTTTTTTCAATACTTTAATGTCAGTTTGATCGACCATTTGAAATTCAGCCCATTTGACAGCCATGTTAAAAATTTGGACAGCTTCTTTGGGTTTAATGTTGTTTTCAGGCGCTTCAATAAAACAGTCGTCATCATCGTCGGACTCTTCAATTAAATCAAGCAGACAGCTTCTTTGGCTTTAATGTCGTTTTCAGGCGCTTCAATAAAACAGTCGTCATCATCGTCGGACTCTTCAATTAAATCATTTTCATCAAATGGCGTGACGTCCTCACAAGGATTATTGATTCAATCTCTAATGTTTACTGCAGTAAATACTTCCTGAGGGCACAATGTCTGTAGAAGATCTGCAGCAGTATTTTCTAAAGATCTAACCTCTGATTGCCACTTTTCTTTTAAAACGCTCAAAGGAACATTAAATTCAGGATCGTCTTCATCATTTACCATATTCAAAATATTTTTCCAACAGTTAGATAAAGTTTCTTTACCAACTCGGTTCCAGGATGCCTCTAGAATAGAAACTCCTTCTTTAAGTGTGATTTTTTTCATCGATTCAAGCAAATCCCCCTCTTTTGCAATAATTGTTGCCAGAAGACTGTTCCTATAATGAAGTTTGGTGATTCTATTTGCATTTTGATCCATTGGCTGGATCAGAGCCGTTACATTTGGAGGCATGAACATAGCTTCTATGGAACCATCCTCGGATTTAAGGTCGGATTCTGGTGGATGGGATGGGCATTATCTATTAGGAGTAAAGCTTTTACTGGTAATCCTTTCTTCTGTCACCTTAATGAAAAATAAAACAGTAAGAATCCCAGTTGAACTATTTTTACATGTTTACTTACCTCTGGCACAAAACAGTTGTGAAACCATTCTTTAAAAATGGAAGAAGTCATCCAAGCAGACTTTGAATTTCTGTAGTTTACGGGACAGATAAAATTTTTAAAACTGCGAGGATTTTTCGATTTTCCTATTACTAAAAGTTTTATTTTATGAGATCCTGACGCATTTGCACAGCATAAAAATGTTATCCTTTGCTTTTCCATTTTTGCACCTGGAGCGCTTTTCTCCAATGACGTTACATATGTCTTTTGTGGGAGAAGTTTCCAATATAGACCAGACTCATCGGCATTATACAACTGATTATTGGATAAACCCAAATCTTCTATCTTTGCTTTCAATTTAATTTTAAAAGGATTTACGAACTGAGATTGCGCAGAAAGTTTTTCACCGCTTATATGAAGGAGCCGAATTCCGTATCTCTTTTTAAATTCGCTAGCATTGAAGTCATTTCCGTTTTCACTTATGTTTTTGTGAATTTGTTTGGCTTTCTCTTTCAACATCAATCCACTTACAGGGAGGTTTTTATTCCACATGCAAATAAACCACTTATAGAGCGATTTTTCCATTTTTGGAAGCTCTGAAGATCGTAATGTTTTGCGTTTTTCGGGTCCATAAAACGTATTGTTCACACATTTTAAAATATTGTCTTTTTATTTTTTATTGAACATATCGTTGATTTTGCAACTTTATACTTTTTATTTAACACTGTAACACTCGATCCTTTTTTTAAATATTCCAAAATTTTGCATTTTTCATTTAAGGATAAAAACTTTCGACTGTTTTTAGACATTACTAATTTTAAAAATAAATTCACGAACCTACCGCAACAAGTTACATAAAGCGACTAGCATTAAATATCTTTAAAATAATGGCATACTATGGTATTTATTAATTCGGGGATTCCCAACATTAAAAATAAATGCTTCTACAAATTAAAAAATTCCCAAAAATTAAAAAAAAATTGTTCACTATTTAGAGCCATTAAACTTTGTTCACTATTTAGAGCGCCCATATACAAAACTGAGTGTTCACATTAGTGGATAGTTCATTATATTGGATGTTTACATTACCGCAAGTTCACTGTACTTGATCGTCTTTTGCTGAGTTTGTTCACTTTCTTCATGACTACTCAATTGTTATCTTCGAATTTTTTATAATAAATATTTTATTTGTTTTTGATATTTATTATGCTTAAAGCTAAATTATAATAACTAGCTTCATAAAATTTGCATAATGCTAAATTATTAGTTTTATGCACTTAATTTCTTAGCCAGCCATCTCGAAAACAATACAATTACAAGTCAAAATACGAGCTTTAATCTGTCCCGATCTTTTAACTTATTCTTAACTAGTTAACCACATTCTTTCATACAATTTAATGTAATATAAGATTTCCTTTTTTGTTATACTTATTAAATTACTTTATATCATATTTTATCCTTGTTTATTGGCAACAGCATATTAGCAACAACAAAAATGCAAAATAATACGTTTAACGTAGTAAATAAAGTTCTTTAACCGCCATAACTATAAAGGTATTGCGCTTACAATATGGTGTCCATTCGTTGTTTCGCTACTGTATATTAAATTGCTTTCGAAAGAAATGATGGTACGTAGGATCTACTTAGTTTGTTTTCAGTGACATGTTTATGGCATCATTCAATTTCTTGTTCATCTTTGTTGCGATACAAAGAAAATGAAATTCATTAAATATTAATCCAGATTTAGTTATACAGAGCATTTGTTTTTTTATTTTTTCTTTTTTCTCTTATATTCTTATATATGTATATGTATGTGTCTGATGTTAATTTATAAGACTATGTTTGTTTGGAAGTGTTAGTATTTTGTTTTTATTATTTTTTTAAATGTATTTGTTTATGTATTAGTATTTGGTTTATATGCATTTTGTAATACAAGTTAAAGCTTTAGTAATATAAAAAGGGAAGAAAGAACAATTCAAAGTTTATTCAATTACCACTACTATAAACCAATATGAACATTACAAATGACTGTAGTGTTGAATAAAAAATGATTACCAGGTTACAAATAATTTGATACTCTCAGAGGTAGAATGAAATTTTAAAACTAATGAAATTAAAAAAAGATTTTGCTGTGCCGAATCTTTGATACCCTTCACCATCTTACCGAAAAATAATTGAATTTTCGCCTTAACGTATAAAAATATTTGTGGCCGATCTATATAAAAATAAAAATCTATAGCTTAAACAAGGGCTTCAAAAAATCAAAAATGCGTTTTGCCCGATATCTCAGTTTGTCATTTGTTTGTAATTAAATGAACCGATTTATTTTTAGAAAAAAAAAAAAAAAAATTCAGAAAAAAATGTCCGAGCCTTCCTTGCAAAAAAGAAGTATATACCGATCTTGCTGAATTTCAATAGCAAAATTCTCGAAAGGATTTCCGATCGTTTGATATATATATTATATATGCCAGTTATCGGTGGGCTTCATAAACGCCATTTCAACTGACACACGGACGAACGGAAGGACGGACATGGTCCTATCGTCATCATTCCGTTTGGAAAATACAAACGGAATGACAAACTTATATATATCCTTTACACCTGTGGTGAAGGGTATAAAAAAATATTTATGCTGTAAATACAAGTAATAAAAGTAAATTAGAAGCGTTTCAACAAATTCCTTAATATTTATATTGATATGGGGTAACCGAAAATCTCAATCGAATAATGGACCAAATATTTTTTTAATTTTTATTTGAAAACCTTGAACTAACAAATAAAAGAAAATGAAATTAAACAAAGTTACTTTTGAGTAAAATAAATATTAATAAAATTATATAAATATAAATTTAAAAAATAAAAAAAATATGAACTATACATTAAGGACATTCACAGTTTAATACATGAAATATTAAAACATAAAAACATTTTACATACTCGCACACCTAAAACCTAAATTTAAGAAATTTCTTAGAAATTATCAAAATTCATGCAACTAATTAGCAAACTTATCTTTAAGGCCCATGTTTTCTTAATGAATTTTATAGTAACATATTTAAAAGCATTTCAAATGAAATGAAGATATACTCATTTTATTTCCTTTTTCCTTTTAAAAGTTGCATCCTTGTTTATCCTTTTAAATAAAAAACATATTAAATTCATTCAAGATTTATAAAACACAAAGTAAAATATTTACTTTTTTTTTTTTCTTTCTTAAAACACACATAGACACATAAAGAAAACTACTTTGTTTTATTTTCTTAAAATGTAGTAGACACATTACATTAAATTTCAAATGTCGGGCTACAAAACTCAAATGTTTTATATTTGTTTATAAATAATTCTGTATGTGTGTACCATCTTTAAACACGTTCCACTTATTTTGACTTTCAAAAGTCAAACTAAAAAGTAAATTGAAATGTTGAAAAAATTAAGGAGAATACAATTAAGAAGACTTGTTTGTGAACATGAACACACATATCCAGAGTCGCTAGTATTCTGTATTACTTAGTTGTTCGTTGTAGCGGAAATAATGTTGTGTTGCTTTGATATCAGATTTGCAATGAAAACGTTAATTTTGAAATAAGAATTTTAAATAAATTTTTAGTTATTACTTTGAATCAAAATACTATTTGGTTTTATGAGAATTTTGAACAGTAAACTGAAATTATTGTCAAAAGTATTAACTGAATTTTGCAAAAATTTGCAGAGTGCTTGGTTTACGTAAAAAGCAAATATATAATATAAAGTTTTGGGGAACGCACAGTGGTCCCAAATCGATTTATTTTGAAAATGATTCTGTAACTTATGAACCGTTGGAGATTTCTAAATAAAATTTCAAAAAATCAAAGTGAAGTGTTTCAAAAAATGTTAGAACCCAAGCTAAGGCACCCAAGTTTAAAAAATGAAGGAAAAATAAGCTTTAACCTAAATATCTCATAAACTAAAAGAGATAAACTATGCTACCTATATTTTTTTTAAGTACATTTTTGGCAAATTAAAAAAAAACAAAAAAAAAAAACATATTCGAGGTGACCAATTTTGGAGATCTAACCGTTACCCCCGTGACCCGTTAAGAGCTTGTACTTCTCTAAATCAAACATTTAGAATCTCCAACGATTCAAAAGTTACAGATTTATTTAAAAAAAAAAAGACAATCGCTTTAGGACCACTGTGGGACATTAACTAAGATTCTGTAATAAATAAATTTTAATTTAATTTTTACAAATTTTTAATTTTATTATCTATATATATATAAAAGAGTAACGTTACTGACTGACTAAATGACTGACTGATTCATCATTCCACAGCCCAAACGGCTGAAGCTAGAGAGAAGAAATTTGGAACGTAGGTAGGTCTCCCTCCATATAGATCCATTTTTGGAAATTCGAATGTTTAGTGGGTAAAAAAGGGTAAAATCGGTAACCTTATAACTCGCAAACTAATAATAATACAAAAAAAGTTGAAAAGTTATCGTTATTCGTTTAAAAAATAATTGGACAGGTGTCTGGTACTTTTTTGAAAATCGGCCGTTTTAGGGAGAAAACGGGTAAAAACTGTATTTTGGTACTTTTTTGGCACCATATGTATCTTTGAAACCAATCAACATATAGATAAAAGTTATGTCGTATTCATAACTTATCAAAAAATAGGAAATACAGATTTGGTACTTTTTAGAAATTCAGACGTTTAAGGGGTAAAAGTCGTACCTATTTTTGGTACTTTTTTCATAAAACATTTTTTTATATTTATTGAAATATTCATATGAGTATTTTAATACGTGATACCACTACAATTTAGAAATTTATTGGAATACAATTTTTAATACTTCGATGGGTCAAAAAAAGTACCAAAAAAAGGGGGTAAAGGAAATTACATTTTATTCAAACTTAATAATAAATTTTCAATTACATTAAACATAGAAACATGAAATTAAGAAAATGTAGATAAGAATTCACAAGAGTGGAATTTTATGGTACTTAAAGGTACATGGTCCTGTGCGTAAGAATTCAAGAGGATGGACTTTGTGGTAGTTTTTTCCACTTCTATTCGTACTTTTTTGCATTTTCTGTAATATTTAACCTAGAAACATGAAATTAAATATGCATGGTCCGATGTTGGAAAGAATTCACTAGGGGGGACTTTGTGGTACTTTTTCGTTCTTCTAATAGTACTTTTTGAATTTTCTATAATTATGAACCTAGAAACATGAAATTGGGGATATGTGGTCCTTAGTTAATGAGAATCCATAAGAGGGAACGTTGTGGTACTTTTTTGTTATTTTAATGGTACTTTTTTAATTTGCTATAATATTTAACCTAGAAATATGAAATTAAGGACATAAAGTGCTAAGTGAATGATAATCCATAAGAACTTTGTGGTACTTTTTCGTTCTTCTAATGGGACTTTTTGAATTTTCTATAATTATGAACCTAGAAACATGAAATTAAGGATATGTGGTCCTAAATGAATAATAATCCATAAGAGTGGACTTTGTGGTACTTTTTTGTTATTCCAGTGGTACTTTTTCAATTTTCGGTTATATTTAAGAAACATGAAATTAAAGATTTATGGTCCTAAATGAATGAGAATCCACCATGTTTGATTTGTGGTACTTTTTTTGTTCTTCTAATGGTACTTTTTGAATTTTCTATAATTATGAATCCAAAAACATGATATTAAGGACATGTGATGCTAAGTGAATGAGAATCCATAAGAGGGGACTTTGTGGTACTTTTTTGTTCTTCTAATGGTACTTTTTGAGTTTTCTATAATTATGAACCTAGAAACATGAAATTAAAGACATGTGTTTTTTTTTTTTAATTTTCTATAATATTTAACCTAGAAACATGAAGTTAAAGTTATGTGGCCCTAAGTTAGTGAGTATCCATAAGAAGGGATTTTGTGGTACATTTTCGATTATCTTAACCTATCATACATGCCTTTTGTACTTTTCGAAAATCCTATTTTAAATTTATTTTATAGTATGGTTTTTTAAAAAAAAATTTCCGCTAACGAAGTAGCGGGTTAACAGCTCGTTATAAAATAAATAATTACATTATAAAAATTTTAAAGAATCACATTAGACTAGGGTTACCAGATTCGAATTGTGATCTATCTTGACATTAATAAAATATGAGCTTGATTTCCAAAAAAAAAAAAAAAAACTTGACAATTGACTTCCGCCCAACATTTTTATTTTTTATATGAAACCTATGCCACAATGCTTTGATCCCATACAACGATGGGACAAAAATAGAAGGAGTTGTCGTAGTAAATTGAAACTTGGTGCACATATTACTTTAAGCTTAGAATGAATAGATACGAAGTTTTGAAAAAATTGGCGCAAGGACACGACAATTGACTTCCCCTCCCAAATATCCTGAAGTTAAAAAACTAAATTTTTTCTTAAATACTGGTCTGAACTTTACTAAAATGTGTGGCAGCCATTTGAATAAGATTACTTATATGTCTTCTAATTTAATTTTTAATCGGAGCAAGGACACGCCCACCTCCCATATATCCTGAAACTAAAAGACGGATTTACTGCGTGAATACTGGTCAGAATTGCACCAAAATTTGTGATTGCGGTTAAACTTAAATTATTTATGATTTTGCCAATTTTTATTTAAATCGAAACAAGAACACGCCTACATCCCATATATCCTGAAATGAGAAAAACACATTTCTGGCAAACACGCCGTTTTTAATTTTATAAAAATAGAAGTAGGTGTCGCAGAAAATGATACTTGGCACATATATTACTGTAGACCCAAAGTAAATATATACAAAGTTTTGATAAAATCGGAGTAAGAACACGCCTACCTCTCATATATTCTGAAATGTGAAAAACGCATTTTCTTCCAAAATACTGATCAAAAACGTTACCAAAGTGTACGATAGCTACTGGAAATGGATTTTTTTATAGGTCAGACAATATTTTATTTAATAGGTGCAAGGGCATACCTCCCCCAAGCCCTATCATTATTAAATATTATTTTAATTTCTGCACCCACATTTTATGTTGAGTAAAAATCATTAATTTGCCTAATTTCGCCCGATTTTCGGTCCAAAATTGTTATTTTTTTTAGTTGTATTAAATTTTAAAGCAATTTCGATTTAAAACACGAAATATTTCAATATAAAGAATTTTTTGACTTTTGTGTTATAAAAAAAAATTTATAAATTTTTTGAATTAAAATTTTTTTTTAGTTGTGGCAAAAAATAGAAAGTAATTCTTCTTTTATATATTAGAAAACAATACTAAATTTTAGAATCAAGCAAAAAAATTGTAAAATTTTTTTTATTATTTTTTTTTTTAATATTCCATCGAACTCTTGTAATTTTTGTATTCAAATTTAAAATTGCTCTATAATTAGCGCCATCTGGAGGATTTTTAACGTTATATATTAGGTCCAAAAAGTATATTTTTCTATTCCTTAGTTATTTTTTAATTTTCGAATTAATTTTTATAATTATTTAATTTTAATTTAGCAAAATAAATTACGTCAACATTGAGAACACTTTGAAGTTGAAGTAAAAACGGAAATTCAGATACTTTTTCAATTAAACCGTTTTTTAAGTTGTGCCAAAAAATGGGCTCTAACTATTTTTTAATCTATTAAATAACTATAAAAACTTACATAAAACGTAAAAAAATTGTATAATTTTTTATAATTTTTTTTATATTCTTCATCAAATTTAAGGGATTTTTAGATTTTAAGTAAAAAATATGTGTAAATTTGAGCAATAATATATATGTATTTGAAACACTATATTTAAAATATAATAATAGTTTTAATCTACCAATATTCTGAAAAAACCAAAGTTCGACGCATTTTATTAAAAAATGAATTTTTGAGAGTTTTTTTCCTAAGACAGTTCAAATAATTAATAATTATCCTGTATGACCCAATTTAATTTTTTTGATCCAATATTTCCTTTATTTTTTAAAGGTTTTGTGTTAAAAAAGTTTCACTTGTAGAATCGTTTCAATTGAGACTTAATTAATATACTATCTCCATATTAAGCCATGGTTTCTGTTTATGCTAACTAAAATTTAGATGATTTTTTCTACAATAGTCATCTAGGTATATAATTTGCTTAGCATTTTTTCTCTTTCCAGAGCTTTCTGAAGCTACCAAACGACGTAGAAAATTAAAATTTGGCTTAATTATAAAACTTTTTGTCCAACAAATCCTAATGGAGCCATATTTTGAAATTTTTATCAGGGAGCGGATTTAAGAGGATTTATGTGTCTTTTTCTAAGAATTTGTTATCTTTCTAGAGCTTTCTAAAGCTCCCAGAAGACATAGAGAATTAAAATTCAGCTTAATTAAAATCCTATTCGTCCTACAAATCCTAACGGAGCCAGATTTTGAAATCTCTATCAGGGAGCGAAAATACGTGGATCTATATATATGGATTTAAATATATCTTTCCTAAGCAATGTTTCCTTTCCAGAGCTTTCTGAAGCTCGCTGACGACGTAAGAAACTAAAAATCGGCATACTTATAAAACTATTCGTTCAATAAATTCTAACAGTACCAGATGTTTCTATCAGGGACCAAAAAGTCTGTTTTGGTATTAAGAACTTTTGAGTTGCTATACTTATTGTTCCTATAAAAAACTGTTTCTGTATTTCGGCCAGGGAGCGCATTTACGACGATTTTTTTATTTTGAAAGGTTTACTAATTTAAAACTTTAATCAATATAATTCCAATAAATTTGAACGGCTTCAAATAATTGACTTTGATTAGGGAGGGGAAAGTGTCTAAATGTTGTTCATATTTTTTTTTTTTTTTCTTTTAATTTTCGGATTTGTTTGTGCATATTTTCATTATTATATTATTTTTCCTAACATTGTTAGGCTTTTACGCTTGTATTTAATAAATTTTAACTTAATTATAAGAATTGATTTTTTTTAAAGAAATGTAGTCTTTTGATATAAATATTAACTTCTGCAAAAAACCGGTTAACCGGTTTTTTCTGAATTTCAAAAAGTGCAACCGGTTTTTTTAAAAAACCAACTATTCGAACTATTCGAAAACCGGTTTCTCAAAAAAGTCGAATAATCGATCACCCTAGTAGTAATATGTTAAGTTTTTAAGGGAGTCTATATAAAAATAAATAATATCTACAAATCTAGGGATTAGGTATAGAAGGACAAGAACCTCCCCACCCAGCTGAAGCTAGCGATATTATGGCTCCCACCGTCCTTCTGATATCTAGCTTTACCACTGTTTCCTTTGTGTTACATTTAAACTTGAATTCTTCTTTAGTTGAAGAGTTTTATTACACAGTCCACGTTGTGTTTATGGTTCTTTGAAAAAGAGTGATAAATAATTTTCCACATTAAATTACTGCTTGTGGGATATCCTGTGATCTTGTAAATGTTTTGCCTTGCCAAGTTGTTGTACCACATCCTTTTATTTTCATGTGGAATTTTCTTTACTTGTTTTTCCATTGCAAGATCCCATTGCATTCATTCGTCTTATGGTCTGCTCATTTAGCGTTTTGAATATCGATCTTTGACTTGTTTTCCCTCGATTATCGTTTCCCACTTCAGATCGGAAATCCATTGCTTTCTGCTTGTTATATTGTATCCGATATATTCGTTATAAAAAGTGTTTAACGACATCTTAAGATTTATTCATAATTTGAATGTACTCTAAACTCGTAAGAACATGTAAGTCAGGCGCGGATCCACGGGGAGGGAAAAAAGGAAATTTCCCTCCCCAAAATGAAAACGCTTTATGATAAATCTGTATTAAATCATACAATTTCAGGAAATAGTTAAGAAAATCATTCTATTTTCCTCACCCAAAAGCTTGAGCTGGATCCGCGCCTGATGTAAGTAGAACTACAATTAATAAAAAAAACTAAATTCAGATCATCATCCGAAAAACTTAAAATTTGAGATTTAAGTTCTTTTAAGTTTAGAGTGAAATAAGATTTAAAGGAAACTAAAATCAGAGAATTTAAAAAACTCCTACTTTTTTGTATTAAAGTATCCAAAATTTTTTTTTTTTTTTTTTTTTTTTTTTTTTTTTTTTTGTAAATGTTACAAGAATTGAACTCAAGGCGGTAAACTTAACTACTTCTCTATCGATATTCCAAGTTTTATCCATATTGGTTTCCAGATTTATTTAGCCTTTTTCTATATTATGCACTCTCGATTTCTTTATCCTCTAATTTAAGAGCTTTATTTAATTAATTATTAAACGTATTTATTTTAATTATTGCCATTTTTCTTGGTTAATTAATTTCCCTTTAATGCTTAAATCAAGAATGTCATCATAAAAATATGATGCATTTTTAATACGCTTAATAACACCTTAAGTTTTATAAAAAGCTTTCAAGTTTACTGCTTTGCATCTGTTGGGTGACATTCAAATAAAATATCTTTTTCTTTGCAATGTAAGTATAAAAAGCTTAAAATATTTTTATTTACCCCTTTTGGCTTCTTTACTCTTTATATGATGCATAAACAAAGGAGAAATTAACTCTATAAATAGCTACAGCAAATAAACAAAACAACAAGCAACAACAAAAACCACATTAATAGCATCAACATTAAGAACAACACAAACAACAACAACAGCAATAAAAAAAAAGTCATTATACAAGATGATATTAATTACATAATTATAACAGCAACAACAACAACAACAGTTACAGACATAATTTATTCTTAGTAAACCAAAAGGTAGAAATAATAAGAAATATATGAGTACAAGTATGATGATGACGATATAACAAAACTCTTAAATTTAAAGATGAAAAACGTAAGCGGAAGAGAAAAAGAGACATAGTGCATAATTAAATGCATTACAATAGCAACAATAACGTCAACACCTAACAAATATTAACACTCGTCATGTTTTCATTTCTTGTTGCTTTGTTCTGCTCTGCTTGTATTCTTAAATATGACTTACAAGAATAATTATGAGAATTAGGATGGAGGGGGTTATAGGATGTGAAGCAGCGCCTGAAAATATGCAAAAGATATTTTACATAAACACACAAATTGTTATGTTGCACAATGAACTGTCTAGTGGAAAAAAAAGTCCAAAAAGACATTTTAGAATTTAATAACAAAATTTACATCATATGATAAGTATCTATGACTTTTAGCATTGAAGATATGTTGAGTTTTCTATTGTTCAACTAGTCTTAATAAAATAAGACGACTCGAAAATCAAGGAATTCTTCAAGTATTTTTAAATTTTAGCTAACAAAAAACTGGTTTGAACAAAAAAATCGTATAAAAGTTACTTTCGGATATTTACCAGTTTTTATTAATTCGATGCGTTGAAAACCCCTCAAGCAACGGTATTATAAGTAAAAATGTTATATATTAACTCTACACTGCACATATCACTTTTTTTTGGAAATAATTCTGTAACTTTTGAACCATTGGAGACATCTCAACAAAAAATTTCACATGGTGGAAGGTGTTTTCGAGATGATTTGAAGAAGTACAGGCCCCTAGCGGGTCAGGGGAAGACAGTGGCCCTTCAAGGTTGGTCACCTCGGGTATGTAATGTTTTTTAAAATTTGCCAAAAATTCATTATTGACTTGAATGTAAAAAAAAATTACAGATGGGTAGTCCTTGAAAATCAGTTATCTCTTTTAGTTTAAGAGAAAGTCGGATCGAAATTAAATTTTACCTTATTTTGCCACGTTTTTTAGTTTTTTAACTTCGCAGCCTTAACCCAGCAAAAATTGTTTGGCTTTTAGTAATGACTACTACTTACTAGACTCATTACCTGGTAATGAGTTGTCATTATTTTTCTCATTTCTTCGAGTAGTGGAATAACTAGTTATAGCGTAGCACTCAGAAGGTTGTCGGTTCAACACCAAACTAAACCCAAAAATTTTTTTAGAAAATTATTCGAATTTCTATTGGTATGTTCAAATTATTAATAACACACACAAATTTTAACGTATACATGGTGTAGTGAGTAAGACAGTAGTCTTTAAAACATGAATGAATGTTTTTGCCTAGGTTCAAATCTGAGTTGAGCCAACTTTTTGTTTTTAATTTTTTTAAGCAATTTTGTAGTTTTGAAATATTTGTAGTTTTGTAGCATTTGACTACTTATTTGATTGTTTAAAATAAGTACTTTAATAATGGGGACCCATGAATTCGTGGACATCGCCATATAAATGTTATGAGTTTTTCACCCGAATTATAAGTAGTTACCGTCTTTTAGCAATGTAATATATTGGCTTACCGGGTAAGTAAAGTTTTTGCTGGGAATATTGCGCCTAAAATTTTAAACTTTAAAATATTCGCCTGATTCCCTACAAAATTCTAAATAATATTGCTGTAAAAATCATAAAAATATATGAATTCGTTATAAAGTTATATTAATCTAAAGTTGGAACTTTAAAAAAAATTAATATTTTTTTCTTTTCCAAAAAGGTGGCAATGTTTATTCACTGATAATAATTGTTTTTTTTTTTTTGTCTGGGCTTTATCACTTTTTGATGTTTTCAAAAGAAATATTAATGCAAATGCCTGTAAAGTAAATCCGGAAAAGTTTGGGGCAAAGGTCTGCCCACAAGCCTTATCCAAATATTGTCAATTTTGGAAATTTTTATTTTATTGTTATGTTCTCAAATCCCAAAGCTATGATCGACTTAAAATTATTTTAATTTTTTAGCTCTATATGTATGTAGGGAGATCGAACCGGTTTTATTCGACCGGTTTTAACCGGTTTTTTGAAAAATTTCGGGTCGGTTTTTTTAAAATGTCAGCTTTTCGAATATCGAATAAACCGGGATTTTGCGTCGAATACTAGGTTTTTATTTTCCTTATAAATTTTGCAAAAAAAAAGTGATATATTTTCAAAATTATTGTTAAATTTACAATTGAAACATAATAAATATCTCTTAAATTATAAAAATGTAGTAAGACATCAGTGGAATATGATTAATTTTTCTTATATAATGGTTTTACAATATGAACAGTAAATAAAAAAATATGTATGGCTTTATATAATGAACATGTCATATATTAAAAGTGGAAAATATTGTAGGCAAATAATATAAGAAACCTCATGATCAGTGTTGCTAGGAGGTGAGAAAAAGAGAGGCTAAATTGGACTTTCAAAAAGGTCAGAAAAGGGCTAAATGCCCCAAGAAATAAAGCACGAAAGAGGCTAACATTTTTTATTTTATAATTTATTATTGTCCAATGATAAATCGACAACTTTGGCTTATATTTAATATAAAAAATTATTTAACCTTTTGAAAATGAATTTTTATAATTTTTTTTCAAACTTTGGTGATTTTTTATTTATTTTTTTTTTATATAAATTTTTAAAGTTATATTCATGAAGAGCTTCTATGGTAAATAAAAATAATTATAGAATTTTTTTTATTGTTTTATTTTTTTTTTATTCATTTAGGAATTAATAAAATAAGTCCATACTATGAGTTGGTATATTTGATTTTGAGTATGAAGCACCGCAGGAGAAAATATGATTTTTATACAAATAATCTAGATTTTTTGTGTGAATTAATACACAAAAAGGTGTAAGGCATGGTTCCGTAAAAACTAAATTAGTAAAAACAAATGAGAAATTATCTTCTTTGATGAAATACTAAAAATTTGTTAGCCTTTTAAGGCAATTTTAATACTGAAAATTAGGCTAGAAGCTAAACCGATAATTTTGAGGCTCAAAGCAAAATAAAATAGCTACCCAGCAAAAACTTGGTAATGGTATGTAGTTACGGATGTAGTTACTTTTCAATCATAAAAACATACTTTCTGCACTACATGAAAGTGGATTAGTAACTGCTTACTTTTAACATGATATGTAATCAGTTACATAAGATCAGATTTTTGGAAATGTTACTTTTTATCTATCTCTTCATTTATATTAAAAAAATTTTATATTTTAAAAGTGGGTAAAATATGAAAATACATTAATTATTTGTTAAAGTCACGAAGACTTAAACAAATAATTAATCGTAAACACATCAGTCTCCGGTGAAGTCGAAACATATCCATTAGGCCACTTTATACGTACATGCATTCATTCATGAACTCTGTAATTTGAGTTTATGTAAAATACTACATCAAACATAAAATACGGTATAACTCTTAAACCATTAAGGGGGTATTAAAATGTACTAGAGGAAATTTGTAGGAAATTTTATTATCTATAAATGTTGTGTTAACATCAAAATACGTACTGTGCTTAATGAGCTAGATATATGCAAAAAGTGTTATTGTTCATTTAATTTTACTGTCTTGTGTACTAAATAAATTTTGTGTCTGAAAAAATGTTTGTCAAATTTTTCAAAATTAAAAATTCTTGACATAAAAAATAAATTCAAGAAAATACAATTTTTTTGTTAATGTTTACAAAAATCAATTTCTTATTTCAAAAGGCTATTGGTAAATTATTAGTATTTAGAAGTGGTAAGTATCTGAATATTACTAAAAAATATCCACTGATTTGTATTGTTTCTCTTAGGCACAAATTTATAATACCTTTAAACTCAACAGGTAACAAATTTGAAGCGATTGCAATTTAGGAAATATAATTACATAAAAGTAAGAAAAATTCATTGGCTATCTTAAAACAATTTGTTAAACGTATTAAACTCTTAACAATTTTCAGACGTGGCAGGTCACAAGAATGCGCTTCAAGAATTAACTCCAAGTCTATGGTATGAAATGGTATGTCAAATCCTGATTTCCGCATATTTTCAAATAAATAAATTTCAAAAAAAAAAAAAAAAAAATATCTGCTTTTTATTTTCAATACTTCAGTACTTACTTACCGATAATATAACTAGTTACTATTCATTTTGCTAAAAATGACTTCTGTAATACTTTGAAACTAATGAGTGATTGAATAGCTACAAAGTAATTAGTTCTTGTAACGACATCTAAGTAATGACTTTCTGAAATGCCTACCTGTAATAATATAGAGTAAGTAGTTGCCTCTAATGACATCACCGTGTTAAAACAATGAGTTATTCATCTAATGTGAAAGTAGTGTAGAGCTTCTTATCTCATTACATGGCAAGCAAAGTTTTTGCTGGGTAGATTTATCCATAATTTCACCTAGCCCCCATACAAATGTCCTGCCGCAAAAGCGCTTTAATGATCATAAATCCCTTAAATATAAAAATATTTTTATGAAATTTGGCACATATAAGTTCCAATATAAGCCTTAATATGTGTGCCATAGGTCCATAAATGACCATAGCTCCCATATTAACCCCTTTTCAGAAAATCACTTTAACTGGCATAAATTCCATTAAAATGTTAGCATCAAGTTAATATTTGACATAAATAAGTTGTGTATATGAATATAAATTGTAGTGCCAAATTTGATGAAGATCTGTCCATAATTAGCTCCCATATATGAACCTTTTTCTGGAATCACCCAAAAGTGAATAAATTCATATAAATCTTAGTATCGACATAATATTCTGTATTCGTATGTTTTATTTTACACTTAATGTTACTATCGGTCCACAATTGGACACAATGGTGTAAGGTATCATAAGGTCGGGCTTGACGGGCTATATCTGTCTTTCTCGTTCAATGATGAATTAGTACAAATGTTGTAAAATTTCTTAAATATATCAGTGTTATTGTACCTTTTTTCAAAAAATTTTACATATTTAAAGTTTTGCTTATATATCCCAAGCAGAGCTTCGAAAGAATTAATTAAATGTTAGCTTAATTCCCCTAACTTAATTCTGAATTAAGAAATATTAATTTTTCATTCCATAATACCATTCTCAAAAATATAATTCAATAGCTTAATTCAAAGGTTTTTGTTTGAATAGAATTCATTCCTTATTGAATTAATTCATAAAGAATTCATTCAATTTTTATTAATTCAAATCTTCTCCAAATTGAATTAAAATATTTTTTTTTTGTTTTTTTTCATTCAATTTGTAATATTTTGTTTTTTAATCTTTTACAAAATGAATTAAAAAGTATTTTCTCAAGCTAATTTGTAATAGATTTGAATTGAAAAAAATTTGAATGATTCAATATACTTTTTAAGCTTGAATTGTATAATTGATCAAAGAATTCTTTAAGGAATTAATTCATAGCAGAATAAATTCACTTCATATGAAGTACAAAGAATTTATTTCTATTAATTAAATTAATTTAAATGCTTTAAAAGAATGTCTAGAATAATAAATTAAATTCGATTTAAGAATATGGATTAAAGAATTAAGCCTTTAGAACCTTTGATACCAAGTCAGAAAATAAACTACTTATTTTAAATTTTAAAAGTTTCAAAAATTAAACAGTTGACGGAAGTACAGACATCAAAATTCTCTGAAAAAAATCAAAAGTAGCCAGCAAGAAATTGGTAATGGCATCTAATTACCAATGTAGTTACTTTTCAATGACAACAGCATACCGTCTACATTACATTGAAGTAGTTTAGTGACTTTTTATTTACAACTCAGTATGTAACCAACTTTTTCGAAAAACTACTTTTTATTATTTTTTTGTTTAGTTTAGCAATTAATATTTTTAAAGAAGGAATGAATATGTGGCGGGACAAAATTTTTGAATTAATTTTTAATCTAAAATAGTTTTAAACTTATAATGTTTTCAGTAATACTTAAAAATCAAAGATTTATTGAACAACTTGAAAGTAATTAGTTCTTGTAATAACATCTAAGTATTGACATGAGGTAAGTAGTTGCTTCTAATGTCATCACCATATTAAATTAATGGGTTACTCAGCTTATGTTACATGGTCACCAAAGTTTTTGCTAGGTAAATTTTTTATCTATTAATAAATACAAAATCAAAATGTAAACGTTAAAATATTAATTTTACCTTTTCCTGTATTAAACGCCATTTTGGACCCTTTTAAACCCAATGTGCGATGTTACGTTCATTAAAAACATACAAACAAACATTAATACATATAGATATGTTTATATTATCATAAGTATTTGAATAGTCACACCTACACATTTAATCACAAATACATATATAAACATACTACACTTTTACACCTACACTCTTATTTAATGCAATAATAAAGTACATTTACTGCACTTGTCTTAAGTTTGTATTTTTTTCATCTTGTTGCTGCTATTGTTGTTATTTATATGCAAACTAAAACAAGTACATGACTGTCTAGTAAAGTCTGTAGCAAAAAGGCAGAACTCGAACCCTAATTTCAAAATGTTTATGTTTACTTATGTACTGATGAGGGTGGTTTAGGGAAATTTTTGAAAATTTTATTAATGAAATATTTTATCTTTCAACGATAAATGTGTTACAAAAAATTATTAAAATATTAAATTAAAATATCAAAAAACTTCTATAACAAACAATGGCTAATTTTCATTTACCTTAACTTTCTGATCATACCCTCGTATTGTCTTAGTAAACAAATGAGTTTGTAAACAAATTGCATTATAAAAAGAACTGTCTTAAGAAACGATATAAAAGGTAAAATATCTTTGAAGTATGACAATTATATGTGTGTTTAGAAGAATGTGTGCAAGTTTCTATTTGTTTATCATCATCAAAAAGAATAATAGTGCCTGTAGAGTAGGGGTATGGCACAGCAACACTACCAGTAGTTAATAGTAGTAGTAGTCAAATCTGTTATTATAATCATAATGGCTCAAAAGGATGATGATGCTATAGATATGGATGAAGATGATGATGCTCAGGATGTTTATGCATAAATATTTTGGTATTCCAAAAAAAAAAAAGCAAATAAAAAAAAAACAACATAAACACGCAACTATTCATACAAGTATTTTGTCATATTTAACATCATAAATCAACTTGGAACCAAAATAATAACAGCAGCAATGAAAATAGCATCAAAACATCAAATAAGATGGGAGAGAGAAAAATAGTGTACAACACCAAATGCAGTAACAACTTAAAAAACTGAGTCGATTTAAGAAACTAGTGATATTAACATCAACGTCATTCTGCGACAAGCAGCATAATTTTCAACAGTTGAGTTTACCTAATTGTACCCTATAGTGTAGCTTAAGTTAAAATTTGGTTATAAAGATTTGCTCTAAATTAGCGAGTACTCCTAGAAGTCCTAAATTATACCTACATATTTAAGTAAAAAATAATTTTAATTTCTTAAAAATAGGGGACGGAAATGCATATTTTTTCTGGAGCATTTAAAAGTTATTCGAATCAGATATTTACAAGAAACGGAATTAATTTGTTAGTGCAGTAAGTACTTAGTGATTGACTGACTGACTTACATACTTACTGATTCATCATCGCACAGCCCAAATGGTTAAATCTACTTTTTTGGTACTTTTTTTAAAAAATATTTTTTCTTTATACTGACACATACATATTACATTAGGCTGCATCGAAATTTACCAACTTTGGAATTTTGACCCTAACTTCCCCTAGAATTGTTCTTTGGGTTTCAAAAACGTACTGTGTATAATATTATTGAAATCATATATCGTTAACCCGTGCAACGAAGTGGTGTTCATCTTGGCTCGATGCGAGGGCTTCTGTACAAGGACCCATGAGGCCACACTGGTAGGAATATCCATACCAGAGGTGCTCATGGCGAGCAAAAACAAAGCACTACCCCTGGCTGATAACGTCTGTTTACCCACTAGGCGTGGCTATAAGACGTTCCCTCTCGACATTTCTCCATTTTCGCATAGAATGGACGTCCCGAGGTTACAGTCCGTTGGATCATTATATCCATATGTTAAAATCCACCAGTATCTGTTCCCATAGTAGACGGCTTGGTGGTCTCTTAGAACCCAATGGAGCTGCATTTATGAAACTTGGAAAGAAGTATAAAAATCAATCTTTACGAATGTCAGAGAATAAATCGTACCCTATATATCCGGTCGGGGGGCTTACAATCTCCGGAGACCCTATTCCCATGGCGGTAGCCTTGGGCTGTGGTGAATTGAGAGTGCTACAGTTTAGTCTGGTGGATGCACCGGGTCAGGCTGATCTGCGTGCTACTTGCATCCAAAAACAAATAGCAGGAGGAGGCCTAAGCAAAAACAACCAAGTACCTCAAAAATTGCTCTGACCCGAGCCGACACAAGATCGGCGAAACTACCTGCTTCAGGGACTGCATGTCCGAAACCAACTCAAGTAGCAACAACCTTAGTTCCTACAGCTCAAAATGGCAACAATCAGTGCCAAAGACACCAGCCATAGGGATTTTTTAAGACGCACATTGGGGTCAAACGCCAACTTTTTGGTAATAAATCTGTATCTCCAAACCTGTTGCTCTTCCAATGAAGGGGGAGGGTTATAAGGGATTCTCACAGTGGGGTCAAACGCAATTTTTTTTGGTAATAAATCTGTATCTCCAAACCTGATGCTCGGATTAAATTGAAATGTATTGAAGAGTTATAGAAGAGGATTTAAGCTTTCAGAAAAATTATTTTGTGGTTACCCTGTGATAACAAAAGATTTGTAGAAGTTACGATTTTTTTAAACTTTTACATACTCGAGGTAGTCAAATTTGACACCCTGTAACTTATCTTGCGTTATCACAGGGTAACCACAAGATAAATTTTCTGAAAGCTTAAGTCCTCCTCTACAACTCTTCAATACATTTCAATTTAATCCGAGCATCAGGTTTGGAGATACAGATTTATTACCAAAAAAAATTGCGTTTGACCCCACTGTGAGAATCCCTTATAACCCTCCCCCTTCATTGGAAGACGGGCCTAAACGGCAACGTTCAGAGGCGGAGGCACAGATGCAAAACCAATAGCCCAGGACCAAACGTCCAAAGCCTTACAATCCAATGGATAAATCGTATAGTGAAGTGGCCAAAGGCCGTCTCATGTTGTTGCATGAGTTAGGTTTTTGACAACCGACTTAGGTTTCTGACAACTACTTTCTTTGCCAGGGACATTGTGGCACTTTTTCATTCTTCCAGTGGTACTTTTTGAATTTTCTATAGTATCGAACATACATATAAGAAACTAAAAATATATGGTCCTAAGTGTTTAAGACTCCAGAAAAGATGATTTGTGATACATTTTCCTTCTTCTAATGATGCTTTTTGAATTTAATAAAATATTGAACGATGAAAACATAAAATTAAAGGTATAAGTTTCTGAATTTGATAATATTTGGTACAAACATTAAGCTCATTAAAACTAAGTGTAAAATAGCTCCATAAATGTACAAAGTAAAAGTAAAATTACAAATATCTTTCAAACTATTTATGGTATAAGATTTATTTAGATGTCATATTAAAGGTATTATAACTTACCTTTAATATGACATGTAACACGACTTTTTTCTCAACATCAAAATTGTTCATATCTCAAGTTTCTTAGTCGATACAAAATTTTCTCTAATATAGAGTCAAAATGGCGGTGATTTCAGAGACTAGCCTATGAGATTTTAGGTTTGTACCTTTTGAATGTAATTTTACCCTATACAAATTTACAAAATCCTCCTTTAGAACGTAATAATTAATATGTTAAACAAATATTTACTAACTGTTTATTAGTAAATTTGTATTTTATAAAATTTGAAAACAAAATTATTTTCTCTTAATAAAAAATTTTCCGTTTCGATTTTCGAAAGAGTATTTACCTAGTCGTGTATACTGTCTATGTCATCACGATTTCGTGTGAAAAGTGAAATGACTTTAATAAAGAATAATAATAAACGAGCAAAAGATGATGATGACGATGATGAGAATTAAGATATGTAGACAAGAAGACAGCAACTGCAGTGTCACTTTTTCTACTTTTATTCAATAGCATTGTAAGTGTATGCTCTAAAATAACACACTCTTTTATTTACAAAAGCAGAGATTGCAGATAATTTTCAAAAGGATATAAGAGGTATGCATAAGTATGTATGTATGTGTGAGTGAGTGTGTTTTGTAAACATCATCATTATTTTAAAATTTGTTTTCTTAATTTTATGCAATATTGTGTGAGTTTATCGGGGAGTACAGCAAAAATAAAATAATTATATAGTACGATTTTACTAAATTTTTGGTACAATTTAAAACAGTTAAAAAGTACTAATGTATATAAATGATTTAGTTGGAGAAATAAATAAAATATATTGAGTCGTGTATTCTGTAGGAGTCAGTAGTAATTTTAGGGTCAATTAGAAATAATAAGATAATTATTTATTCAGCTAAAAAAATATTTAAAATTGTTGGTCCTTTTATAATATTTAAGTACAATTAAGTACGCATCCCCGTTGGGTTTTTAGGGCAAACCCTATACGCTAAAAAAAGCTTTGGCAAATGTTTCTCTTCCGCTCATCCTTTGTCGCTAAATTTAGGTGCACGTGTATAGACAAATACATACATATGTGCATAAGTGTGTGCGTGTGTGTGCGCGTTTAGTGTGTATGCACTCTTTTGCACATGCATCAAGTTAAGTCATAATAATTATTAATTGTGCATAAGTTGGCAAATAATGATGATGAAGTGAAAGGATATTGTTGGCATTTCTTCTACTTGTTTTTCATTTCTTACATTTTTCTCGCTTATTCTTTTCTATAACATACTAGTAGTAGTAGTAGTAGTAGTAAGAGTGTGTGTATGATGCTTTTTTTTATTTCTTAAACAATTTCTTTTTTCTTTATGCCAACACACATGTGCTAATGTGTAAGTGTTAATTTTTGAGCTGCAATTCTTTTTTCTCCCCACTGAGATTGTCTGTGTTCATTTAAGTGTATAAGTGGTATTCAGTGATTTATTATTGTTACATTTAAGATTGTAATCATCAAGTGCTTACAATGATTTTTTTTTTCTTCTTTATTTTTTATTTTTGCTTTCATTTTGTTCATATAAAACAAATAGCATTTGTTATTGTTGCTGTTGTTGTATGCAACAAGATATAGAAATAGAACTTGGATGATGTGTTCTTGATGATTTTGTAAGAAATTAAAATTGATTATTACACTTCTTAAAAAGGGAAAGGGTGGGAAAAATAAATAATTTATAAAATGTATTTAGATTAGGGGTTTATGAGGAATTATTCTCAAGTACTTGGATTGGTGCTAAAAAATAACGTTAAAAGTTATTTGTTAATTATTTAATTTGTTTTTAAAACTTGTTTACTATTAAAATTTGGATAATTTATTAGGAATCGATGCAAAGGATAACAATCGCTATCATAATGAAATATACATATTCGATTGCTTTTAATGCAGTTTAGTTTTCTAGCTGAGGTGTGACTCAGACTATTCAGATACGATTTGAAGGTCTACTTCCTTCGAAATAAAACACACATATTTTCTTAGGTGGTAATGGAAACTCAAAACAAAGTTTGTATTCACGAAACTTCAAGTTTCAAAAAACTACTTAAAGTTACGGAGTTGATGGCATGTTGAATTGGTGAAACGAGGAAACGGCATAACGGTTGAAGATGAAATGGTGAATGTACTGGAACGGATTACTGGTAGGTCGCAGTGATTCGTTTCATAGGCAAAAATAAAAAAAAATTAGAATGGATTGAAACTCATTTTGCTAAAAGCT
The DNA here is from genome assembly GCA_951394005.1 of Protophormia terraenovae. Taxonomy (NCBI): domain Eukaryota; kingdom Metazoa; phylum Arthropoda; class Insecta; order Diptera; family Calliphoridae; genus Protophormia; species Protophormia terraenovae. Next base: position 104,873,063 of record OX596077.1, read on the forward strand.
ATTTACATTGAAAAACAACTAAGAAAGATATAGTCGGTCAAGACTGATACTCTACACCAGGCAAAGGTGCCCATAGCACTCCAGAGCCGAGTGTTTTCGGCATTTTCACATACACAAAACGAACTCTTAAGCAGAAACAAAAACTAATTACATAACAAAGATTTTTTTGTGTGCTGGATATAACAAACACATTTGCAACAAAGAGCGTAAACAAATAAAATACACAAACACATTCTAATTTGTATGTCTCTCTTTCTGCCTTTGGCTGCTCTACACTAAATAATTATTAATAAATAATAAAAAGAAATAGCTGCCAGTTTTTTGTTAAACTCGAGAAAAACATTCTTTTGAAAATCCAATGCAGTGGTAATTTTCCAAAAGATGTAAACTTTAAAATAAAGTAAAATGTGTGTTTTTTTTTTAAATTTTCTAGCTTATTTTCATTTTGAGCCAGTTTTTTGTTATACTCGGAAAAAGCACTCTTTTGCATAATAACACTGTGTGTAATTTTTTAAGTCACGGAAATATAACCATATACGGACACCACTACGTGATAAAAAACCAGAAAAAAGACCCGTGTCTCCCAGTTTTGGCCAAAGTTATGCACTTTTTTTTATGGACCTCCAAAGATTTAGGGCCTCGGTGTCATTTTTGCAAAAAAGTGATAATTTTCTCAGGCTCATATCTTGCAAACCGTTCGGAATTTTGATTTACTCTCTGAGGCAAAGTTGTAGCGCTAAGGTAGCCGCAAAAGTGAAAAATTTCCCAAAAATTTTTTAATTTCATTTGTTTTTTCTTTACTTTAACATTGAGATACTGTGTTATCTATTACAAAAATAATACAAAAAAATATTCGTATTATGTTTATAATGTTGATGGCCCTGGACTTGCAAATCGCACTCTCTTAAGTTGAATCGTCGTCCGAATCGTTGTAAACAATTTTCACTTTTGCGGCTACCTTATCACTACATAAACGATGTTAAAAATCATTCCTAGGAAGTTCATATGTTCCAGAAAGTTGTTTATTGAGATCTTAGGTACATTTTTGTAGTTGATTGTTTCCTTGAAATTTGAACGGTTTGCTACCTATGGACCTGAACAGGGGAAAAAAAGGTAGAAAAAATTTAATTTTTTAAAGTTTTTTACGATTGTTTGTAATTTTTGTTGAACTTATTTATAGAGTTTTTAGAATTTGTATTATTCGGGCTCAAGTTCATTGAATAATTGTAGAAGAATACATTGTAAAAGTTTTATTTATTTTTTACGATTTTGATCTTGAAGATGAAGTTTTTTTCGATTTTATATGTTCCTAATTTTTGTTCTTTATGACAAGAGCTACAACTTTGCCTCAGAGAGTAAATCAAAATTCCGAAGAGTTTGCAAGATATGAGCCTGAGAAAATGATCACTTTTTTTTGTAAAAATGATACCTAGGCCCCAAATCTTTTGGGGCCTAGGTATCTTTTATTACGTAGTGTTTTTTTTTTTTTTTTTTTTTTTTTGTGAATTTAAGCAAAATCTTTAACTTGTTTCTTGTTTTATGATAATTTTTACGAGTATATCCAAAATTGATATTATTATTTTAAAATTTGAATAGTAATGCGAAATATGTGGGGTTGATCTTTTAGGTTAAGGCCATATTTTTTGGTCCATACATTTATAAGTCCTTAAAATATTTTGAAACCATCTGAATTTTAGAATTAACCCTTCTTCATACAGATGTTTCAATTGTCACATTCGTAACAAATATGGTCTGGCCAGACCAGTGTTGTAATTTTATATATTTTAAAGGAAATTTTTATAATTTTTCTATTTAATTACATTTGTATAACTATATTCTAGCATCATTACTGCATTGCAAGATATAACATTTTCGCATCGATATACTTCATGTTCTTCTCCTTGTTTTAAGGCTACAAATGCATACAATTTTCCATTTCAAACATTTGAGTTTTTATCGGTATTACTGACGTACTACAAAATGTGAATGAATAGGTAAAAAGTCATAAAATAATATGTGCAAAAATGATGAGAAATCAGTTTCAAAGGTTTTAATAAAATAATATACAATATAAAAAGAACGGATAACATTGTCAAACTACATAATTTTTTATACAAAATATAACTGGTCCAGCCAGACCATATTTGGTACTAATATGATATGTACACTAATTTATCCTTATAACTATCCTTGTGTTAGCTTCATCATTCTGTTTTTTTTCACAAATTGTTAGAGAAGAAAATTTCAAGTCTCTAGCTTAATTAGAAATACATAAAAACAACTTTTAAAGCTGCAACTGGTCTGGCCAGACCGTTTTGTAAAACCAAGGGTTAAGCAAATAAAATACTTTTATTTAACATTAATATTAACATCATTTATAATTCACTATAGTTGTCAGCAGGCAAAATCAATTTGGAGATGAAAGCACTGTAGCCGTTTCCTTATTTATTTTTTTCATACTATCAATATTAATAATTAACATAATTCTTAACAGATATTTTTCGATGATCTAACTAAAGTAATAGCTTACACCGAAAAAATTCCGAGCAAAATTTTAAAATTTGGTGAAAATTTTCGAAATTGCATAAAATTTTTGCATTTAAAAATTTTTTAACGCCATTTTTATTCGGACATGTAATTTATTAAATTCGGTGTACGCGATATTTTGGACAATTCCTATACACTCGGAATTTGTCAGTAGTGAAAATGCACACTTTTTCAAATATTTACTTCTATTATATGAAAGTTTGAGAAGTTGCTGTCCCATGTCTAGTTTCCTAACATGAAGGAGATATATATTAAACTGTAGGCAATCACTTCATCTTTAAAACTCTGCCCTCTAAATTTTAATTCACTGAATGAATGTTTCTTTACAAAAAAACTGCAAAATTTAAAAAATCGTAAATTCTAGGGTCCATCTTTTATCGCCGCATTACTTTTCAACGGATTGTATACAGGATACTTGTTATACATGAAATGACTTGTCTTTCGTCTGGTTAATGGTTTAAATAAAAAAGTGCAAATTGTCAATGCAAAACTAAAATGAAAAATTAAATACGCAAAAGCTTCAACTGTTTTTTTATATTTTTTTTTTAGTTTTAAATTCCTGAATTTCCGTGAGATTTTACGCGAATGATTTAAAATTTAGAATTTCTTTGTTATTTTATACGATCTTTTAAAATTCATCAAGACTTTTCCTAATTTTAAAACTAACTTTGGCAATACAACACCAAAAGTGTATTTCAAACAATTTCGAAATTTTTTGATTTTCCTCATGTAAATATGAAAACATGGGAGTATATATATGTATATGATAAAATGGGATTATATATATGATAAAATAGGAATTATATATAGGATAAATTATGATAATATATGTAATAAAATCATATTATATGTATGATAAAATGCAGTTATAACATGCCAATATGGAATTATTACATCACAAAATAAAATTATAATACAATTACTTGAAATCAGAATACGACAAAATGAGATCAAAATATATTACAATGGAATTTCAATAATATATAATTAAATAACGATATGATAAATTAAAATTATTAAATAATAAAAATATGATGAAATCGAAAGCAATATTATAAATTATTATATAACAAAATAGAATTATAATACGATTACATGGAATCAAAATACCACAAAATGGAATCAACATTTATAACAATGGAATTTCAATCATTAAATGATAAAAACATGATAAAATCGGAAACAATATTATAAAAAAGTTATTAATTTTATTAAATTGAACCATTAAATGATGAAAAGATTATAAAATGGAATCATAATAATAATTACATGCAAATATGCTAATTTCTGACTGTAATCATATTTTACAATCATAGCATTTTGCCCTTGGTCTATGGTCACCAGAAGCATATTTTTTCTCTGCGTGTAGCAAGCCAAAATTTTAAGTTCAACATTAATGAACTAGAAGCAGCTATAAAAAAAAAAAATTATAATTAGTAGTTAATATAGAAATTAGACCTAATCATACTTTTCCCCATAGCCATTAAAAATCATTCTCCTCAGAATCACTTCAGGAAACTACTTTACAAATTACACTCTAATAGTCGCAAGTTTTAACAAGTTGGGCACCCAACTGGTAAAGCTAATTCGAATACGCTGAATTCAGTGGTGGCAGCCGTTTTTCTAAGATAGCGCTCGTAGTTGCGATTAAAATAAATAAAATTTAAATTTAAATTATTATGGAAATAGCACAAATTATAAATAAAAGATACATTATTTATATAATTTAAGTAGCAAATCTATATGAATATAAGGGAAATTCTTCAAACTCGTTTCAATAGAAACTTATTTCAGTTTAAAATTGATTTACAACGCCAACACTCGCTATAACAAAATATACAAAATTGCTGAATTCTTTAAAATAGTTATACAGGTTTAGCAATTTAATATTTTAAAACGCCACAGTGATTTTTGAATGTTATTTGGAAACCTTCTTTGATAACGCTATACTCTAGCTTCACTGAAATAACGCTGCGAGTGTGCCTCGCGAAAAAGTCACCTCATGGAGCCATTCACGTTTTTTCTCTCCAAGTTTGAGGAGCTTCTACAGCATTTCTGTTGCGGGCACATTAGCAAAATATATGTCATGAAAATATATGATGCATAATTTCAAGAGCTATTAGACCCTGTTTTGAACTTTGAAATATCCGAAACGGCGTAAAATCTCCAGTTAAAAAAACTGACAAATTTTAAATTTTTTTAAAATTTGGTTTTACGACTTTTGAGCAACACAATTTGACATTGGTTAATGGCACGCTAATTAAATCCATGGTGGTCGTTTTCTACAAGTGTTTATAGTCTACGTTAGAAGAATTGGACATTTATGCTAAAATCCGCGACTATAGCAATAAAAACAAATAAAAAAACTTGTTAGTTTCAAACACTTTTTTTAAATTTTTGACTTTGGGTGCTTGCCGGCACCACATGGAACCGTTTCAGGTCTTGGATTTTTTTTCTGTTACAGCAACAAGTATTGTTAATATTTGAGGTTGAAAGACGGATTCATAAAGGCAAATATAAAAAGAGAATTGCTCATATATACGAATCATGAAATATATTAATATTTTTATACATTAATTATTTTTGAATTTCTTTATTCAGGCTCAAGTTCATTATTGTAATAATTTTTCTAGAAAACAGAAAAAGATTTATTAGACACTAGCAGGATGGAATGCATTTTCTGATCCGCAACCATCATCAGCATCCATTGTGCCTTTAGTGCTAATCGTAAAGATCTTTCTTTTAACTCACACTTTTGAAGAATTTCATTAATCACAAAAATTTACTACACGGGGAACGGTGTAAACTTGTTTACTGTTTGTATGTTGGAATTCTAGTATAGAACCAACAATGTAACGGACAAAACAAACAACATATAAATCTGCATACTATGCTTACCGACGCACAGTGTCACATTTGGCAGTTTTAGAACGACAAAAATCAAATTTTAGAGATATTGGTCTGAAATTGTATATTCTGTTAGTAGATAAGGATGTAAACATTCCCACTAAAAATGGGCGAGTAGAATCACTGCCACTTCCGTACTGATAAAGTTAATCTATTTGTATGAATTTCTTGCATATTTTTGTAAATTTTATTAAAATAAGGGATATTTTAAAAGTAGGATTGGCAAGATCTAATCACATCAGTCATTGTGTAATACTTGTATAACAAATTTTTATCCATTATCCTAAAACTTTTGAATAATTCTTAAAAAATTGCCAAAATGAGGTGACTCATATTTTTTTTCTAATATTTTAAAAGATCGCAAAAAATCGCAGCCAAAATTCTCATATATAATTTTATAGATATCATTTTATGTAACAATCGTATTTTTACATTGGAACTCATTGGAACTTTTTTGTTCCAGTTCATTAAAAATGGAATTTCCCAAAAAATATATTTTTTATTAATATGATTTCTTTTAATAAAAAGCAGTGTGCTCAGTATTTATTTTTTAACCAAGCAAATTATAATATAATTTGGATACATTTATTATTACACCCCAAAAAAATCATATCAATATCTGCAATATTTACTGAGATATATGAAATTAAAGTTAACATACTTCTATAAAAAAGTTTTAAATAAAATTAAAATATTTTTAAAAGTTGCAACTTTGAAAGTCCGTAATAAAATACTTTTAGTATTTTTTCCATAATATATGATATGTTTACTAATAAATGCGAAAAAATTACTTCAATTAATAAGCTTTTATTTTCGTATTTTTGTCGTTCTAATTTGGATAAATGTGACACTGTGCGACGGTTAGCTAGAAAAGTAAAACAATATTGTAATAATGTAGAATACGACAAATATAAAGCTATATTCGGCTCAGCCGAATCCATATACCCACCATCAACTTTTTCAAATTTTACTTTAACTATTTGAACACAATTTCACCTTGTATGGGAGGTAGGGGGTAAAGTGGTCTAATTTTTGATTTCCGCATTTATATCGACCCCCAAACTATGTAAACAAAATTTCGTTGTCGTACATACTTTTGTTTAAGAGATATCAGCAGAAAAGTATGAAACGGACACCCTGTGTTTCTAATTTTTAGCCCATAACTTTTTTTGTTTATGAACCGATTTTGCCCATTTTCTATCCCAAACAAACCTTATATAAGACAAATATTTGTGCCAAATTTCGTCCCCCTACATTGTCCCGTTTGAGCCCTATCCTGCTTTCAACAGACGAACAGATGGACGGACATAGCTAGATCGACTCAGAATCTAACCAGGACCCAGAAAATATATACTTTGTGGGGTCTTAAATGATTCCTTCGACATGTCACACACGGAATGACAAAATCAATATACCCCCCATCTTTTTGATGGTGGATATAAAAAGCTTTTGTAAGGTTATTTCAACTTAATACTTAAGAATTTAGAATAAAGAGATGAAGTATCAGTATCTAATTCTTCAAAAGTGTGAGTTAAAAGAAAGATCTTTACGATTAGCACTAAAGGCACAATGGATGCTGATAAAGATCGTTGCGGATCAGAAAATGCATTCCATCCTGCTAGTGTCTAATAAATCTTTTTCTGTATTCTACAAAAATTATTACAATAATGAACTTGAGCCTGAATAAAAAAATTCAAAAATGATTAATTCATAAAAAGTTCGAAAAATATTCATCAATTACAAAAATTTGTACACATATTTTTGTCTGAATAGTTGCTCATTGCTAATACTAGCGCAAATTTTTAAAAACTCTTAAAGCCATTAAATTCGGTGTCATCGATTTAGTTTTACTCAATGGATGCCCATCTTGTTAAAAAATAAGAATAAGTCTCATTTTCAAGTACAGTGTTATTATTACTACTGGTCATTATTTCACTTAAATTATCTTATTGTTGAAGTGAGTGTTTAAAACCTGGGAATTCATTTTATTCTTGTAAAAATAAAGAGGTGGAGAAGCAGGAATAAGCGCTGATTTTTTACAACTTAAAATCTATATGGCCAAAGGAATAAAAATAATTATGGAAAAATTTGATTCCAATAAAATGTTATGGAGTTTTGAAAATGACCAATCTTCAACAATCTTATTGCGTTTTTCAAAGAATAAAAAAATATCTCACTTTGAAGCGTCGTTAGTAAGTTATTATATGCGAAATGTCAGATTTGTTTTATATTTTTTTAAGTTAATATGGTTTTTTAAAATATATAATCCATATTTTCATAAAATTCAATAGTAAAATAATTGATTTTGGCTGTCTACATCATAAAATCTCACACTGTGCGCCAGTAACATGTGAGATCGTTTCTAATCACCAAGTCATAACAGGTGATTAGAAACGATCTCAGTATTTTCCAATGATACCAAGTTTGTTGAGATCTGATAACGCACATAAAAGTTATTCATATATAAGTTAGAGGTATTTTTTTAAAATAGAACTAAAAAAACAAGAGATTTAACTTTTTCTTAGCAGCTAAAACAAGTTTTTAGTATTATTATTTTATTAATTCAACTATCCAACTCTGTTAAAACTCTTCATCACACGTAACATTTACAAGAAAAGCTCTATATAAAAGCAACAACAATATAAAGCTTTTAGGCTACTGGCTCCTCATTTTTAGGTTATTTTGAGTTTCTTATTCCTTTTCATTTCATTGTATGAATAATACCATGTACAAAAGCTTTTAAATGTAGGGAGAGATACATTGAAAATATTCGCTCTTTTTATACTTTTGGATGACAACTAAATAGAGTAAAAATAAAAAACAACAAAATAGTTTGACAGTTTATATCCTTGCAACTGGCTTTATATATTTTTGGCACTTTGCTTAATAATTTATATTTTAATAAAATAAAATAATAAAATTTATATAAATAAATTACCAAAATTAAAGTTTTATTAACAAATAAAAAATTCAAAAAAATGATTTAAAATAAAAATTGTTAAAAGTTTATTTAAAAAGTAAATATGGTTATGGAATTAAATTGAATAAAAAATTTGGTGTATAAAGAAAAAAATTGGTCATAATTGCAATACTTGAAAGGCGCAAAAACAATTGTTTGCATGAAAAGCTGAAAATTGTGTTTTTTCTTTTTTTGTATTAAATTATTAAGTGCTGCTTTTGACGAGTGCAAGAGTGTATCCTTGTAGAGATAAAACTCTTTAATTTGTTGCTACTGTTTGTTACAGTTGTTGTAGCTTCCAAATTGAAATCATATGATTGTTTTTTATTTTATTATTTATTTTATGGTTTTTCTTTTAGTTGGCTTTAATAAGTGTCAAGTGTAGCAAAAATCTCTCTTAGTAAAAGCTTTTCGATTGGCATTAATACTAGTAGGGCTAATAAAAGCTAGGAGAGCATGTGTAAGAATTAAATGTTTTTTAAAAGCTTTTTATTCATTTATTTTGTTTATTTATTTTTGCTCTTTTCTCTTTAGTAAAAATTTATTTTGTATATATTTTTTGCTATTTTAAATTAAAAAGTAAACATTACTAATTAAAACTAAATAATTTGTTGTTAAATAATAAACAAAAAATACACAAACAATTAGACTTTGTTACGGAAACATTTTCCCTCCTTTTCAAACACACCTACACAATACTTAGACGTACAATCAATGTGTTGGAGCCACAACAGGAAATTCGTACAACAAAACAATTAATTAAACAATCACACAAAATTATAAAAAAAACACCATCCAATAATACAATATAATTAAGTTTAACTAATCCGTCTTAAATGAAACAATAATTTTTAAAAAAGTTTTATTAAAAAATCACAAAAATCCTAAATAAAACTTTAGACAAATTTCGTATGCAAACTTTATTGCTAAACCAGAAATAATAACAAATAGAAAAAAGACAAAAAAAGTTTTAGTGAACTAACAACAAAAAGAGCTTTATTCGTAACATAAAACAATAATAAAAAAAAAAAAAAAACACAAAAAACGATAGCAAAACTTTGTGCAAATTGTGATTTGTGGGTGAAATTACTTGCAAAGGGATAAAAATGAGTCATTCAAATCTAAAGCAACAGGTAAGAAATGATTTTGATTTCTAAGTAAGAAATCGAATTGTATGCTAATTTCCTTGATGATTATTGAATTGTTTTTTTTTTAAGCAATTTAATTTTATTTTAATTTAATAGGTGATAAATGATTTCTCTTTAAAAAATAAGTAGACTAAATGACATTTTACATACTAAACACATAAGGATCTGTTTTCATTTATTTTATTCTACACACAGAAAAAAGATTGGTTGGAAAACGGTTACCTCAATAAATTTTCTTATTAAAACAACCAATAGTTAATTAATATTATAAAAAAAATCGTTGATTCAACAAGTTTCTTATATTTATAAAAGTCTTGTTGCTATTAATTTAGAATTAGGTTTACTACAAATGTAAATTTAATCAGATGAACCAATATGTGTTTTAACAAGTTTGATCAATATAACCGAATTTCGGTACTATGATTTGGTATTTCCAACCATATTATAATTGTGATTAAGAAAATAGAAATAACAAAAAATGCATTGTCTTTAAGTCACTATACAATTTTTTTTTATATGCCCTACAGTTTCAGAGTTATTCACTTATTAGTGTAAAAAAATATATAAAATGGAAGAATTTTCTTTCAGAAAATTTTTATTAAGAAATTGAACTGGCAAAAATGTGTAGTTAGTCATTTATCCTTTATCAAAAAGCTGGTAATACTATGAATAGAATAATACATATATCATCAAAATAGATGCACAAATCTTTATTTTACTCATTCAGTGAAAATATCCATGTATACCTTCAATAAAATGACACACTGGTGGGCAAAAATTAGACATGTTTGCCTAAATTAGACACAGACCCGGTAGAAAAAAATTATAGCAGATCAGTGTTTAGCACATCAGATAAACTGGTGGGCAAAAAATTAGACACGTTTGCCTAAATTAGACATAGACACGGTAAAAAAAAAAATGATAGCAGATCAGAGTTTAACACATAAAAATTCATCAGGTCCAACCATTCGTCTTTAAGGAGGATTTTATTGCCAACCAATGCGTATGTTTACTATAGTGGGTTTGTTATTACTAATACGCTTGCATGGCTAACTCTTGTAGATGTAAATTTAAACCATTCCTATTTCTTTAATTTCTTATATTAAATACTGGCGGTTGTTTTATGAATTATCACAATAAATATTTCAATCTTTTTCTTACCCCCATAATTTTTGTATACTGATGGCAAATAAAGTTCTGACTAAACACATTTTCAAAAGAGTATATGATGATATAACCATACTGCATTATTTCTAATGATTCATTATACTATATTAGACGTAATTCAAGATGGTATTAGATATATTTAATAACCGAAAACTTTTTCTCAAGAATCAATATTATTTGCAATTATTTGAAAAGAAATAGAAAACAATCCTCAAACGTCAATACTAATTGACAAAAAGCCAATATACTAATACACTCAGTTAAAAACACGCATACATACTTACATATATATATATATGTTTACAATATTATAAACAAATAAAAAGCTAGACACAAGCAAATACAAAATGTCATTTTCAATTATTTTTCGACTACGAAAAATTTTCATCAATTCTTTGCAAATAATTTCTAAACAATCAATATTTATATTGTTTATTTTATTTATTTGTATGTGTATGTGTGTGTGCATGAACGCGGACAAGTGTATGATGCTAAGGGGAAATATATAACAGTTCTACACTGTTCAGGCCTTTATAAATGCCTCCTTATTCTTTTGAAAAAAAAATTAATACTACTTTGCATGATATAAATATTCTTTAATTTTCTTTCCTTCCAGTAAAACTTAGTGACAAATATAAACGAGTAGGTTAAGCCAGGAGCAGGTCTTCTGACTCCAAAAGAAGTTGATCTATACATATATATATAAAAGAGTAACGTTACTGACTGACTGACTAGCTGATTCATCATCCCACAGCCCAAACGGCTGAAGCTAGAGAGACGAAATTTGGAACATAGGTAGGTCTCCCCCCATATAGATCCACTAAGACGGGATTTTTGGAAATTCGAATGTTTAGGGGGTAAATAATGGTAAAAACGGGTAGAATCGGTAACCTTATAACTCGCAAACTAATAATGATACAAAAAAAGTTGAATAGTTATCGTTATTCATTTAAAAAATAATTGGAAAGGTGTCTGGTACTTTTTTTGAAAATCAGCCGTTTCAGGGAGAAAACGGGTAAAAACTGTATTTTGGTACTTTTTTTGCACCATATGTATCTTTGAAACCAATCAACATACAGATAAAATTTATGTCGTATTCATAACTTATCAAAAAATGAGAAATATAAATTTGGTACTTTTAACAAATTTAAACGTTTAAGGGGTAAAAATCGTACCTATTTTTGGTACTTTTTTCATAAAACATTTTTTTATATTTATTAAAATATTCATATGAATATTTTAATATGGGATACCACTACAATTTAGAAATTTATTGGAATACAATTTTTAATACTTCGATGGGTGAAAAAAAGTACCAAAAAAAAGTACCAAAATTTTAATAATGAATTTTCAATTACATTAAACATAGAAACATGAAATTAAGAAAATGTATATAAGAATTCATAAGAGTGGAGTTTGTGGTACTTAAAGATACATGGTCCTGTGGGTACAAATTCAAGAGGATGGACTTTGTGGTACTTTTTTGCATTTTCTGTAATATTTAACCTAGAAACATGAAATTAAATACGCATGGTGCGATGTTGTAAAGAATTCACCAGGGGGGGACTTTGTGGTACTTTTTCGTTCTTCTAATGGTACTTTTTGAATTTTCTATAATTATGAACCTAGAAACATGAAATTAGGGATATGTGGTCCTTAGTTAATGAGAATCCATAAGAGGGGACGTTGTGGTACTTTTTCGTTCTTCTAATGGTACTTTTTGAATTTTCTATAATTATGAACCTAGAAACATGAAATTAGGGATATGTGGTCCTTAGTTAATGAGAATCTATAAGAGAGAACTTTGTGGTACCTCTTCGTTCGTCTAATGGTACTTTTTGCATTTTTTTATAATATTTAACATAGAAACATTAAATTAAAGATATGTTTTCTGGAATTAATAAGAATCCATAAGAGAGGATTTTGTGGTGCTTTTTTGTTCTTCAAATGGTACTTTTTGAATTTGCTATAATAATGAACCTGGAAACATGAAATTAAGGACATGTGGTGCCAAGTGAATGAGAATCCATAGGAGGGGACTTTGTGGTACTTTTTTGTACTTCCAATAGTACTTTTTGAATTTTCTGTAATATTTAACCTAGAAATATGAAATTAAAGACATGTGGTGCTAAGTGAATGAGAATCCATAAGAGGGGACTTTGTGGTAGTTTTTTGTTCTTCTAATGGTACTTTTTGAATTTTCTATAATTATGAACCTAGAAACATGAAGTTAGGGATATGTGGTGCTAAGTGAATGAGAATCCATAGGGGGGGACTTTGTGGTACTTATTTGTTCTTCTAATGGTACTTTTTGAATTTTCTATAATATTTAACATAGAAATATGAAATTAAGGACATGTGATGCTAAGTGAATGAGAATCCATAACAGGGGACATTGTAGTACTTTTTTGTTCTTCTAATGGTACTTTTTGAATTTTCTATAATTATGAACCTAGAAACATGAAATTTTTGAATTTGCTATAATATTTAACCTAGAAACATGAAGTTAAAGTTATGTGGCCCTAAGTGAGTTAGTATCCATAAGAAAGGATTATGTGGTACTTTTTAGTTCTTCAAACAATACTTTTTGAATGTTCTGTAATGTACATCCTAGAAACATAAAATTGAAGATGTAAGGTCCTAAGTGAATCAGAAACCTTAAAAGTGATTATTTGGTTCTTTTTCCTTATTCTAAAATACTTTTTCGTTATTCTAATATTTATTTTTCATTATTCTAATATTAGAAATCTAATATTAAAGAGATATTGTTATTTATGAATGAGAATTCTTAAGCTCTATTAGTCACATTCATCTATACTAAAAAATAATAGGAATAATTTGGTAGTTTTTTAACTTTCGAATGTTAGAGATGTTAAAAATTGGTACTTTTGTACTTTTCGAAAATTCTATTTTAAATTTATTTTATAGTATGGTTTTTTATAAAAAATTTCCGCTAATGAAGTAGCGGATTAACAGCTCGTATAATATATTTTTGAAGGCCTTTTTTTTTTTCTTTGTTTTCTGCTATGTTTTTGTACAAAAACGTATGGTCTAGTGTATTTTTGTACTATTTAGCTGATACTAGTAGAGCTTTATTAGTTATTTTTTTTAAAAAATAGAAGTATAACTTCGTAAATATACAAATACACATACACTCATAACTTATATACTCATTTATGTAGTGGGGTAACAAACAAAGAAATAAAAATTTCTTTGCAGCAGTATTTGTTAGTAAACAAAGCTCATAAGTCAAATATTTTATATGGTGTGCTACACTTGAAATAATTTTAGAAATTAAAAGTGATATTCATTTTTCAAATAAAACAAAGAGAACTTAATAAACTCATATAGTAGTTATTATATAAAAATATTTTTTATAATTTTTTTTATAACCATTTCTTTTATTATAATTCCTTAATATTCTCAGTGTATTCTAAATCGAAGTACATACATATATGCATTTATGTGTGCAGGAGTTACATATCTCAAAAATCAACAAAAATTTTTGGCTGTCTACAATTTATTTTTACCAAAAACAAAACAAAAAATTGAACCTTGGAAAATTATTGTTATTTAGAGAAATAAAAAAAAAAAAACAAAAACAGAAAAATAAAATAGAAATTGAACTGAAATAGAAAAATTATATATAAAAAAAATTGAAATGAAAACAAATCGAACTAGAAATAAAAACATTGTTCAAAATCAGTCAATTTGCCATATGAGCACGTAACTATTTTTGCGCTTCGTTATGTGTCTGCCAAACAACAATAAGTGTCAGTATAAATAAACAATATAATACTCACTCATTGCAATCACGCACATGTACACAAACACATGCTTACACACATACAAAAACAAATAAACTTGCTTTTACTCCTACTATAATTTTTAAACTCTTTTCTAACTCTGTAACTCACATATTAAATGTGTAATAATAGTATTATATATGTATGTGTGTAGATTAGTTTTTGTGCAATAATATTTCTATTTCTATTGTTTTTGTTTTTTATTTTCACTTCATATATAAAATGTAAATAAACCGTGTGTAATATTGTTGGTTTTACTGATTTTAACAAATAGTAAGCGAATAAATGAGTGCATTGATGTAAAAAATATGTAAACAAATACTTATTCCCTACACCACTACAGGTGTAGTGGTACTTCTTCATACCTGGTACTTCTTCATCCGCTGTTGGTACTTGGTCAACAATTGCCAATGTTGCATGCCCCGTATCATTGCCATCATTTCCACTGGAAACCCTAAAATTCAGAAATAAAAAAGAGTTTATTATGCATACTGCCCTAATACTAGTGAAGAATCGTGGGGGTCAATTAATAACTTGTCGTGCTTTACTGGATTCTGCATCAAAGCTGTCATATATAACTGAAAGTTGTGCTCAGCGCTTAGGTCTTGATCGGTTACCCTCTAAGGTTTTAGTCAGCGGAATTTCCTCAGTAAAGGTCGAAACATCCCGTGGATCCTGTCACATTATGGTACAGTCTCGGGTCTCAGAACACTCTATTGACGCAGTGGTACATGTATTGTCCAATATAACCTCATCACTTCCAAGTCAGCCATTCCATAATCAAGCTGCACATTATTTGAAGGATCTGCCTCTTGCTGACCCGCATTATAACGTAACATCAAATGTCGATATTTTGTTTGGACTAGAACATATCTGGAACATATTAGCATTCCAAAGGCGCTTTGATGCTCAAGGAAATACAGTTGCAATCTCAACGATTTTTGGATGGGTCGTTACTTGTGTTGAGGCATTTCATGTTAATAACCAAACTATGTCTCTTATTTCCACCGTAGATATCGACAGATGCCTGAGAAGTTTTTGGGAAATGGAAGAAGCTGACTACCAAGTCCAAATAGACCCAAATGATGCTTACGTTGAGTCTTACTTTCAATTAACTCACTCTCGTGCCCGTGATGGGAAATATGTGGTTCAATTACCTTTTAAAATTAAAAATCCTCGTTTTGGAAATACGTTTAATGGAGCTTTGTCCCGATTATATGCCGTGGAAAGACGACTTCAACGAAATGCAAATCTACGAGAACAGTATAACACCTTTATGCGGGAATATGAAAACATAGGTCACATGCGTCAAATCAGCCCTAGTGAAATAAATGTCAACGACGGTAGGGTTTTCTATTTGCCCCACCATCCAGTTCTTGGGGAAAAAATACGTATTGTGTTTGATGGATCTTTCCAAGACTCAAATGGCACATCACTTAATAGTACGCTACATATTGGACCCAGCATTCAAAGGGACTTGTTCTCAGTCTGCCTACGCTTTCGGTTTCATCGGTATGTTTTCTCTGCCGATATTGTCAAAATGTTTCGGCAGATATGGATTTCTGATAAACACAAAAATTACCAACGAATTATCTGGAGAGAGTCGCACAGTAACGTATGGCACGGCATGCGCCCCTTATCTATCAATTCGGGTTCTACAACAATTAGCTCACGACTACCAATCGACTTTTCCATTAGCCTCAAAAGTGTTACTCGAAGATTTTTACGTGGATGACATCCTCACGGGAGCTGCATCTGAAGAGGAGATAGTTTTCAAGCGGGATACTCTAATAAAGTTGCTTTCTCATGCAGGACTAGAACTAAGGAAATGGATTTCCAATTGCCCCGGTATATCAGTGAATAATCAAGATCTCTCTTTCCTAAAATCTCCACAGGAAGACATTAAAAAGGTTCTGGGGGTCTATTGGAAGCCTGTAAACGATCAGCTTGGTTATAAAATCACACTTAAACCGAACACCATTCCAACCAAAATACTTTCCGATGTGTCTCGGATTTTTGACCCCATGGGATTCTTGGCTCCAATAGTTGTGCGATTCAAAATTTTAATGAGAGAACTCTGGTCGGAAAATCTATCATGGGACGAAATTCTGCCAGAAAATCTATCTACATTGTGGTCACAATATAGAGAGGATTTGCACGTTTTAGAAAACTTTGAAATGCCCCGCTTTGTACCTAATGACAATGCAAACTTAGAATTGAATGGATTCTCCGATGCTTCTATACAAGCTTACTCTGCCGTAGTTTATGCAAGATATCTGGATAATTCTGGACACACTACAGTGAATTTAATTGCCTCAAAAACCCGTGTTGCTCCTATAAAACAGAAATCGTTACCACGTTTGGAATTATGTGGAGCACTTTTGTTGTCACGTCTGCTCAAACGGATTAAAGAGGCGTTGCCGCATCCATCAATAACTATTCGGGCATGGTGTGACTCAACAATTGTTTTGTCTTGGCTCTCACAAACACCCTTAAAATTAAAAACTTTTGAGGCCAATCGGACATCAGAAATTTTGGAAAACGTACCTAGAAAATTCTGGGACCATGTTGCTTCTAAAGAAAATCCCGCTGACTGCGCCTCTCGGGGAATGCCTGCCTCAAAACTACTTAGCTTTGATCTCTGGTGGAAGGGACCAGAATGGCTAAGTGACAATGTGAAGTATAATTTTGTTATAAACTGTTCTAATAATTTTGATATAATTACAGACCCTGATGCATTGACCGCATTAAAATCAGATACAAGTGCCATGGTTATTACAGCTGAAGACTACAATCCACTTGAAAATGCTGTGAATCGCTCATCAAAATGGACAAAATTGGTTCGCATTGTTGCATACATGTACAAATTTTTTTATGCTGCAAAACACAACAGCAATACAAATGTTTCCGGTCTAACGTTTAACGATATTCAGCGTGCCAAGTTAGTTCTGCTGAAACATGCACAGAATGATTTCAATGATGAACGGGTCAATTTGCATTGTAATCGCGCCATCAGTGCCAAATCTCGTTTACTAAACCTACATCCATTTGTGGACAAGAATGGATTACTGCGTGTTGGTGGCCGTCTACGAAACTCAGAACTTGATGTAGGCACACAAAATCCTATTATATTGCCAAAGTCCAGTCGAATTACACATCTTATCTTAGAAGGCCTACATGAACGAAATCTGCACCCGGGTGTCTCAGCTCTATTCGTTATTGCACGTCAAACGTATTGGATTATAGGAGCACGAAATATCATACGGAAATTGACGCATAACTGCCGAAGATGTTTTCGCCAACGTCAACTTGTGACTCAACAAATTATGGGCGACTTACCCATTCCCCTTCGAAAATACTGGTTGTGACTATGCTGGACCCTTAATTTTGAAACAATATGCTGGACAAAATGCTAGAAAATCTAAAGGTTACATATGCTTGTTTGTTTGCCTTGTTACGTCAGCCATCCACCTAGAACTTGCCACTGATTTGAGCACTGACTGTTTTATTGCAGCACTACGAAGATTTATAGCCCGAAGAGGAAAATGTCGTCAAATATACAGCGACAACGGAAGAAACTTTCTTGGTGCCTCTCGAGAATTAAACGAGATGCACAAAGTATTAATGTCGCAAACACATAATGAAATTGTATCCGCATCTTTAGCTGAAGACGGAATACAATGGAATTATATCCCTCCACTAGCTCCACATTGGGGTGGGATTTGGGAATCGGCAGTACGATCACTGAAACTCCATCTAAAGCGTGTAATTATGAACACCCAATTGACGTTTGAACAAATGCACACCTTATTGGCTCAAATAGAAGGAGTGGTGAACTCAAGACCTCTTGGTTTTGTCTCAGACTCAGAATGTGGGTATTTATCATCAGCTCATTTTCTTATTGGCCGACCCTACACTGCTGTACCCGAAGGAGACCTCGCCGAAGTAAACCCCAATAAGCTTAACTATTGGCAACATGTTCAAAATATGTTTCAGGGCTTTTGGAAGAGATGGCATCAAGAATATCTTACTTCGCTGCAACAGAGACCAAAATGGAAGCAAACTCAACCAAACCTAACAGAAGGTAACATAGTTGTAATCAAAGAAAAGGATCTGCCTCCTGCAAAATGGCCCATGGCCAAGGTGATCGAGACATATCCTGGCTCTGATGGACACGTTCGTGTAGTTAAACTCAAAACTCAAAATGGCGAGATGACCCGACCGATTTGCAGAGTAGTCAAATTACCCATATTCTGAAACAATGTTTCAGGGCGGCGCGGGATGTTCATGAACTTATCATATGTGCTATATTTTTTATCATAATTCTTTTGTTTTTATTTAAAAGTATTTTGTTTTCTTATATTCACAGAAAAAAGTCACCAATTAACAAATATATATGAAAATAATTCATTCAATTATAAACTTGTTTAAATTTGCACCCAAAATAACATAAAGTGTCCCTTATGTTGAAATAAAATTCAAAAACATATTGTTTTATTTCTCAACAATGACAAAATTATAAAATAAAAGCTTTTTAGTTGAAATAATTCTTCTCGCATTTATTGGTAAACATAAATTATGGAAAAAATACTTTAAGTATTGGAAAGTGTTTATGGCGTGAATTATGGATTTTCAAAGCTGCAATTTTTAAAAATATTTTAATTTTATTTACAATTTTATTTACAACTATTTACAAAGAAGTATGTTAATTTTAACTTTTTATATCTCAGTAAATACTGTAGATATTGATATGATTTTCTGATGTGTAATAATAAGGACTGCGCATGAAAAAAACCCTGCATATAAATCTGCTTATATAAACTATGCCAATTGGCGAATTTTTTTAAATTTTATTTTTATTAATGACTGCTATATTCAAGTTCCAAACAAAAAAGAGTTCATTATTTCTTTAAGGAAATATCTAATATTTTTCAGAAGTCTTCCAATTAAAGGTTTTATTGTGTTTCGGTCACTATTTTGCTCTAAGAATTCCGCTTATTTTTAATCTCCTTTTCATTTTAAGCTGAGATTTTATTGTCCTTTAAAATAGTTTTTACTAGAGCCCTATATCTTCCAATTGCACGCAGTTCCGGACAAATTGATGGATTAGCCTCTTTCGGTACAAACACTAACAATTTCTTTATTACCAGAAGAACTTTCTTTGGAAATGGAGTAGTCTTTTCCAAAGGCACTCGTTCACGTATACACTAAGGGAAAAAATTCGATTCAAAATCAACAACGGTTGTGCTGACATTGGTAATTTACGGTAACAGCTTTTTAATACCTTTCGTTAACAAATTTAATAGAAAACATAAGTAATTTAACAATTTGATACCGAAATGGTTTCAACTTGGTGCCAATTAGGTATCGATTTTCAATAAGAATTGAACACGCAGTGTTTAATTTAAACACATACGGTGTAGATTCACTATTGACACAGAATGGTATTGTTTTCAACACGTATGTGATTGATATTTCTCTGGGTGTATTTCTGCGTTAATCGAACCACTTTTTAAGAATGAAATGCTTTTTTCCCGCATATGAATGTGGCTTCCCAAATTAAGAACTTTCTTGGGAATTTTTATTTCTTTGATACACGATATTTTTCTACCATATTCTCTCTTGCATCTGCAACATAGAAATCCGGGCCAGGAAGATGAAAAATGTCAGCCTGTACAAGCGTTTTATTGTCTATTATACACTAATCATAATTATGAAAAAATTCGTCTGAAGTACTTTCGCATTATTTTTTTACCTCAAGATTGTTGCTTGCCTTTCTATTAGGATATTTTTACACGTTATACGTCTTCAAGCTCGATTTCCTTACAACTTTTCTGATAAAGTTTTAAAGCAATAACTTTTTGTGACACTTTTCTTACTGAGATGAGGCGATTTTCTCTAAAAATACTTTACTTTCTTCCACTTCCAAGTTTCTATTCAGTGATCATGACTTCTTTGTATAACATTATAATCCAAGAAACTGTAGTTTTTGACACAACTGCCATCATTGTAGTTGTTTTTTTTATGACCGATGTAAGATTTCATGAAAAATTTGAATTATGTGTTTTGATGTTTTTTTATACCCACCATCAAAAAGATGGGGGGTATATTGATTTTGTCATTCCGTGTGTAACATGTAGAGGGAATCATTTTAGACCCTACAAAATATATATTTTCTGGGTCCAGGTTAGATTCTGAGTCGATCTAGTTATGTCCGTCCGTCTGTATATTTGTCTTATATAAGGTTTGTTTGGGATTGAAAATAGGCAAAATCGGTTAAAAAACAAATAAGTTATGGGCTAAAAACTATAAACACAGGGTGTCCGTTTCATACTTTTATGCTGATATATCTCGGAAACAAAAAATAGGCGTGGTCCGCCCACTTTGCCACCCACTTCCCATATAACGTAAAATGTGAAAAAGTTGATGGTTGGTATATAGATTCGGCAGAGCCGAATATAACATTCGCGCTTGTTTTTTTTTCATTTCCATTTTAAGAAAAACTGAAAAAATGACAAATGTAAACCAATTAATAGAATTATTTATTTTTCACCACATCAAAGCACAAGAGCATGCACGGATTTTTTTGAGGGCAGTCCTTACCTCTTGTAGTTTTTAGTACACGGTGCAAATAATCTTATAGCTTAGCCGCGCTTCTTATTATAAAAGAATGATCAGAAGTTACATCATACAAAGAAAAATTATTACCGCCTTTTTTACAATTAACTCAGTTGTTTAATTTTGCATCGAAATTTAATAAATATGTTCAAGAAAAAATAAAATAAAAAATAAATTTTGGTATGATTTTTTTCCTATACACATTTTTAATTCATCTGCTTCAATCATCTACTTGATTGATTTAATTAATTTATTAATTGAGAATTTTTTTCTGTTTTGTACTTTTTATAGTTTTTAGTAATTGATATAATCATTTTGGTGAGAGGTGCAAATTTAAACAAGTTTATAATTGAATGAATTATTTTCATATATATTTGTTAATTGGTGACTTTTTTCTGTGTATGAAATTTCTGTACTTATTGAATTTAGGATCAGCAGGAAAAAGCATCAGCCGGCCAGTACGTTAGATATCCCGGGGACACGAAATCCATGCAATTTTGAAGATCAAATAGAACTTTACAAAACTGTCTACATCTAGGATACATCTAACTTGAACCCTTGAAAGCGTGTTTACTATTATAGTCGCCACATGCCAGGATACGATCTCCTAGTGTGTTAAAGAATTTTTAAAATCTTTCTATAGTCATTGACCCAGAGAAAAATTGACAACATACCATTCAATGTTAACAGTGAACCTGCCCCGTATGTGTTCAAATTCAACACAGCGTGTTCAAATCTTAACGAAAATCGATACCTAATTAACATCAAAAAATTTACACCATTTTGGTATCAAATTATTAAATTTCATTATATTTTCTGTTAAATCAAAATCCTAAATTGCCAATTTACCACAGGTGGATGGTGGATTTTTAGTCGAAATTTGTTCCCAGTGAAAGTGAATAGATGTTGCTTGTAAGTAATCTTTTGGTTATTAAAAATAAAAATTATTTTATGGACGAATTTTATTGAAATTGGTTACAAGGGGTCCATTATTTCAACTTAGTTCTCATACAAGGTTTAACGATCATAAATGGACATTTAGATACAAAATTAGAGCATTTAGGTGCTTGTCTTCATATCTATTGTATCAAATATTATGATTATCAGTCCATAATTGATTATCGTTTTCACAGAAAAAAATTACAACAATCCAATTGTTTTATTAATTACCAAATTCGTCAATACAATTATTTTCTTAATTAAAAAGGCACCAACAACCGTTTTTGTAAATTTAAAAACAACTTTTGTCATTTAAAATTGTCAACAATTTTTTCAATAACGAATTTGTCATATTAAATAAAATTGTTGTTAGCAAGTAAAAAATTATATTTCAACAACGGGTTAGTCATATTAAAGAATCAATTTTTTCAAAATCATTTATTTTGCAAAAATTACAAAATTAAAATAAGTGTTAGATTACAAAATATGTGTTACAAGTTTAAAAATAAATTCCAGATATGAGGTGGTTCGTTTTCTTTGTGTCCAATGATTTTCAAACAATGCACTATGGTTTCAATGACCACTTTTCTTGGCCAAAATTATCAAAATGGAAAAAAAAAAACTGGTTGTCTTGTTTGAAATATGATTTGGGTGAAACTCAAAACAATTTAATGTATTTATTTTGTATATCAAAAATTGAATTAATTTTTACACTTTTTATGTGTCAGAAGTAAAGTCATTACAAAGGAAATTTTAGCATATTTCACTTATAACTCAACCCAAAGGCGTGGATTTTTTTTAGCAGCATTAATTTTGATACACAACTATATTTTAGTAATATCTGCTATTTTATTTTTTAATTTTGGCATTTTTATTCATTGGTTAGACCTTGTAAATGATAAGAATTTCCAACGCTAACTTATACTGAAAAGATGGATTTTCTCGAAAATCGCAAAAAATCGCAATAACAGACAATGTGGAAAATATAGCCCAGTTATATGTTTATTTATTTCCGTTGAGTTTTTCTTTACCAATTTTCACCAAAAACTTACAGGTCTAATGAAATGTAAAATTTCTTACGAATTCAATTTCATTTTGGGTTTTGTAAAACAAACTGTATTTTTCTAAGATGACAACAAGTTTTAACTGATTTCATATTCAATTATAAAAGTACTTATCCTAGGATCTATTTTCCATAATAAACTTATTTAAAAAATTGTTGTACTCAATAATTATAAAGTATTGAAAACCGTTGAAAAAAGGCACCTCTTTTATACATATTTTAAATTTGCTTAAGAAACTGAACTTCGACCTGTTGTATTATGAAGACAAAATAGTAAAAGTAGGAAAAGACTTAATTTTTTGGCGTTTTGAAGTGTTTGCTACAAAACTACGATAATTAAAACACAAATAGAAAAATGTTACCAAAATTAGTTTTGGCCAAGAAAAGTGGTCGGCGAAACCATAGTGCAATGTTCCGGAATATTTGCAATTAATCATTCCTAAGTTCTACAAGTAATGGAATAAGTATTTTTAATTAAACAGGTGTTCTTATTGTTACCATTGTTAGAATCAACAAATCCCAAAGGTTCAACCCAGTTGCACAAATTTGTTCTCGTTTCTGTTTATAGGCGAACTGTTAAAAATGAAATAATAAATTGAATGTACAAATTTTGCAGTAACTTCACATTTTAATACTTACATTTCATGAAGATAGGCTTAATTTTTTAACTATTAATATACCACTGCATCATCTGCTATAGCTAATTTATTCCCCCTCCAAAAATGTACAAAAATTTTAAAACAATATTATAAAAATATTTTGTAATTTTTAATTTTTTGACACATTTTTTGTTTTTTCAACACGAAATTTTAATTAAAATTTTAACAACTGAAATAGTTGAGAATCAACTCATAAATTTGTAAATATGATAACGTACAATCAAAGTAATAAAAAATATTGTTAACATTTTTGGAAGTGAGTCAACAATACTTTTTAATTACTTCATAACTTTTGATATTTTTTTCTGCGTTTATTATCGTGCAACAGTTGGTCACAGGTCCCATACAAAAAATCCTTCCTTGAATTTTGTTGTATATACTCAATAGTGCTAAGGTATTATATTGTAGGGTTTGACACATATTTTAAATAAAAGTTAAACGTTTGGTGGCTGTCCTAATCAATCTGCTAGAAAAAGTCTACAAACCAGAACATTTAGAGAAAAAAGGACGAAAATCTACGATCATTCATTATTTCCAGCCGAAAATCGTTTTTTATGTAGAAAAGTTAAAAAATGATTTTACAACTAAATGATAAAAGAAGTACCAATAGGACGAAAATCTGAGTTTACTCATATTTGCCATAAAAATAGATTTTTATTTTTATATAAAAACCCTAAAAATAAATTTGATATCCAAAAAAAAAAAAATTTAAATTTTTTTTATCTCTATATATGTAAAAGAGTAATGTGACTGCCATACTAATTCATCATCCCACAGCCCAAACGCATAAAGCTAGGGAGACGAAATTTGAAACGTAGGTAGGTATCCCTCCATACAGATGCACTTTTGGAAATTCGAATGTTTAGGATGTAAAAACGGGTAAAAGCGGTAACCTTATATCTCCCAAACTAATAGAAATACAAAAAAAAAAGTTGAATAGTTATCGTTAATTATTTAAAAAATAATCGGACAGGTGTCTGGTACTTTTTTAGAAATCGGCCCTTTTAGAAATCAACATACAGGTAAAATTTACATCGTATTCATAATCTATCAAAAATTTATAAGTACACATTTCGTACTTTTAAGGGGTAAAAATTTTACCTATTTTTGGTACTTTTTTCATAAAGCATTTTTTTATGTTTATTGATATAAATATATGCGTATTTTAATATGGGATCCCACTATAATTTAGAAATTCATTCGAATACAATTTTTGATACGTTTATGGATGAAGGGGTTAAAACCTAAGGAAAGAAATTAAGGTTATGTGGTTCTAAATGAATGAGAATCCGTAAGAAGGGGATTTTGTGTTACTTATTTTTTCTTCTAATATTACTTTTTGAATTTCCTGTAATATTTAACATAGAAACATAAAATTAACCCCCTTATTTTGTAAATCCCTTCACCTCACTTTGAAAAAAAAAAAAATCCATAAAAATTTTTTAAAAACAAAAACAATTTACATGAAACATTTTTCAAAGTGAGGGGAAGTGTTTTACAAAATTAGGCACTAAATATAAATGGTCCTATGTGGGAAAGAATTCGCAAGAGGGATCTTTATGATATTTTTATACCCTACACCACCATAGGTGGGGAGGGTATTACACCCAGAGAAATATCAATCACATACGTGTTGAAAACGATACCATTCTGTGTCAATAGTGAATCTACACCGTACGTGTTTAAATTAATCACTGCGTGTTCAATTCTTATTGGTACCAAGTTGAAACCGTTTCGGTATCAAATTGTTAAATTACATATGTTTTCTATTAAATTTGTTAACGAAAGGTATTAAAAAGCTGTTACCGTAAATTACCAATGTGAGCACAGCCGTTGTTGATTTTGAATCGAATTTTTTCCCTTAGTGTATGCGTTTGTGCTGATATTTGTAACACCCAAAAATATTGGTCTAAGACCCACCTTAATTTATACCAATCGGCTTAGAATCATAAATCTGAGTCGATTTAACGATGTCCGTCCGTCCGTCCGTCTGACCGTCTGTCCGTGCATGTAAACCTTTTAATCAAACTACAGGTCGCAATTTTGAACCAAAATTTATGAAATTTGGTACTCAGCATTTTTTTGGTCCAGGGACGAAGCCTATTAAAATTGGTTATGATCGGTTTATTATTTCACCTAGCCCCCATACAAATGTCCTCCCGGAAAATGGTTTAACGATCATAAATCCCTTAAATATAGCAATATTTTAATATTATTTGACATATATAAGTTTCATATAAGTTTAAATAAGTGTGCCGAGTTTTAAAAAGATCGGTCCATAATTACTCATAGCTCCCATATAAACCCCTTTCCAAAAAATCAATTTAACGGCCATAAATTCTACTAAAATGTTAGTATCAAGTTAATATTCGATACAAATAAGCTTCATATAAACATAAATGATAGTACCAAATTTTATAAAGATCGGTCCATAATTTACCATAGCTCCCATATAAGGGCCCCTTTCGGGAATCACCCAAAAGTGAATAAATTCATATAAATGTCAGCATCAACGTAATATTCTGTATATGTATGTCTTATTTTACACTTATAAGTATCGGGCCACATTTGGGTCCATGTCTAATAAAAGACCCCTCCCCGAAATATAGTGTATGGTGTAGGGTATCATATAGTCGGGCCTGACCGACTATATCTTTTTCTCTCGTTTTTTTTTTTTTTTTTTTTTTTGTTCTTCAATGGTACTTTTTGAATTTTCGATAATTATGAATCTAGAGACATGAAATTAAGGATATGTGTCCCTAAATTAATGACAATCCGTAAGAAGGGACTTTGTGGTACATTTTTGTTCTTCTTATTGTACTTCTTGAATGTTTTGTAATATTCATTCTAGAGAAATAAAATAGAAGATGTAAGGACCTAACTGAATTAGAATCCTTTAAAGGATTTTGTGAAACTTTTTCTTTATTCTAATATTAGAAGCCTGAAATTAAAGAGATATTTTTATTTATGGACGAGAATTCTCAAGCTCTATTAGTCCATTCTTCTATACTAAAAATAATAATAGGAATACTTTGATAATTTTTTTACTTTCAAATATTAAAGATGTTAAAAATTGGTACTTTATTTTCACTCTACGAACTTTCTAAACCAAAAGGATAGAAATAAATTTAAAATATTTGCTTTTTTTATCAGAAATATATCAAACATGACTTTTGTAGTTTTCGAAAATCCTACTTTTTATTGTAATATTTGGTACTTTTTAAGCAAAATATTTAAAAAGTTTATTGTTATTAATGCCGACACAATACCATTATTAAAAATTTTCCCACGGGTAATAAAAATCTTAGTTTAAATTTATTATGTGGTATGGCTTTTATAAAAAATTTCCGCTAACGAAGTAGCGGGTTTACAGCTCCTCATTAATAAAAATTAAATTTTATGCGAATTTCGTAGCCAAATCATATTGCCAAAAGGACGAAAACATATGATCAGTGATCACTCATATTTCCAACCAAAAATTATTTTTTATATAAAAAAAACGTATAAATCAATTTTCTATCTAAACGAAGATAGAAAGATCCTATGGAAGGAAAATCTGTGATTACATACAGAAAAATTTGACTAAAAATCAATTTTTATATTAAAAACTTACAAATCGATTTTCTATTAAAATCGAAATTTGTACGAAAGAAAAAGTTCTTTGAAATTAAATTTTTTGTTTTTAAATTTTGTTTAAAAATTACACAAACCAAAATAGAACTAAATTATGTTTATTTGTCATTTATTAGAAAGGGACGCTGAACAACTGCAAAAGAAATGGCAGCTTTTTTTTTTTTTGACAGTGGCTCGGAACATACTTCACACTTAATATTTCAAATAATACTTGTAGACAGGTCACGCACGCCAACGAAAGCCTTGAATGCAAAAATACAAATAATAAAAAATAATTCATTCATACCCACTCACATACTAAAATAAGTTGTCGGAAAAAATACTAGTAATATAAAAGTTTTAAATAAAAAGAAATACATTTTCTTATAAAAAAAAGTAAATAATGCAAAAGAAAAGGAAACTAAACTAATACCACAAAACGAAATGCATTAGAAGTTAAGAAGAAGCAATAAAGAAAGAAAACTTTGGGCCCAAATACAAATATATAGAGTTACGATGACACAAAGAAAACAAGAAAGAAAAAATCCTAAAAAAAGCTAAGTTTTTTAAGGCCTTCTATAACCCAGCAGCTAACAAGGACTACTTGTTCAATTTTTCAAAACACAATTGCTTATGTTCTTTTATTGACTTGCTTTCAATAGTTTGCTGGGTTATTTACACTCTAACATAGTATGTAGTATGTTTGTTTACTATTTAAAAAGAGAATATCTAAACTAAATGCGCCAGCTGCTGCATCAGCTGAAAATCAACTATAATATGGAACCACAAATATGGATGCTTGATTTTATTTCAATTGTTGTTGCTGCTGATGCTACTCTTCTTTAAAATATTTTTTATTGTTGTTACTGTGGACTCTTTGCTTGTTGTAGTTTAACTTGGTTGGGCTTTTGCTTTTTTTTTTTTTTTTTCTTAAAGTCGCACAACACAAAGACCTCGTATAGAAAACGCATGCTGCATAACTAATGAATTTTGAAACATTCTATAACCGTTTCTTCTTTAAAACACCCGCTAATACTACTAGTGTTCGTTGGCAAACACATGCACTTGTCATAGAATAGAATGTATGTCTATGTTGGTATTTATGTAGTCAGTAAACGCAAAAATTATATGGCGAAAATGAATGAAACTTGTTTTTTCTTTTAGCTTTTTTTATTTATTCTTTGTAGTTATTATTCCTGTCACTTGATTATTCTTTTTTCAGTTCGTCTTGGAATTCGTAGTTGTATTAGTGCTTGACAAGAATTCTATGCATACTTTTAGGCAAAAAAAAAAAATAAAATATATATATATTTATATGACATAGTCAAGGGTTATATTTAAAATACTGACGATTATGATGATAATATGAAGAAAACTTATAATTTTTGTGGACATACGACGACAACTGAGGTCAATGTATGAAAGTACATATTGAGTAATAGTTTAAATTGTATGCTAATGAAATGCCATGTTAGAAACAATATTTTTGATTTTAAAATAAGTATTTCAACAATTAATTTTTTAATTTTATATTGAATTTACTACACTGTTTTTAGAATTTACATTTTTAGAATTTACATTAAATTAAATTATTAAAACTGTTCTTTTATAGAAAAAAAATTATATAAGCAAATATTCAGATAACATTTTACTATTTTTTATATGTCATTTTAATGAAGATACCATTTTTTATGATAATATAAATAAAGGTCAATTTTGTTTTCGGAAGCAATCTATTTCCAAAGATTCTTTATCTCTAAACTACACTGGTAGGAAAAAAACATTTCTTTGTCCTCCATTAAAGAAAACTTTGAGAACTAGATGGAATTTGATATGTTAAACACGAATCTGCTTTCAGTTTTTTAAGAGTCCAAAGTGGCGCTTAATTAAGAAAAGATACTTTAGTATTTAGATTTAGTTTTTATATTGGTCAAAAAGTAAAAAAATTATATTTTGTTTTTTGAATTTTAAGACTTCTGTCTGTTTTCCGTTCATCTGTTTATTAATTTTTGCAAACTTGCCAATTCAAAATCGCTAATTTTTTAATCAATAAAGATATCGACAATTTTGTTCTTTAACAAACTGCAAAAATATGATAAAATCTGTTAAAATCGTTGGGATATATATGGAAAAGATTTAACTAATATCTGGCAAAGTTAAGATTGTTGAAATTTCAAATGAATATATCTCGAAAAATATATACAGTGGGTGGAATTCAAACTGGGACAGAGTATAATTATATTTTCACCGTTAAAATAAAACCTTTTAAAATATAAATATTGCAAATTTGTTTCTTGTTTGAAATAGCTTATTTTGATGATGTAACCAGAAATTAAATTCAATAGCTAAATCTTGAATAATCAGATTAAAGCTAAAAATTAGTACAAATTATGTGTATTTTAAACTGGGACACTCATATAAAATGCAATAAATTTCGTACTGCATTTGTGTTTTCTGCAAAAAGTATTGGGGAACATTATTTTGTGTTAACTTTTATACACTGGTGTATTCGATCAATTTAAATCTCTAAAAATGGATGGATAACGTGGACAAACTTCGTATAACATCTGAAAACTTATAATCAGACAATAAAACGGGAAACCCGTAAGGGAGATAGAAAGACTGGTTAACTGAATTCCATCCACCGATCATAATATTATAAAACGCTACAAAAAATATCAAAATGTCGCAAACAGATAAAAAAAAAGAAAAACAAAAATATTTTGAAAATATTCTGAAGCCGATGAACGATTCTTGGTAAGGAAAATCAGAAACAAACCCTTCCCTAGAGCTCCAAAATTGGGAGAAATTGCAGAAACGTATTTGAGAAAAGAGCCAGAGTATCATTTATCCAAAATATTTTACATAAAGAAATTTTCAGAGGAAGAATGTGAAAAAAAAAACATTTATAATTAAACACAACAAGAAGTAACTTTTGCAGTTCACTAAACTCTATAGATAACTCGAATTTTCGTTCTGAGAAAAAGTTCTGTTTACGAAACACAGTGGTCCCAAAACGAAATTTTTTGGAAATAATTCTGTAACTTTAGAACTGCTGAATATATTTAAATGAAATTTCACATGGACAATTTTGAGGTATATTAAAATTGATTTGGAGAAGCACAGGTCCTTAGCGGGTCTGGGGGACGGGGGATGGACCTCCAAACTTGGTACCTCGGGTATGAAATTTTTTTAAAAATCACAAAAATTTCATTTATGATTTGACTGAAAAAAAAAAAAATTTGCATATAGATAGTCCTTATAATTCTCTACAAAAAAAATGCTTACATGTGTGGGTTATCTCTTTTACGTTAAGAGATATTTGGACCAAAGTAAAATTTTGACCCATTTTTGGACATGTTTTTTAAGTTTTTTAAACTTGGCGGGCTCAATTTGTGTCCTAAAATTTTTTTAAAATATCCTCTGGATTCTATACAGAATTCTAAACAATTTCCGTGCAAGGATCATATACCTATGTGGTTTAGATAAAAAGTAATATTATTTTAAAGTAGAAAATTTAAAAAAAATTTTGATTTTTTGTGATTTTTTTCAAAAAGATGGTAACATTTTTTCACTTTAAAATCCATTATTTTTCTACGGATCATACATTTTTTTCATGTCTCTAAAAGAACGTTTAATACAAATGCATGTAAAGAAAATCCGAGGGCAGTTTGGGTAACATTCTCCCCGCTAACCCTATCAGAATTTCGTTAATTTAAATTTTTATTTTTTTAGTTTTTTGTGGAGCTGGAAAATGTCCAAGCTGAAATTAAAAAAAAATAAAAAATACCTTGATTACATACCTACATACATTCGCTAAACACACAAAAAATATTTAATAGGCCACGCCTCTAATAACGACAGAGTGACTATTTTACTGAAAAAAGTAAATTTTTTAAATAAGCGGAGTTTTGGGTATTTTAGAGTAAGAAAATGGGAATCTATTTTTTTTTTTTTTCTTTTATGGACAAATTTTTTTATAATTCTAGCTTAATTAATGTAGATTTTATTTAAGTTCAAATATTATTATTATATATATATATATTTTTTTTTTTTTTTGAAAAATACCACTAAATACCAAAAATGTTTCGTTTTTTAATCAATTTAATAATAAAATTTAGTTAGAATACTTTATTATTTATATATTTTTATTTTTCAAGTAATAACCTTACCAATGGTACTAAATACTTGCATAAATACTTAACACAATCGTTTAAAAACTAACTGAAACTTTACCCCCATTCAGCGAAATGTGCACATTTTCCTTGTGTGTGTTACAGCAATTTATTCACAGCACAGCAGTTTTAACGTGTTTTTTTAAATAATTTTGTGTAACTTTGAACCGTTAAATATAATTATATGAAATTTCACATAATTAATACTGAAGTACTTTCCAACCACCGTCCCCCAGACCAGCTAAGAACCAGTACTCCTCCAAATCAATTGGAATACACCTCAGGATCGTCCATGCGAAATTTCATTAAAATACATCAGGTAGTTCTAAAGTTACGGAATTATTTCCAAAAAATTCGTTTTGAAACCACTGTGCACTGGTAGGCAGAAAACATATATTTGTCCTATATTTCAATTTATTTCTATCAGGTCTTTATTTATTTGTTTATTTATTTATTTATTTATTTATTTATTTATTTATTTATTTATTTATTTATTTATTTATTTATTTATTTATTTATTTATTTATTTATTTATTTATTTATTTATTTATTTATTTATTTATTTATTTATTTATTTATTTATTTATTTATTTATTTATTTATTTATTTATTTATTTATTTATTTATTTATTTATTTATTTATTTATTTATTTATTTATTTATTTATTTATTTATTTATTTATTTATTTATTTATTTATTTATTTATTTATTTATTTATGTATTTATTTATTTATTTATTTATTTATTTATTTATTTATTTATTTATTTATTTATTTATTTATTTATTTATTTATTTATTTATTTATTTATTTATTTATTTATTTATTTATTTATTTATTTATTTATTTATTTATTTATTTATTTATTTATTTATTTATTTATTTATTTATTTATTTATTTATTTATTTATTTATTTATTTATTTATTTATTTATTTATTTATTTATTTATTTATTTATTTATTTATTTATTTATTTATTTATTTATTTATTTATTTATTTATTTATTTATTTATTTATTTATTTATTTATTTATTTATTTATTTATTTATTTATTTATTTATTTATTTATTTATTTATGGGCAAGGAAAGAAAGTCGAGGCAAACAATCAGAAATCAAGCGTAAATATCTTTTTAACTATAAGAGACAACTTAGGTGAGTAAGCTTGTTTTTTCATTATCTTGCTAAGCACTTTACAGAAATGTAAAATCTTTAAAATCGGACTTCATTTATAGAAGTTACGATTTTTAGAAAATATACCGTGATTTTGTAAAAATTTTTAAAGTGCATTCAGCTCAGAGGAACAGTATTTTTTTTTTTTTTTTGCAAGATTTCCTAAAAAAATAATCAAATTATGGATAATAATAAAAGTATTTTGTAATAGTTTGTTAAAAGATTATAATTAATATCAGTACTGGTTTGAAACATATACTCGTTTAAACCATACTACTCATAATAATATTCCTCACAAAAATTCAGCTTTTACTTTTCTTTTGTATACTCACCATCAAAAAGATATTGATTGTATATATTGATTGATTGGTATATTGATTTTGCTATTCCATGTGCAATATGTCGAAGGAATCATTTAAGACCCCACAGGGTCCTGGTTAGATTCTGAGCCGATCTAGCTATATCCGTCCGTCTGTTGAAAGCAGGATAGGGCTCGAACGGGACAACGTAGGGGGGGGGGGGGCGAAAATATTTATCTTATATAGGATTTGTTTGGTATTGTTTGGTTATGGGTTAAAAACTAGAAACACAGGGTGTACGTTTCATACTTTTCTGCTGATATCTCTTAAACGAAAGCATGTACAACAACGAAATTTTTTATAAATAGTTTGAGAGTCGATATAGACTCGGAAACACAAATTGGGTGTGGTTCGCCCACTTTACCGCCCACCTTCCATATAACGTACAATTTTAGAAATTTGATGGTGCACTCAAAAAAGTTTTACATTTACTGTGTAGTTTATTTAAAAAGTTTTCATTTATGTTCAAAATTAAAGAAAATTTCGTTATTTCACATAGAGAATTATTTTTTAACTTTTCACACAAGTTGTTTAAAAAACAAGCTACTAAAAAAAGTATTTTTAGTTACAGTTAATATGTTCAATAATTTCCTCATTCCAAGCCAAAATAGTAATACATAACTATAAATATATATTCAGAAGTATTATTTTCAAAAAATATTAATAAAATAAAATTATAAAAAATGAAAAAATAAAAGGAATATATTCTGGTAAGTAACTTCTTCAAATTGTGTTAAATAAATGTAAAGATTATGTTCCTTTACGAAACACAGTGGGGCAGAATCGAAATTTTTGTAACTTCTGATCGGCTGGTTGGTTTGCATGAAATTTGGTATATACGTAGTAGATGAGTGTACAATGTTAAGTTTGGACGGGGGGCCGTACATACCCCTTAGGGGCGGAGCTAAAGGGGCTCAAATTTGGGTACCTCTGACATACAATTTTTTTAAACGCTTGCCAAACTTTTGTTTCTCGTCCAGTTTCAAATATTTTTTTACATTATTGTAGGCACTGATAAGACCTACAAAAAACATGTGTCCTATTTATCTCTTATAGTTTTTGAGTTATTTGTATTTGAATTTGTAGGTACCCCAATTTTGCAGGTTCTTGGTCCAGTTTTTTTCATATATATCCTAGTGTTTCCAACCGATTTTATTTATTTTTTCTTTAACTAATTAAAGAACAAAATTATCTATTGAATAAAAAAAACTTTGAAGTCGATATCTTTACCGAGTCCAAAAATAAACGATTTTGAATTTGAAAATTGCAAAAATTACGACTTTTTGTTTTCTTTTGACCGAAAATTATATCTACACTCTTTTTTCTCTAAAACAAAATTTTTTTTAACAACATATAATAATTTTATACTCCTCTGAAAGGTATCTTCACAGGGAAGACTTTAAAATAAAAAGCAAGCCCAATAACTCAAATGGTCAAGGTATGTGAAAGTTTTGACTTTAGACTATATTTTCTCAAATCCCAAAGCACGAATCGGCAAACGGAATGCAGTTTAAGAATCTGTTATATGTTGTTAAAAGTTTTCAATCAAAATCTACGGGACTTCGGAAAAATGTGGATTTTATAGCCGAAAATGTGAAAAAACTCATTTTTGGGATTTTCGGCTTTTTTTGGGAATTGTGGGATTCCTTTTACAAAAATCTTAAAGTTTTTTTTCTTTTTCTCTTTTACAGAACCGAAACTATGCTACCTTAAAGTTTATTAAGTCACGGAAAATTCCACTTTTTGTGTATTTTTGCACAAACACACTTTCGAACATTGGCTACGGGAGCAAATTATTTATGTTGTTATGGCTTTTTCACATCCACAATAGTACAATGTTTTTGGAATTTTCCAAGACTTAATAAATTTTAAAGTGGCATAGTTTCGGTTCTGTAAAAGATATTGATTTCAGTATTTTTCTGTATAACGAAGAATTATGTCAGCTAAGCAATGTAGTTTAGATGAAAAAGTATCGAATATATACTTTTTTTGATTTTATCAATTCAAATAATATTTTTGTAAAAAATTGGTTTTTCGAGAGACTATAAATATTTTATATGTAATAAAATCTTTGTTATTAAAGATATTTTAACGAAATTTTCGACGGATGTAGGCTTTTTCGTATGAAATGAGAAAAAGAAAAAAACTTTAAGATTTTTATAAAAGAAATCGAACAATTCCCAAAAAAAAAAAAAGCCGAAAATCCCAAAAATGGGTTTTTTCACATTTTCGGCTATAAAATCCACATTTTTCCGAAGTCCCGTAGATTTTGATTGAAAACTTTTAACAACATATAAAAGATTCTTAAACTTCATTCCGTTTGCCGATTCGTGCTTTGGGATTTGAGAAAATATAGACTAAATTCAAAACTTTCAGTATAAAATGGGTCGAATTCGGGAGGGTATGTACCTTGATCATTTGAGTTATTGGGCTTGCTTTTTATTTTAAAGTCTTCTCTGTGAAGATACCTTACAGAAGAATATAAAATTATTATATTTTGTTAAAGAAAATTTTGTTTTAGAGAAAAAAAGAGTGTAGATACTTTTTCGGTCAAAAAAACACAAAAAGTCGTCATTTTTGCAATTTTCAAATTCAGAATCGTTTATTTTTGAATTCGGTAAAAATATCTACTTCAAATTTTTTTTATTCAATAGATAATTTTGTCCTTTAATTAGTTAAAGAAAAAATAAATAAAATCGGTTGGAAACACATTGAAAAAACTGGACCAAGAACATGCAAAATTGGGCTACTTAAAAATTCAAATGCAAATAACTCAAAAACTATAAGAGACAAATAGGACATGCAAGCATGTTTTTTGTAGGTCTACAATAATGTAAAAAATATTTGAAACTGGACGAGAAACAAAAGTTTGGCAAACGATTAAAAAATTTGTATGTCAGAGGTACCTAAATTTGAGCCCCTTTAGCTCCGCCCCTAAGTGGTATGTACGGCCCCCATCCATACTTAACATTGCACACTTCTCTGCTACGCTTATACCTAATTTCATGCAAATCCAGCCAGCCGATCAGAAGTTACAGATTTATTTCCAAAAAATTTCGATTCTGCCCCACTGTGCAGTATATGTTGCTTGGAGAGTGATGTTACTCAGCACAAGGAAAATTGGCAGAAAATTCTTTACCTTATTTTAATAAATTGGTAAGTTCTGAATCCAAAAACATTATATTAAGTCTTAACTAACTTTTAAATGTCATATATTTTAACAGATTCATCAGAAATGAGTTAAAGAGGCAGTATTAAGTCAACGATATATACCTCGGACAAGAATTGCACTTATAATGTTATAAAATGTAAAAGTTATATGTATTACAATGTATTTAATTATCTATAAGATGAAAATAAATGAAAAAAAAAGTATTTTTTAATAAATTAGTAGGTAATTTTTTATAATTTAAACCAAATGAAAAAAAAAAAAAAAACAGTAAATATTATAATTTGGTATATTAAATAATGTTAGTAAAAATAACAGAAAAATCAGTAATTTTTAATGATTTTTTTAGTTAAAAAATCAACATTCAAAATGTAAGTAGCCCGTTTTTTAAATAAAATAATATTTGTTTTTACTGATTTTTCTGTTAAATTTACTTACATTGATGTATGGGTATATAGATTCGATCGAGCTGAATATAATATTCGCGCTTGTTTGTTTTTAAGTTAATTTTATCATTTATATTTTTAGTGATAAGATTTACATAATTTAGTTCGAGTTTTACAGTAAAAGAAATAATATTCTTTTACTGTAAAACTCGAACTAAATTGCGAAACATTTAAAGTCCTTTTTATTCTTTCGATATGCAGAAAAAGGCAGTAAGTAAGTTATTACATAAACATTTGAAATATATCATGTCGTTGCTTTTAACAATAAACAGTCATTTATTATATTCCAACGGTTTCTACATGAAAACCGTTAGAATATGCTTGAAAAAAAAAAATATCAGAATATTGTGATAATAAAGATAGTAATTAATTTAGAGATTTTAATGCAAAGGTTTGGATATAATATACAATTATTATTATTGATCAATGATCACTTATTAGGTTTCATTATTTATATTTGTAGTGTTATAAGCACCATTATAAACCATTTAACAGTATAAAAGGGACTCTACCTTAATGTTACTTTATTAACAGTTTTACATACATATAAACATACATATGTATGTATTTGTATAGGTATAAGACAATATGAGAATTAAATAGTAGTAGTTCTTCTTTTAAATGTTGAGGTTGTCAAATGATGTTGATGATGATCAGTGTTGCCAGGACTTGAGAAAAAAAGAAGCTAAATTGGACTTTAAAAAAGGTCAGAAAAGGCTAAATGCCCTAAAAAATGAAGCCAGAAAAAAGCTAACATATTTTTTTATTTAAAAAAAACATTAACTTTTGTTTCCTATTAGATTTCAGTATTTCTTAAAGATATTTTAGTAAATTTTTAAATATAATTAAATAAACTATAATTAGTTTCTATTGGTAATAAAGTAATATTTTCGTAGAATGAAGCGCCGCAGGCGAACATTTTCATTAAAGATAAATTATTTTTATACACAAAAGTGCTTAAATTGATGATTCTGTACAAATAAAATGTATAAATTTTTAGCCTTTTTAAGGCAATGTTAAGAATAAAAAAGGCTAACAAAAAAGCTAGAAGCTAAAACGAAAAGTTTGAGGCTAAAAGCAAAATAAAAAGGCTAGATTTAGCCTCAAAAAGGCTAAACTGGCAACACTGATGATGATTATTGTACCCGAGTACATGTTTTGTCTGCACATGACTTTTTCTTTCCATTCTTGATCCAACGTATTTTGTTAATTTTTCTATTCTCATCGTTTTTTTTTTCCCCCAAAGAAAATTGGAAAATATGCAAATAAGCTGTCACTCTGTGTCCGTCTGCATGTCTGTTAAGAGTTTTACTATTAAGCAAGAATACTCTTACGAATACTAAAATATTAAGGCAGACAAATATAAAAACCCAAAAGGACTAAACTTAAATATACGTGTATTCATAAATGTATTAAGTAATAACTTTACTGACTTATGTATTACTCTTAATAAAACAGAAAAATTAACATTTTACTATGAATTTTGTTTAAACAAAAAAAAATATATATATATATTAACATTAAAACAGCATTTTGTCCTAAGTTGACCAAAAGACCTCAGCACGAACAAAGTTTTGGTTGTCACATCAACCTGTGTAAACAATTCCATAGTATTTACCAAATAACATAAACTCATTTGCCCTTAAAATTTTTTGGTACAAGGAATTTCCTTCTTATTTTATTTATCTATGAAACTTTAATGTTTGTAATTTTGTGGTGAATGTTTGTATACGTGTTAGTATCTTTTTTTGGGGGTTGGGATACAATTTTTGCAAAATTTTATGCTGGACATGATGATGACTGACTTAATCATATATATAATTTTATAAATGTTAATAGCAGCAGGTGGATAATTAAAATTATGTTTCAAAAAATAATATGAAAATATTTTTTGAAGATTTTGTATTGTGAAAAAGCTTTGAAATGTCTTTATTTTATCTTCTAGATTCATATGTTAATATTTCATGTCACTTAAAAAATATATTATATTTTACATTTAAATAGATCTACGTATGTTTGTTACTTATGGGAAAGAAGCATTATATTATTATATAAGTATATTAATATCAAGTATATTTAAAAAGAGAGAATTATCAACAACTATTTTGACCACCTGACTAAAAAATTCACTTAGAAGTTCTGAGTTTATGTACCTACAAATATGATTGACCCAGTAAATTGGTACCTTCCTGGGCTAACTTTCTATCGTTCAAAAGTGGTATTTTGTTTCGTCTCCTTAATAGACTGCCTTCCACAAGCGATGGCCATTTTCCAAAGCAATTTTTGTTTGCAAAGTTCACTTGCTTAATGCGACCCCACATTTTTAAGAGTTTTGCGGGTCCTTAGAATATTCCCGTCATCTTTTCTCTACTAAATATTAATTGGATTGAGTAAAAAAAACCATATATTTCGCACCAGTTGATATAAAATAATATCCACTTGTGGAGCTAAAAATAATTGATTCAGGAAGCTCGGTTTATTCACTGGAGGGAAGATGTTTAGCATTGTTGCCAGTTTAGCCTTTTTAAGGCTAAATCTAGCCTTTTTATTTTGCTTTTAGCCTCAAAATTTTCGTTTTAGCTTCTAGCCTTTCTTCTAGCTTTTTTTATCTTTAACATAGCCTTAAAAAGGCTAAAAATTTACTAATTTTATTTCTACAGAATCATCAATTTAAGCATTTTTATGTATTAGTTCGCACAAAAAATCAAAATTATTTATGTTTAACGAAAATTTTCGCCTGCGGCGCTACGAAAATATTTTAAGTATTTTTTAACAAACTTTGTTACCTATAAAAACTATTTATGTTATATTTACAAATTCACTAAAATATCTTTAAAAAATACCAAAATCTAATGAGAAAAATATAAATAAATGCGTTTTTAAATAAAATAATATATTAGCTTTTTTCTGGCTTTATTTTTTGGGACATTTAGCCTTTTCTGACTTTTTTTTAAGTCCAATTTAGCTTCTTTTTTTCTCAAGTCCTGGCAACACTGATGTTTAGGTTTAAAGCACGTAGACTTGTTCCCAAATATTTCCACACAAAGTTAGTCAGCACTAGGTCACTGCTTTCTATATATCGAAAAAGCATAAAGAGCTAAACCGATTTTCTTGAAATAATGCCAGCCTCGGACTTCAAGTAGGCTTCTCCATATTTTACGATCTAGGGGAAATGGTAGTCTCTATACAAAAGGACTTCAAAATGTCGAAAGACACAAAATTAAAATATATATATATATATATATATATATATATATATATATATATATATATATATATATATATATATATATATATATATATATATATATATATATATATATATATATATATATATGTATGTATATATATATATATATATATATATATATATATATATATATATATATATATATATGTATATATATATATATATATATATATATATATATATATATATATATATATATATATATATATATATATATATATATATATATATATATATATATATATTAAAAAATAAAAGACCTTTGGCATCCTGGTGAAGAACTGAGTATATACACAGTTTTACTGAGTAATTCCATATCAAAACGGACAAAAAACAGTCATTTTCGGATTTCATGTCTCCGATTTCAATGAAATTCGCTTCAGTTATTACCTATTACAAGTGTTGCTCAAATTGCAAACTTTCAGACTTAAGACCTTTTCAGGTCCAAAAATATGACGTTTTAAAAATTTTAAAACTATCAAATTTTATCCAAAAGTGTACATAGTTCATTGCTCATAACTTCTAAACTATACATTGTAATATTCTAATTTGTATCTCATTTAATAGAAATAGATATTAGCCTTAAAATGACGCATATAAAATTTATTTACTTAGAAAGTTCAAAGGTCAAAATATATAATATAATAATCAAAGCTGAATATCTCAAAAAACAATATTTTAAAATTCTTTGAAAAATTATATATTGATAACTTAACTCCATTCTATACTCGAGCCAAATTTCAATTTGGAGTCTCTTTTGGTTTAGGATTTATGAATCAAAATATAGAAAAAATAATTTTTTTTTTATGTAAAAATTTAAAATATTTACAAAAATTAATTTAAATTATTATTATTTTTTTTTTTTTTTATTTAAAAAATATGACATTTTATATACAAAATTTGACTTTGGTTTATATTTTGTTACATAACTTCTAAACTAAATGAGTGTCCAATATGAAATTTTGAACTGGTATGGACAAGAGTTGTGTTAACATTACATAATTTTTTAAGAATTTTAAAAATATCGTTTTTGGAGATATAAAGATTTAATTTTTATAAGTTTAAATTTGACCTTTGAACTTTCAAATTAAATAAATTTACTATACATAATTTTAAAGACAACATCTTAATCTTTAAAATGATACTAAAATTAAAATTTTATTGTGTATAGTTTAGAAGTTATAAGTAATTAAATTTTATTTTGGTCCATAACCTCTAAACTAAATGAGACTCCAACTTGAAATTTTCCGTACGTAGGAAGAAGAGTTACGTCAACATTATATATTTTTTTTCAGAATTTTAAAAATACCGTTTTTTGAAATATAATGATTTGATTATTATAAGTCCAACTTTGACCTTTGAACTTTTGATTTAAAAAAAATTTATAAATATCTTTATAAAGGTAATATTTTTGTCTTTATTATGAAACTAAAACTAGATAACTACCGTATATAGTTTAGAAGTTATTTGCAATTAAACAAATGCACCTTTGTGTATTTTCTAGCTTTTTCTCGTTTTTCAAACCGTCATATTTTTGGACCGGGAAGAAGCATGAGTCTAAAATTTGATGATTTGGGAAACAATTTCAATTGCCAATATCTGTAGTGAATTTCAATGACATCGGAGATGTCAAGTCCGATAAATTTCCGTTTTGACATGGAATCACTCTGATGAATAAATTCATATAAATGCTAGTATCTACGTAATATTCTGTATTCATATGTTTTATTTTACAATTAATATAAGTGTCAGTCCACAATTCGCCCCAAATCTAATTGCAGACCCCTACCCGAGTTTTGATATACACAATGGTGTAGGGTATCATATGGTCGGGCTTGAACGACTATATCTTTTGTCTCGTTTTTAGTTGTGTTTTCCTTCAAGTTTTAATTTTCTCTAATTTTGAATTTTGAACTCCGTATTTTAAAGATTATCCTTGTTCAATTAAAAAAAAAACAAATTCAGAATTTATTTCATGACATATGTTTAACATTACTACATAATAATTTTGTGTAGTCTGAAC
This sequence comes from Protophormia terraenovae, assembly GCA_951394005.1. Lineage (NCBI taxonomy): Eukaryota > Metazoa > Arthropoda > Insecta > Diptera > Calliphoridae > Protophormia > Protophormia terraenovae. The sequence goes on from OX596077.1 coordinate 104,915,083, forward strand.
ATCAGTTAAATAAAATTTTAATTACATGCAAAAAACTGACAAAAATTTCAGAATTCAAATCGAAGGTACGGCTTAGTCATACAAGATATCAACCTAAATATTTTTTAATTTTATTTTCCATAATATTATCTAAAAACTTGCAAAGTTTTTTCCTAACTTTTTTGAAATTTGTTTAACAATCTTTTTTAAAGTTTGAAAATTAAGTTTTGAAACAGTCTTAAAAAAATTAAAAATTAACCGAGCATGGAAAGGTGTTTGCATTATTCTGCGGAAACAAATAATTATTTTTCAGTAATTATGGTTCAAATTGAATTGAAAATTGCTTTATAAAAGAAATAAAAATGTCATTGTACACCACTTACACAAGTGTTCTAATACATTTTAATGGTCTGGAGATCTCGTAATAACTTTAACATATTTTAAACGATTTTCTTTTTTTATATCTTATTTAATAAATAATTATATGTAGATTACGATTTTTTAACATTTAGTTGCAATAACAAAGTATTTAGTGACAAAAATAAAACCCGTAAAAAGACCAACTTTTTCGCATATAAACAACATTGCACAACATTTTCAATCAATTTTATTACATTTTTTTAATTAGTTGAAAAACAAAAATTGAGCCACTTCTAAACGCTTGTCAATCATTATAAAATCTAGTATTTCTTAGTTTTTAGGAGATTCGCAAAATTTCTAAGAGAATTTGAGCACCTTCATATAAAAAGAGGGCCACCCTAATATATGTATTGTATTTTACTTAATAAATTTAAAAACCAAAGAATAATTTTATTACGCACTCTCACTCTCACCGTTATACTCTTTAACCTAAAAATATGCAATGCATTTTTATAAAAGTTTCTACATATAAATATTAAACGAAAGTGCTGATAATTGTATAAATGTGTGTTTATGATTTCATTTTATAGCTTGCAGTAATTGTTAAAATTTTATTTATTTCTTGCCCCCATATGGCTGCATGCAACACGCATACTCTTACAATCGCAATTCTTTACTAAGCAAATGTCTGTGTGAGTAAGAGTGTTATATGTATTTCCCTTAAGTTGGAGAGTCAGTCAGTCAGTCAGCTAACAGCTGGCTTTAGGACCATCAGCAGTAGAATTGAAATCGATGTTTAAATGTGGTCATGTACTTTTGGCGATTTTAATGCGGTGAAGTTGTGTGTAAATTTTATGTTAAAATGCAAATCACATACGCATGGTAAATAATTTGTAATTAATTATGCTATAAATGATGCAACGGTCATTTTTGAAAATATGCACTCATACTTACTCTCTTAAATGGAAGAGAAGTATGTAGTTGTATATATGTATGTAAATATATTCATACATTATTACTATATGCATACATATGTATATTTATGTACACAATTAAAATAGTTAAATACCTTTGAGCTTTGTGGCATAATTACACGGTCAAAAATTAATATACAAAACATTTCGTTATATGTCTACATATTTTATTGCATAACATATAGAAGGATCTCAATGAAGTAGAAAAAGTATTATAACTTGTTAAGGTTACAAAAAATATTTTTAAACTAGACTCTTTCCATTATGTATAAAATTTAAAGATGTAAGAATCTATAAAATAAATTAAATAAGATTTTCTCTAAGTGCACACTTAATAAAAATTATTCCATTTTCGAGATTAATACAATTTTAGTGAGAATTAATCAAATATTACAAATAAATTTCGTGAACATACTTTAATGAAATTATTCATCATGAAATATATGTACTTATGTATGCATGAATGTATATGTATTGTATATGAATTTATTTACTCATATCAGGTACAACATATTTGCATATTAATATGTTTCTGGTCAAATTACTGCATAAAGCAGCATATTTTTGTTTATATGTATGCAAACTTACATACATGTTTGTATATTTAAAAGAAAATATTAAGCTCTTAATCTTTACATATTAAATAAGTAAGATAATTAAAGTCAATTAAAAACCGACCATATTATACCCTACACCATTGAAGTGATACAGATGAAAAATATTTTGGAAATAAACCTGTATAACATAATTCCTGACTGTTCCCACGTACATATTACCACAGTGGGGCCAAAGCAAAATTTTTGTTAATCTATTTGTATCTCCTAAACTTCTAGTTGGATAGAATCAAAATGTTTACAATAGTTGTAGAGGAAGAAATAGAATTTCAGAAAAATCATCTTATAGTCACTCTATGATAACACGATACATATAAGCTACAGCGTGTTAAAGTTGATTACATCGAGTATGTCAAGGTTTCAAAAAATCGTAACTTCTACAAGTCAAGTTTTGTTTTTTGGAAAAAATATTCTGAAATTTTCCAAAATACTGAAATAATATGCTGAAAAAATTTTTTTAATATCTCAATTCATCTGGCCGTAAAAAAATGTTCAAATGCAGAATTATGAAATTAGTCTAAAAAATATATCGTCAATTCCACGAAAGATTTATAAAAAATGCCAATTTTTTTACGGAGGGTCATCCGATTTTGTTCATATTTGGTACACATATAACCTATGGAGCCATTTAAATATCTCCTTTTTTATTTTTTTGAATTTTGAAAAATTCGCGAATTTATTCGCGATTTAAATTTTTCAAAAAGTGAACAAAATTACAAAAGTGAAAAATAAAATAAAGTTTTATATGAAAAAATATGAAGAAATATTTTGAAAAATTTTTTAAAATAGTGAACCATTTTGTCCCAGAACAATTTATATTACAATTTTTAGCAAACATAATAAGGTTTTTTATATCGAAAGAAGAAAAAAATTGAACGGTTAGAAATTTTTCAAAAATGCATCCAAAAATTGCATTTGCATTATGAATGCATTTTTAAACGATAATATTATTTTTAAATTACTACATTTATAGTGGACTTATTCTTCTTAAATATGCAATTTAAATCATTAAAATCCGTTAACAACTTTTTGAGATATTGATGTTTAAAGTTAGACACTTTTGTAATTTTTTTCACTTTTTGAAAAATAAAAATCGCGAATTTTTCAAAATTCAAAAAAATAAAAATGGAGATATTTAAACGGCTCCATAGCGTATGCGTATGCCAAATATTATTAAAATCGGAAGACATGAAAAATATTCTTGGGCGTTCTTCCACGGAATGTACGATATATATTTTTTTTTCTTATATTTTTTGTTAAAAATTTTTTGTTTGGTTTTTTCTAAAAGTTTTGTTAATAAAAAATTTTGTTTTCATATATTTCTTAAGTCAAGCCTTTATAAATGGTTAATAATGAAATTTGAATTTGATTTACATTTGCACCATACATCTAGCACTGGTCGAACATGGTAAATTTTACCAAAAACAAAAAAATCATTTTTATCGATTAAGGAAAAAATTTCACAATTAAATTAATCATAACATAGATTTAAATCAACTTGACACTAAATTGCTTCCCACCCGATCAAAAATGAATGCAGTACAGATTTTATGAAAAAATATTTCTTTAAATTGCACAAAAAATCATATTAGCATAATATTTTCACTATTCCTGAAAAAATCGTTTAAAATCGTTTTGTAATTTTCATATATAAATGATTTTTATTTTTAGACTCAATAAAGATATCGACTTCAAATTTCCTTCATTCGTTATATACACAGAAAAAATTATCAACTAAATTAAGCCCGTTGGTTAATTTTATATTTAAATTTAATAAATGGATTGATTATTTCAATCATTTTTAAAATGGTTGAAAATATTCGAAGAAAATAAACAAAACCGACATCCGGAGTTCAAGTTGACTTGGGAAAACGATGTTGTGTCAAAACTTTTTGCCGTGTATTGCATCAACACTATTTTGAAGGCCGAGTTTCACGCAAGAAGACTTTTAAAATTTAAGCAAAAGGGGCTCCATGCTCAACTTTGCCAAGGAACTTGTTTCCAAGGATCCAAAGTTTTGGAATTTAATTATTTTTTGTTAATGAGTAAAAATTCTATATATTTGGCTCAGATAGTATATTCTATTTGTGGCGAGAACCGAATTCCGAGCTGAACCAAGAAAACTTAGAAGTAACAGTGAAGTTTGTTGTTGGTGGTTTCATGGTTTGGGGCTGTATGTCGGTTAATGGTGGTGTGATGTTGGAATTTATTGGAGCAATGATGGACAGTATAAGATACCTTTAGATCCCAAAGGATAATTTGTTGCAGAGTGCAGAGAATCTGGGCCTATTATCATATCTTTGATATTGCCAAGATACAATCTGAAGAACAAATTTGGTATTGTGCAAAATTTGCTAATATATTAAGGACCAAATATAACGACTCTCTTTAAACAGTCGCCAGACCAGAAAATTTGTGGTCCATATTGGGAATTTACATAATAATTAGGCGCTAAAAATGCAGTAGGAACACATTTCGCTTAATGTTACACAAAAACTGCATGTACTGGTAACAAACCGCCTCAAATCTATTGCATACAATTAATACCACCATTCCAGATAATAAATACTGTAATTATCGGTCGTAATTTTGAACTTTTTGATGTTCAAAATTACTTCCTCTTTCTAATGATACCAATTTTTATTTTTAATTCCAGTATGTTACTTTGTTATGGAGCTTTAAAAATAAAATTATTTACTGCCACTGTATATACAAACTAGGGTGATCGACACGGTTTTCCAACCGGTTTTTAAACCGGGTTTTTCAGTCAATGTGCCTTCGGTTTTTTTGAAAATGTTCATTTTTCGAATGTCGAATAGACCGGTTTTTTTAAACACAAAAAACCGGTTTTAAAAATAGCTTCTTATTTCACAAAACATGCACTAAATATTGATATTTGAATATAAATTTACGAATATTTTTTTTAAATATTCATAAAGTATTATTTCTAATGATTTAAAAATATAGTTTAAGGTTAAATTTAAATGTTTTAGTCTTTTTTTTTTTTTTAATCCATAATTTCCCAATTCTTCAAAGGTTTTGTTTAAAAAAGTTTCACCGGCAGAATCGTTTCAATAAAATTGATTCTGACTTTTTACATATTAATCCATTAATCTGTTTATGCTAAGTAAAAGTTAATAACATTTTTTATGATTATTTTCTTATATTTTTTATACCCTACACCACCATAGGTAGCGAGGGTATTATGCGTTTGTGCTGATGTTTGTAACACCCAAAAATATTTGTCTAAGACCCACCTTAATACAGGTCGCAATCTTGAACATAAATTAATAAAATTTGGCACACAGGTTTCTTATAGTCCAAGGACGAAGCGTGTTGAATTGGTTATGATCGGTTCATTATTTCACCTAACCCCTGTACAAATAACCTCCCGGAAAAGGGGTTTAACGATCATAAATCCCTTAAATGTAGCAAGAATTTTTGCACATGTAAGTTCCATATAAATTTAAATCTGTGTGCCGAATTTCGTGAAGATCCGTCCATAATTGACCATAGTATTGGTCTACAATTTCAAAAAGACCCCTCCCCGAATGGTTTAGGTTATTTTGGGTTAATAGTTATTTCCAAAAATTATTATGTTTAATAAATTTTAACTTGAACATTATAAGATTTATTGATTTTTCTTTAAGAAATGTAGTCTTTTGATAGAAATATTAACTTCTGAAAAAAAACCGGTTAACCGGTTTTTTCAATATACCAACTATTCGAACTATTCGAAAACCGGTTTCTCCAAAAAGTCGAATAATCGATCACCCTAACACAAACCTATTTTAGATGCGGTTTCTTCTATGCATAACGAACTCTTATGTAATACCCCTTTTTGTATTTTCATTAAGCATAACAAACACCTACTAATTATGTCAATGATACTTAATTTTATGCTGTCCACACGATGTGCCTTAGTGAAATGTGTTATGACAAAAGTGTCCCGTTTTCAATTATCAACGACATTTGACTTAAATTTATGATTCCAATCAAGTTCACGCAGTAATCCAAGCAATTCCATATGAAAATGTGAATGTGCCTCGCGAAAAACTGACTTTTTCAAAAATTTTCGCTTTTGTTTTCCAAACTTTGAGACTATCTACTACGTTGACCATTTCGGGCACATCAACGGGATATAGCGCAAAATACGCACAATTACAACATGTATCAATCCCTATCTCAATTTTTGTATTCTGTTGAGGGGCGTACACACCGCGCCCAAAAAACTGAAAAATTTAAAAAACCAAAAAATTTTGTCATCAAAACTTTACCAACCTGTATTTAGTTGTTGGAAGTCTGCACAACGTCAAAGATGATGTGGAATTTATGTATAAAGTCCAACTAGTTTACTTATAATAGAGTAAGATCAAAAAGTATAAACGCGCGAACAAAAATTTTAGAAGAATGGTAAAAACTTAAGTAGTTTTTATTAGTTTTTCTATATTCTTCAACTTTGAACAACAATATTAAAAGAAACCTATTGTGCTAAAATTTTGCACTCTATTAGTTTCAAGTCTTGTGAGTTCAGATCTCTAACCAATTTGTTTAAAATATCATTACCACAAAACTTATTAAGGATTTAGCTCAATTTCAACCAGGTTACAAATTTTTGATAATTGCCCATATAAACTAAATTTTTGTAATTGAAAAATCCCAGCAAAAACTTGGTAATGACATGTACTTTGAAATGACACCAACATACTGTCTGCATTACATAGAAGTTGTTTAGTAACTAATTATTTATAACCCTAATGTAAATAATTATTTATGATTAGATTTTTGAAAATATTAATTTTTATTGATTTTTATAATGCAGTGACCAATTCATATATTTAAAGGCAAAATGTCCATATGAATTAATTTGTAATCTAAAATAGTTTATTTTTATTACATTTATTTTAATTAAATTTTTGATTGTTACTATGTTTTCTAAATTAAAATTTATAAAGTCTGTTTACAACAACAAAAAAATATTTTATATCCTGACATTTCATTACTTATTTATAACATAAAATGTAATTAGTTCCTATTGTTATTACTAATAATGACTTCAGTATATAGTAAGAGTAAGAGTAAGTAGTTGCCTCTAATATAATCACCGTGTTAAAATAATGAGTTATACAGCTAATGTGTAAGTAGTGGAGAGCCATTATATTAGCTTCTTAACTAATTACATAGCAACCAAAGTTTTTGCTGGGATGTTATTAAACAATTTAAAATCTAAAAAACTATATTACTTATCCCCAAGCAACTGAACTTGCTCTAGCAAAGGCAATATCATATACGAAAATGCCACTGATAATAAGCACAAAAACCATGTGTAACAGAAATCAAACTTTAGCTGTAAAAGCCTAGTGTGTCTTTGAAGATACAACCGGAAAATTATAATTTTCATTGCAATATTTTTCAATATCTTTAAAGAACATAGTTCAAAGTTCGGCAATATTTTTTTCGTTTCAAAATATGCATAGGTTCTCAGATTTTACACTTTGAAAAATGTCGTTTATTTAATTTGAATAAAGAATATTATATGACTTCATTTTGAAATATTTCCAAAACAGCGTAATTTAGAAATAGAAAATATTTTTTTTTAAACATGTTATGTTTTAAACGATATAAAACCAATTTAAGAAAAAATTAACGAAAATTGTGGCCGTAGGAATATCTTTAATGGTTGTACTTATCTTTAAAAATACCGGGGCATTTAATGTTCCTATTTTCATTCCTCTAAATGTTATCAATTACAGAATTATTTCCAAAAAAGAAGCATTTTGTGACCACTGCGTGTCATTAAAACGAGTCTGATTTTATTTTACTTAAAAATAAAAGTTATATACATAATATCCTCTTCACGTTTGGTGATGGTGTAGAGTATAAAAGCATAAGCACTTTTACATATGTATGTACTTATGTAAATACATATGTTGTATATAAAAGTAAGCGTATGTTCATGTAAAAAAATTTTTGTAATATAAATAATTGACTTGTGAATTATAACAGGTGTATTTTATATTAATTAAGGTTAAAGGTTGATTGAATTAATTAGTTGCACTAATTAGTGTCACATCATTTTTGTTGTTAAGTTACAGATACTGTACAGATCGGTGGTCATCATTTAATTAAGTGGAAAATGGTTTAAATATTTGTCTTTTTTTTATTGTTTTATTTTGAAGGTGTGGTTAATGTGGTTTTTAATTTGGAATTTCTGCTGCCTAATTTAGAGAAAACCACCAGTTAATTGTTAGGATAATTTTTTAAATATTTAAACGAACATGTTAAGACGTGCAAATAAAGAGTGAGATCGAAAAATTCTTAACATACATAATATTCAATAACTTGGAAACGGTTGATCTTAGAGTTTTCATTATTTTTTTTAATCATTTGACAATTTAGCACAGATGACAGAAATATATAATTTTTATGGTTCTAACCACTAATTATAAAATTGTGGACCATTTTTGAAAACTCTTTCTTTGGAGATTTGATAGTTGCTTCAGTCACTTTTTTGGAACAGTGTGCACATCTTCTGTTAAAATCTTCGGTATTTTGGGACACCTTTTTTGTGCTCTTGAATTCACTTTCCACAAGAGCTCAATATGTCTCCACTGGTCTAAGCTATGGACAATCTTGGTACTAAAACTATGTTATTGATTTGGTACCACTCCAGAGCTTTCTTACCGTAGTGACATGTTACCAAATGGGTCCAAAAATATGTGGACACATTGTGCTTTCTTAAGAAAAGAAAAAGTATTTTTTGCAAATATTCCTTTATGCATATTTTGGTATTTATAGATCCGAATGTTTCAAATGACTTTCCTGTTTTGCCGCAACTGAAAAAAGCTTGTCATACCATGAATTTTGTAAGAAATTTTTGCTGCTTTTGGGTCTTAAACTTATCTCCAACATTGCTTCGAGCATTAGCAATAAAAATTTTTAAGACACAAGCTTCGAAGATTCTGCCAGCACCTACGTTTCTTCGTCAATAATACAGCTTGAGTATTTTTGTATGAAATTTGGTTTTAAATTCCGAATCCTATTTTTGGCTTGTAATTTTTTTTTTTTGCAGAATTTCAGTTTTGAATTTTTTGAACTTTATATGTTATCAACTTTCCCATTAGCTTTAAATTTTCGCACCAAATAGTCGAAACACTGAGAAACTGAGCTGAATTTCTACCAGATGTGTTTGGAGTTCCTTTCAATATGCCTTCAATTTTCTGGCCTTCCCAATATCATGTGGTTCTTTTTTCTTACCGAACTAGGTTTCACATCAATAGTCAAATTCTCCTGATACTGTTTAATAACATTAGAAACGGTTTTACGGACGACATTTAATTCTGTGGCCAATTATTTGTAAGACCTATTTGGATTTTTTGAAATTTTTTAATAACTTGTAGGACGTAAATCTTTTTCGTCACTTATTTTGATGAAAATAAGGACAAATTAACATGGTTGTTATTAAAAATAATAACTGAAGTATTTTTCCATGATAACTAGATCAAAAAAAAAAAAAAAAAAATGTTGAATATTGATTCCGAAAAAAGTAATGCGGCAAAATGTGTGTTAAGATTTTTTCGATCTCACTCCTTAAAAAAAAAATAATATAAATATTTGTAAGTATGCATGTAAACGATATCACAAATATGTTGGAATTAATAGAATATTAATAGATAGAAAATTTATTTCATTTTGTAATCCCTTTGAAATATATTTGTTTACTATTTATTAACATATGCCCATTTGTATTTAAGATTTGAAAAATTTTTAATTTTTGAAAAAGAATGCTATTGAGGAATCTGTTGAGTACACCGTCCAAACATAAAGTTGTACACTTCTTTACTATACTCTTGTTAAATTTTATGTAAATCCAGCTAGCGGATTAGAAGTTATAGATTTATTTTTAAAAAAAGTCGATTCGGACTCACTGTGCAGTCCAATGCACATCAATATGCTATTTTTGTAGGTCATTTCTTTTTGACTCTTAAATCGAATACTTATAATCAAAAAAAAAACCGCATGATATTGTCTTTTTAAAAGCAAAAAAATAAAATAAATAAAAATAAAACCAATTGCAATTTTTCATAAAAAAACTAACTTTTGAAATATAAATATTTGTGAAACATGTAGAACGGAAATGCACTTATAATAAATGTTTCCGTTTTGCATGTTTACAAATACTAAGGTTTAAATTGTTTATACATATATGTATGTACTTTCTATGAGTTTTAACCCCTTACAGAGTAAAATATTATTCTGAAACTACACAGAGAAAACAGTTTCGTTGTGGCAACCGAATTTTTTGCCAATCGAATTTGTTCGGTTGCATGTACTAAACTATAATTCGGTTCGGATAACTGTATATTTTGGCTACCGCAACCATTTAAAAATAATAATTCAATTGCAACAACTTATGTATATACTTATGTATATTAGGCTAGCTTAAGTAAAAAAATACACTTTTTATTTTTAAACATGGTTTTATTATATTGTTACAACAAAAATCTATATAATATGAACAAAAAATATTTTATTAAGACCGGAGCATTAATCTATTATTTTGCAAAGTACCTAAATGACTTATTCAGCAAAATTCAAACACATTGATGGCCTTAGCATTGGGCATTTGTTCTTAAATCTGTAATAAACAGAATAACTTTAAATATACGTTTGATGATATGACAAGACCTAGAAAGACTTCTTACCGTTTTAATTCAGGCAGCATCAATGCTTTAAGTATGATTGATATTGCTTTGGTATGATTGATATTGAAAGTTGATTAAAAATGTATCCAATGAAAATATCTATTGAGATAAATAAATTATATATTTCTCTTTCAATTATAGTCCACTTTCATAAGAAATAGAAGATCCTTACCTTTAAACGTTGTTAAAATTATTTAATTCAAAAGGAATTTATTTTTCTTACGCTTAATTTAGTTTTGTTTTCTTTTTAATAATATTTTTTTAAATGTCAGAAATAGTTCACATATTATTCGATTATAATAAATGTCGATTGTGAACAACGAATTGTTTTTACATTGGATATTTTGTGATTATTATAACTGAAAATTTAGTTATTGTTTAAATTTTTCGTAACAACAGTTTTTTTAATTTCAAATACTAATAATTCGTTTTGTTATGTGAATTCAGTTCGGTTGCTTCTACGGAAATTCTTTAACTTATTATAGCCAAGTTTATTTGTTTACTTTAACTGAATTAAAAGTTATAAGTACAATATTTCTAATATAATTACGATTTTTCAGCTATTAAATATGAAAAATTATTGAAGCAATAAAATTTTAAATACTGTAAGCAAATTTTAATATCTTTCATCAAATATATGTATTTGTAATGGTTATCCAACTAATATTTTTTCTGTGAGTAGATATTTAAAAATCTTTGTTTAATCTTAATAACATTAATATACCACAACTTTGTTTCTCCTTTAGCTTAATTAAATTATTAGAATTTTTTCCTTGGCTCTCATCTTCTTTTTATAATATTTCTTTCATTTTTACCCTTAAAAGAATCTATAAAATTTCTAAAACAAACAATACTATTTTGTGCCTTCTCAATATTCTTATTGGGGTTAACAACTATTCCTAGAAAATTGTCTTCAACTATAAATAAATGAGTTTTTTTTTTTTTTTTTTTAGAAAAATAGAAAAACAACAAATAAATAAAATAAAACAATTTTATGGCTTTCGACTAAGTATTTATTTTTTCTAATATAACAGAAGACAACAAAATACTCGTACTATTGATTTAACCCCAATAGAATCAAATGACAACTGCAATGCGTAACTGAATAAATGAATAACTAATGCAATACTCATACGAGTTAGTAGTTATTCTTGAATACATATTTTCACATATTTTTACATAAAAATAAATAAAAAAAAAAAGAAATGTATAAAAATGTCTTTTAAAAAATAAAAGTTTTCAATACAAAGAAATTGTTTTATAAAATAATAAAAAAGAAAAACTACAATAAAAATGTTATAAAGAAACATCAATTATTTTATGAATTTTGAAGGGTAAAACTATTTCAAAAATATGTATTTATTATTATTTATTTTTATTATTTTTAAAGCAGATAAAGCAATACAAAGCACAGTTTTTAGACAAGTTATTATAAAAATTTAAAATACAATTTAAAAAGTAGAATTAAAAGAAAATTGTTTAACAATTTTACAATTTTATATACAGTGAACTCTCGATAATATGAACTAAATAATGTCGGGGTAGTTCATATTTTCGAATTTGTTCACATTTTCGATTGTGATTTTTTTTATATACATTACTAAGTTATTCTTTCTAAAAATCATTTCTGCAAGGAATGAAAATGCAAAGATTACTAATAAAACTTTTTGTAATTTATTTGGAACATAAAAAGTTTTTAAAAATCCATTTTATAAAGAGTACATACGTAGTATGTACATAAAAAACAAACAAAATATTACGACAAAAAAATAAATAAAATTTACAATGAAAAAACATAGGTACATACATATATAATTAAATTCGCGCTTGTTTTATTTAATTTCGGAAGTGGTTTTATATGGGAGCTATGGTAAATTATGGACCGATTCGAATAAAATTTGGCAATGTTGTTTCTACTTATATAAAACTTATTTTAACTTTATACTAACATTAGAATGGGATTTATGCACGTTAAAGTGATTTTCGGAACAGGGGCTTATATGGGAGGTATGGTAAATCGTAGACCGATTTTCATAAAATTTTTTACAAAGATTGATACTTGTACAAAACTTCTTTGCACCAAATTTCATTTAAATATTCCTTTTTTTAAGGCATTTTTGAGTGTTGAAACTCAATTGTATGGGGGCTAGACGAAATAATGGACCGATCACCTATAGTGGTGTAGGGTATAAAAATAAAAAAATGTCCCGCGAGTTGTCTTAAATTTACTGACAACATTTATTCAAATGACACTAAAACAGTGTAGATACTTTTTGGTAAAAAAAAAACACTAAATAACTCGGAAACTGTATGAAATAAATTGTAGCACATTTTAGCATGTTTTCCATATGTCTTATCAAGAGATTTAAAAATATATAATTCGTGTAAAATCCCTAGAGTAAAGAGAATCGGTTCAAAACTAGTCACGTGTTATATTCTCAAGGCTAGTGACCGATCACAGTTCCGGAACTTTATATGAGAGGAGCCTGTCAGTTCTACATGGGGTTGTCATTGGAGGTGGCCAATTAGCCTCTTGGGACAGGTCACAGGATAGGTCCAGAACTGGTCCAAGAGGACTGGTTCAGGGTCGATTAGAATAAAAAAATTTGATAAAAATTCAGTAATTTTTTACTTTAAAAAATTTTTTTTATTACTATTTTTATTAAATTATGTTTATTTTTATTTTATAATTTTTTGTTAATGTCGATGGCGGAACCACGAATCGAACCCATTTTCATCTAACGTATGTTATGTTTTATAGTCTTCAACGCTAACCACTCAGCCACAGATTGTTATTACGAGTGAGTTGCTAATTGCACACTTAACAAGCATGTTATAAATTGACTCTCAACTGATAAATAGTGAGTGTGTTTGTATCAACTAGTTCTCAATTGGAACTTTGGTGACGAGTTAGATGTCAATTGGTACTCAACTGGTACTGAGCGACCGGTCCATTACTGCAATTACCACAAAGTTCCCCTAGGGATACAACAAATTGGCAAGCGGTTGGAAATTTTCTGTGTCAAAGTAGAAACCTTTCAACTCCGCTCCTGAAGGGCAAAAAAGAAAATAGGTGGATTAGGTGGAATTCAACGTGCTAAATAAGAATCAGTTTTTACTTTTTTTCTATCACGCATTGATTTTTTTTATGAGCATGACTACTACGACCCCGCTTTTATGTAACTCGAGAAGAGTTTGTCCAATTAAGATAAATTGAACTTTAATATATAGCGACCTAAATTATCTTTGAGCTGATTTTATACAATTTTTTGTCCAGTTAGTATTTCCGTAGTTATTCGGTAATTAGTACCGAAAATTTAAAATTTTATTTTTTTGAAAAGTGGTGAAAAATTTGATCCAGAACGCTGAAATTCTTGAGCGAATGAAATATTGTTAAAATACCTTGAAGAAAATTTTCGTATGCATCTTTTGATGTATCAATTATAAAAATCGTGTAAAGGGTTCTTGAGTTATAGCCTAAGTTTGACAAACCATTCTCGAATTTTATAGTGTGGCTGCTGAATAAGGTGATGATATTAGTCAGCACATAAAAAAAATCAGTACCCGATAGAAAAAAGTGAATGCAGATTCTTGTTTAACTCGTCAAAATCCACCTATTTTTGTTTCAAGAAAAAATAAAAAAAAAATTTTGGCAGCCACTGTATTTCTACTCAATTATATGTAACATGGGTATTTTTACTTAACTGTGAATAAAATTCTGCATCAATTTTGAAGATACATGCCTTATTTTATTCGCAGCATTACCAGCTTTAACCTTTAACTTATGACGTGGTAGTAAATTTTACACCTTCTTTTTTTATTTTTCTAATAACTTTTCTTTGTTGCACTCTCTTAAGCTGATATTGCCAGTACCCTCATAATATACTATGCTTTTATTGACAGTATAGTTTTGTCCTTCGACTGTTACAGCATCGCGGAGATCTATGTGTGTGGGTGTAAAATTTACTACACGTCGGCGTTTGTGGAAATTTTTAATAGAAAATATTTTACTACCACGTCTAATCTAACGTTAGTAACCCATATAAAAAAAACAAGCGCGAATATTCGGCCCGGCCGAATCTATGTACCCACCATCAACTTTTTCAAATTTTACACTATATGGAAAGGGGCGGTAAAGTGGGCAGACCACGCCCATTTTTTGTTTCCGAGTTTACATTGGTCCTTGAACTATTTGAACACAATTTCTTTGATTTTCACCTTATATGGGAGATGGGCGGTTAAGTGGGTGGACCACGCCCAGTTTTGTTTTCCGAGTTTATATCCTCGGACTATATGTACAAAATTTCGTTGTTGTATATGCTTTTGTTGAAGAAATATCAGCAGAAAACCATAAAACGGGAACCCTGTGCTTCTAGTTTTTAGCCCATAACTTTTTTGTTTGTTAACCGATTTTGCCCATTTTCAATCCCAAACAAACTTTATATAAGAAAATATATAAAATATTTGTGCCAAATTTCGTCCCCCTACGTTATCCCGTTCGAGCCTTATCCTGCTTTCAACAGATGGACAATCGGACGGACATAGCTAGATCGAGTTAGAATCGAACCAGGACCCAGAAAATATATACTTTGTGGGGTCTTAGATGATTCCTTCGACAAAATAAATATACCCCCCATATTTTTGATGGTGAGTATAAAAATACTACACGTCTCCGTAAGCGTAAGTATTTTTGTAATTTTTTTTTTCACATTGTTTTTGAGTTGCTCAAAAGTTTTCAACTTTTTTGATATTATTCTACAATTAAATAGTGGGAAATGGCACATTCAAAAAATATGGAGGAAATCTCATGCCATATTACGGACTGATTCTCTTCCCTAGCCTGTTATCCAAAAACCTACAAAAGCGAGCAAATTATGCTATATATGTCCCAACCAATGTGTATGGGCTGCAGCAAACGGCTATGCATTAATTGTACTAAGACTGAATTTGACGAATGATAATTTTACCTCAAAAGACTGATTGTTATTTTTTTATATATATAAGATATTGAAATGTTCCTTTTTATTTTAATAAGTATATAACTTAGGCTGTTGAAAATGCCATTTATTGTTTTTGTTTAACCTCAATTTTCTTAATGTACAAGTAAATGATATACGTATTTTTTTGTTTGTGTAAAAGACGCTTGTGAAATAAAGTACAATTTTTTTAAATAAATTTGAATTTTTTTCGTTGTTTTTGTTAATAATTCGTTTAGAAGCAATCAAATTCGAACAATATAAGTATAACATTATTATAATATATACACATTAAAAATTATATGAAAAATAATTCGGGTGTATAATTTACACCACCTCTTCATATACGCTAAACAATTTCACGTCATAAGTTAAAGGTTAAGATAAAGATGATAAACTGTAACATTTTAGATGTTTTCATTTATTAAAAGAAATTTTAGTAACAAAAAAATCTACAATTTTGCATGAAATTCATTTTTTTCGGATACTTATTTCAAAATAACTCCAAAACTATTGAGCACATAAAAAAAATTAAGTTTGGGGAATCTGAAGATATTTTTAGTCCGCATCTTTTGGTGTATCACTTTGATCAATCGTACACACCGTTCTTGAGTTATGACGAAATATACTAGAGTAATGGCCTTACTATGGGCGAAATATTAGACACGCCCATAAAAAAAAATCCATACCTGATGGAAAAAAACTGAAAGCAGATTCGTGTTTAGCACATCAAAATACATCAAATCAAACTATCCGTCTATGGGGGAGGATTTTTTTTGTTGGCCAGTGTTATTTTTACATAAAAAATAATAATCCCAGGAGGAGTTGGATTTGCATGAAAATTCACATAGGCGTAGCAGAGGATAAAAGCAGAGTTTAGAAGCAGTATCCAATATAGGTATCAAGAGCGAAACTATGGGGGTTCAAAATAAAGTACTAGTGTCATGGAAAATATTTAACCACTAGCGAATTTTTATTCCATACCCGATTTCCATTTCCCGATTTTTATACCACCTTAAAGTACTTGATAAATCCTTTAGAAAACCTGCTATGCTATCCATGTACTATTTATCTTATATATTTTTCGAGTTATATACATTTGAAGTTTCAAAAATCTCAATTCTACAAAATCTTGGTTAAGATTTTTGCATATATAGTCAAATACTTTCAACCCATTTTATTATATTTTATGTAGTTGGTTAAAAGCAGTATTATCTATCGAACAAGGAAAATTTTGAATAGTTATTTTTATTGAGTCAAGAGTTAAACGATTTTGAATTGGAATGATTGCAAAAATTCATAAACAGACGGACAGATGGACGGACATTAGAATTCTTAAAAAAAAATCTTAAAATTCGAAAGATATTTTTTTCTACTTTTCGATTAATATTGTAATGCAGTTTTGTTTCCAGCTGGGATATACTCAGTATGTCCAGTTTCTTCAAAGGTCTGCTTCCTTTGACTGTTACCACAGAGCATCCTTGTGACAAGAACAACGACGAAATGGTACCTAGCTATGAGGGGAAAGAATAGGGTTGGCAAATTTAGTTCTGAGGTCAGTTAACAAGATTAAATCCGACGATACAAACTCTTCAGCTCTCAGTCGGCTAACTACGGGTTTCGTCTCTAAAATATAATCCGACGAGATAAATGCTCTCAATCGGCTAGCTAAGATCGTATTAGCTACGCTACAATCCGACAGGATAAACTTTTCGTCTCTTAATCGGCTAACTACAAGTTCCGTCCTCAAATAGAATCAAAATAAAACTACGCTAACTTCTGAATACAATCCGACGAGATAAATTCTTCGGCTCCCTGTCGGCTAGCTAAGATCGTATGAGCTATTTTACGAACTAAATACGATCCGACGAGATAAATTATTCAGCTATCTGTCGGCTAACTAAGATCGTATGCGCTACTAAATACAATCCGACGAGATAAATGCTCCGGCTCTCTGTCGGTTAACTAAGATCGTATAGGCTATTTTATGAACTAACTACGATCCGACGAGATAAATTCGTCAGCTCTCAATCGGTTAATTACGGTACTACTAAAATCCGTCGAGATAAATTCTTCGGCTCTCGGTCGGCTAACTACAGATTCGGCTACGGTTCGGAAGAAAGAACTTCGGTCGTGTCTGGTGATACTTTGTTCCTTAAGATCAAAGTATAACAAGATCGGTACTTCGGTTCTTGCTTCAATGTGTTGTCCTAATCTTCACTATTTATGTTTAAATTAACATAAACTAAATGAGAATTATAAATTATCCTATTGTATTGTAACTACTACAGTAGCTACGATATGTTAATATGTTGGTGGTGTAATATTTGTAACTACACTTTACATTATGAAAACCAAATAAAAGTAATAAAATGTTGATATCACCTTTCCCTGAACTAAGAGGCATTTTCGGCCCATTTAAACAAAATGTATAGACTGACGGACGGACATTGCCAAATAATATTTTGAAATTTTAAAAATACATTTTTTTACTAACTAGTAAATAGAAAAACGAGAGAAGAAGATGTAGTCGGTCAAGACCGACTATATGATACCCTACACCATTGCGTATGAGCACACAAATTCGGGAAGTGGATTTATATTAGAGCTGTAGACCAACACTTTTATTAAATCTGAAATAAAGTATACAAGTACAGAATAATGGGTTAATAATAATATATTGATGATTTTTATGCAGGTCGATTTCCGAAAGTGGGTTTATATGGGAGCTATGGTAAATTATGGACCGATTCTCATAAATTTTAGCAATGTTGTTTCTACTTATATAAAACTTATTTGAGTCGAATATTAACTTGATACTAACATTAGTATGGGATTTATGCACGTTAAAGTGATTTTCGGAAGGGGGGTTTATATGGGAGCTATGGTCAATCGTGGACCGATTTTCATAAAATTTGGTACAAAAATTGGTACTTACACAAAACCTCTTTGGACCGAATTTCATTAAAATATTCCTAATATTAAGGCATTTTTAAGTGTGAAAACTCTATTCCGGGGGGACATTTGTATGGGGGGTAGGTGAAATAATGAACCGATCATAACCAATTTCAATAGGCTTCGTCCCTGTATCATAAAAGTACCACCTGCCAAATTTCATTCAATTATCTTCAAAATTGCGACCTGTACTTTGTGCACAAGGTTTAGATGGACAGCCAGCCGCACAGTGGTTCAGCTTCATACGATTGGTGGCATTAAATATAAGGAAACATCGTAGAGCCTTGAATTTTGGTACAGATAAGTATTTGGTTGTGATAAAAAAATACTGCAAATATGAAAAAAATCCGAGCACAACCACGCCTACTTCCCATATAACACAAAAATTAAAAATCATTGCAGAGTCACAATTTTTTGCTCATTGCAATTTTATGATAATATTAACCAATGGTGAAAAAATTAGCAAAATCTGTTAATAAATACGCCTACTTTTCATACAAAATGACCACATAAAATGCAATATTTTCTTTGTTAACAAAGCTAGATCGCTTAAAAAAGCTACACAGGTTTAAATTTGCGTGTTTTTTGATTTGATTAAAATATAAATAAAATTCAGTAACAGTCACGCCCATATTCAATGAAAATATCTGTAAATAAATAAAAGAAAATATTAAAAAAAAATTTAAAAACAAAGTTATTTGTGTACCTTTATTAACATAACAAATTTTTTACTTCATCAGAAAATTCCAATATATCCTTCTTGAAATGTTTACGGTATGAATTTATATATGGATCTGAAGACGCTAGTAACATATGAATGACATCTTCATTTGTTGATATGCGATCAGTTTTTCTGGAGTGGCTTAGGCGATAACTTCTGTAATCTTTATTACGAGCTTCCTGAGCTTCCTCCGACAACATGCCAAGTGGCAATATTGCTGCTGACACAATTTTACTCCCATGAATTAGAACTTTGTGTACAGTAATAGGCATATAGTACCAACTGTACAGTTGTATATATCGTTCCGCAGTGTCCAAACAATAAACATTAAATTTTTCTGTATCTATTTCGGAATTACTATCTATAACCGTTAAAATTGTACTAAAGCGATGAATTAAATTTTCATCAACACCAAGAACATCTGCCGTTATGGAAGGATTTGCAAAAAAACGTCTAGAAGTATTGCCATCGTTCGTTGTGCCCATTCCTTGTTTAACCATGTCCACATTTATGCCTAGAACCACTTTCAAATTTCTTTGTATTTTCGCTTTTTCTTCATCTCTTTCATGTTTTGTATCTTTAGTTACTCTCCACTTTGAAAAACTTTTGTTGTATGCTATATGCAATATGCACTCCATAAATTTTATCCTCGCATGTAAAGGGGAAATTCCAAATTGAAGCCCTTCCTCCGAAACTGGTTTTGTCCTTAATACTTCCAAATTGTTCATTTCGCTAGGCTTAGCTTGACATATAAAACATACAGCCATTCCTGATGTTTGTGTGATTGTATTCGCAACCTTTCCATCAATCATGGTTAAAAAAAAAAAAAAATTGTTTATTTAAAAATTTTTTAAATTGATCGACGTCAATAATTGATAAATTCGTATTATTTGTTGAAATAATATCGCAAACTACATCAATGTTCTTATCACAATCTAATAAAAGATCAAAAATTTCATAATAAGATAACTGAAGATTGTCCATATTTAAATAATTTGTTTTCTATTTTTCACTTCATAAACAATAAACTAATTAGCTATAATCATTAAAACACAACTAATAATCACAGCTGATAAAAAATTCAAAACAATAAACTAATAAGCTATAATCACAAAAAC
Source organism: Protophormia terraenovae (assembly GCA_951394005.1). Lineage (NCBI taxonomy): Eukaryota > Metazoa > Arthropoda > Insecta > Diptera > Calliphoridae > Protophormia > Protophormia terraenovae. The sequence continues at coordinate 104,935,485 of OX596077.1, forward strand.
AATGCAACTAATAGTTACAGCTGATAAAAAATATTGAACTTTCAACAACAACAAAAACTGCATCAAAAATAATGGGAAGAAGTAATTGCAAAAAAAAAACAAATAAACCGTCACTTTTTCTCAATTTGCCCATTTTTTTTATTGCATGTTTATTTTTAGAAAAACAGAAAAGAATATAGTATTACTGTGTGAAAACAATTATTTGACGCACAATAAAAGAACTAAGCAGTGGTATAGTGAGTACAACAATTGACTAGCAATCGGATAGTTGTTGGTTCGAATCGTGGCTGCGACTTTTTTTTTTTTTGTCTGTAAACACATAATTCTATAAATTCTATTTGTTGTAAAGTTTTTGCTGGGTAGCAAGCAAGCAAAAAAATAATAAAATCTGTTATTGCATACGCAATAACATGCTTGTGAAGGAAATTTGTCCTAATTTTTTTTAGTTTTTTTATACCGGAATTGCTTAGGGGCAAAAATGGGCAGCTGAATTTTTAAGAAATCGTTAGCTGAGACTTCAAGCTCTAATTTGATGTGAGTCTCGGGCTAGAGGTCGTTGGAGATCAATAGATACAAGCCATAGAAGTTGGAGAAAATAAATATTTTTGGACAATTTATAGTAGTATAAAAATTTTTTTTTTTCATTTTCAAATTTTTTTTTATTTGCATATATATCATTTATAACATCCAATTGTATAAAAAAAATCATTATAGTGTCATTACAAGAGTATTTTAAAAGCTTGAAGCGATAGAAGGTAGCATATATAATACGGTCATTTCAAACGCATTCACTTAGGTCAACTTTGAATGTCTCTGAACAAAAAAGTAATAAAGCTATAAGCCTAATATTTTCGGTACATGATAACTAGATTGTTTATTACAAACTGTGAAAAAATTAGGTATATCAGAAGACATGAAAAAAATGAATTAATGCCGCTCTTGAACCAGTGTGAGCCGTCCAGCCAGCCGTCCAGCCAGACGGACGGACGGACATCGTTAGATCGATTTGTATACTTTAAGGTGGGTGTTGGATAACTCATTCTATGCGTTACAAACATCAGCACAAACACATAATACCCCAACCACCTATGGTGGTGTAGGGTATAAAGAACGTGATCATCAATATTTGGATATAATCTTTTCCTGATCCCATTTAACCCAAATGTATAGACAGTCGGACGGATATTACTATGCAGCCAAAAGACATCTTATAATTCTAAAAAAGAATTTTTTTTACTTACTAATAAATAGGAAAATTAAACGTGGTCATTAAAGAGTTAACTCTAATGTATAGAGGGAGAGACATTACCGTTCTGCTAATACCAAATCTTAAAATTCTAAAACTGAATTATATCACCTTTCCCTGAATTAATTGCCATTTTCGACCCCTTTTACCCCAATGTGCGACCCCGCAATTTATCTTTGAGCCATAAGTGTATACTTAAGTTCCAAAAGATTTCCCCTTTTCCATTCACTTCTAGTGGGAAATAGGACTTTAATGGTGCTCTTAAAGTCCATCCTTTTATTTTTAATTTTTATATTTTAGGCAATATTCACTTTTGTTATTTCCTTTTATTAAATAATAAAATACGACAATGCATCTGAAGATTAAAATATTAAAATTTTAATACAAATATTACTTTACTGCATTTTATGTATTAACATTCTTTATGCAATCATTGTAGATGTATGTTAGGCCGCCTTAAGGTTTTTTCAAATTATGGCATTTTATTTTATTCAAAAATGTTTATACCTAAAATACTACTCTTGAAAATTACAATACAATTTTACTACATGCATACGAATATATTATTTATTCATATTCATACACTTTCCCAAGTTTTGTAACACCTTTTTCTTTTTTTGCCATAAGAATAAAATGTGTTTATTTGTTGTTTGCTGGCACAATTGAAAAAGTTGAAATGTAAAAAAGCAATCTACCAAAGGAACAACTATGAGTACAATATAAAAATGTTTAAATATTTTAGTACTTATATTTTACCTTTGAATTGTTTTTCCTACTTTTTATTATTGTTAGTAGAATGAAATTGCTTCATTTACATATAAATACACGCAGAGAAAAAACATGGTTACAGCATGATCACCACAACTATTCAATGATTATATAGCCGTTTTTCATTGATTTAAATATACTGTGTTCATGATAGCAACGTTTATGATTCTGTTTAATCATTTAATGATTACCCACAATCAAAATTTTAATATGGTTCAATTAATTATAATATGTATTTAAATATGTTTATATGAAATTATATTTATGAATAAATTCAATCATTTAGTCAATTCTACAACAATTTAGTTAATTACTAACCATTAAAATTTAATTAATTCTACAACCACCAAGCCATTAACTTTTAATGCCTTTTGAATACACATTTTTGTGTATCAGTTATAATTCTCATTTAGTTTATATATGAACAAATATAAATTGACAAGTTTTGTTTTTATTCAGTATGATGATTGTATCACATATCGTGGTACAAATGAATATAAATATGAAAATATGGGATCATATATATGATAAAATGGGATTATATATATGAAGAAATTAGTTCATATATATAATAAAATGGAATTATATACATGATAACATGGGATTATATATATGATAAAATGGAATTATACTTATGATGGAATTAGTTTTTATATATGATAACATGGAATTATTAAATGATAGAAACATGATGAAATTGAAAGCAATACTTATGAAAAGGTTATAGAACTATCTAAAAGTTATTAATAAGGTTATAAACCTTACTAATAAATTATAAATTGGAATCATAATAATGATTACGTACAAATATATTACTTATTGTAACCTAGAATCATATATTACAATCATAGTATGTTGCTCTTAGTTTTTGGTCACAGGAACCATATTTTTTCTTTGCGTGTATATAACATATGTATGAAAAAGAACAAATGTGCAGTTACAATTCTATCAGATATAAAGGGAATTAAGTGTGTATTTATGAAGGTTAAAAGTAAAAATATTACTAGATTTACAAGTCTATAGTTATAGTTTTAAACCAAAAGATATCGTTTTGTCTTAAAAGTAAAAAAAGGCATATAGTTTAAAAAAGTTTCCCGGTTAAAGGGTCCTTAATTTATCCGCAGATTTAGTTTGAAATTTAAATTTAGACTGAAAAATATTTAACCCAGTTTACTTTAACTTTAATATTTTCAACCTCATTTTATCATCAATTCATTTGCATCTCATTAAATTAAAATATAACAATAAATAAAACACTCGCACTTAAGTATTTTTAAAACCTTTATACTTTTTTTTACCTCCTTCTTCGTTCCTCTTCCAGGCTCATTATTTTAGTAATAATTACAATGTCAAGAAATTTACTCAAAATACTCTGACATATTTCCTCCTGCCAGACCATTAAAAATTAAAACAACGAAATTTTAAACTTTTGATTTTAAAATTATCGAATCCATTTAGAGGCTTAAAAAATACAAATAAAAAACTTTTTAATTTCTCCATGTTTTCACATAAAGTTGTCACGTTTAAACGTATTTCTGCTGTCAAATACTTATACATTTAAACGTAAAGAAGGCAGAGGGAGAGAGACAAAGATGGTAGTAGTAGTGGAAAAAAATCTAAATTAAGAACATTTTACCAAAAGTTTATACAACCAACATTAAATGTTTTGGCCAACAGCCGTTGGACTCTGAAAGGAAAAAAATTAAATTGTCACATAAAAAACAGCAACAACTTTGTTAAAAAAAAAAAATATGTGGTAAGAATAGAAAAAATCAAATACATACACACTTACATGGAGTACATTGGAAAAAAGTTTTACTACTGAAAATGTCAACAATTGTGAACTTTTGAGTTGTTTTTTTTTTCTTCTGCTTCTTTAGTATTCCGTTTTTTTCCCTATATAAATAAACTACTGTGTATTTCTGAAGAATTAGTCAGGGATGTGTAAAGCTAGTAATAAATTGTACGCAAATGTACTTTTCATTATTGTATGCATCATAATTTATAAGTCGTTTGTAAAAGTAGACCCCCTTTTAATTAATTTTTGCTCTGTGTATAGCTTGAGCTTTCAATTTAAAAACTCGTAGGAGCACATTGTTATGTATGATACCCCAACCTCGCCGTGCCCTTCCGGGACTCTCTGCAGACCACAATGTCAAACAACTTAAAATTGATAGAAAATCGTTTTAGTGGCCGTCACACAGTAGTCCCAAATCGATTTTTTTTTTTTTGGGAAATAATTTCGTAACTTGTGAACCTTTGGAGATATCTAAATAAAAAAAATAAAAAATATCACATGATCAGAACTGAAGTATTTTCGAGTTAATTTCGAGCAGTACATGCCATTCATAGGGGTAGAGAGTAGACCTCCAAAGTTGGTCACCTTGGGTATATAACATTTATATAAAATTTTTTAAAAATTCGCCTAAAATTCATTTATGACTTAAATGTTAAAAATTTTACGTATAGCTAGTCCTAGTAAAATTTTAAAAAAACATGCTTACATGTGTAGGGTATCCCTTTTAGTTTAAAAGATTTTTTATTTTTTTTTTTCATCTAAATTTATTTATTGAATGTTGACAAAATTAAGTGAACTAATAATAAGTATTCAAATCTTAACTCTAAATCTTAATTTATATTAAGTCCAACCACTGTCGGACGAAAAACTATATGTAATCAAAAAGTTTAGTTTAGGTGGAGGCCTGTTGTGTTCCTTCTTCTCAAACGGTTGTAGCCATCGCTTCTTATTATGTTTCGAGCAAGTGGGTTAGGTTGTACTTCAAGCTTCCTCAAATAGGATTCTGCGTATTTTCTTATTTCATCTTTGACAATAGGAACATTGAGGTCCTTGTGAATATTATTATTTTTTTACATACCAGGGTGCTGCGGTTATCATTCGAAGTATTTTATTTTGGAATCTTTGAATTTTTTCAACATTTGAAGCTGAGGCCGTGCCCCATAGCTGGATACCATAACACCATATTGACTTTATAATTGAGTTATAGATCAACAGTTTGCAGTACGGACTTAATTTAGAATTTCTATCAATTAGCCAGTTAATTTGAAGTGATTTCAACTTCATTTGGGTTAATTTTTTATCTATATGTGATACCAAGGTACTTTACTTCCGTTTATTGGGGTATAAACTGATTATTTATCAGGATTTGGGGGTACGAATCTCTCCGCGATGTGAATGTAATATGCATACATTTCTGTTCATTTACTCTTATTCTCCATTGCTTCAACCAATTTTCTGAAGACGGATCTTGCAAGAGTTTAGATGCTTCTTGGGGGTTTTCATGAATGCCTAGAAAAGCTGTGTCATCTGCAAATGTTTATATATGGGTTCGACTATTAATTGGCATATCAGAAGTGTATATCAAATATAAAAAGGGATCCAGTATACTGCCTTGGGGTAAACCTATTTCAATGGACTGCGGTGAGCTTATAAAGTCTCCCTCTTTAAGAACAAACTTTCGATGAGTTAAATAGCTTTCTAGCAGCTTATGCGTATTTATGGGTAAATATTGTATAAAACTTCGTGCCATACTTTATTGAATTTGTTTTATGGTGCTATGTTTTTCTCTAAAACCAAATTGATGTGTTGAAATTCAATCTTTAGGTTAAAGCAAATTTTACCCCCCTTTTTTGGCCTCGCTTTTTAAGCTTTTTAAGGCTTAGTTGGACTCTATTTTTTTTTTTTTTTTTTTGTAAATAATCACTAGGTTTTCCACAAAATTCTAAAAAATATTACTACAAGATTCATATAAATATACCCAGTTGGAAAATTTTTTAAGAAGTTTTATATGACGTGTCAGAGTCACTGCTGACTTTGTCTTCAAAATACAACGCCTGACCTTTTCATATATTTTGTCAAATTTCTTCAATTCAACTTGTTGCCAACAGTGCTGATAAATTTGTGTCATGTCTTTTTACCCTATTCACAGTGGGGTCAAATGGAAATTTTTTGGTAATAAATCTGTTATTACGTTTATACGCACCATTTACTCGCAATTAAAAATTTTGCGATATGAACATTTTGCTGTATAAACTGTGAGTTAGTACTATATTTGTAAGTTAGTAACTCGCGAAAAATAATCGTGATTAGTGAAGCTAATTGCAAATAAACCGTACAGCGTTGCCACTTCCTTTTACGTTCATAGAATTTTCGTTGATAATAGTTTCATTTTTTCCATCTGGCACGACAAATAAGGAAATATATTTCTTTGTGCAATTTGCGTATAAATAGTGAATTATTTATTTTCAAGTTATTTCTATTTGCAATAATCGCGCGTATAAACGTATTATTGAAATGTATAGAAGAGTTGCAGAGAAGGACTTCAGTTTTCAGAAAAATCATCTTGTAGTCACCCTGTGATAACACAAGATAAGCTAGAGGGTGTCAAAGTTGACTACCCCGAGTATGTAAACGTTTCAAAAAATCGTAACTTCTACAAATCTGATTTTAAAGACTTTACTTTTCTGTAAAGTGCTTGGCAAGATAAAGAAAAAAAGGCTTACCCACCTAAGTTATCTCTTACAGTTAAAAAGATATTTACACCTAAATTTAGAATTTTTGATTTTTTGTCTCGACTTTCGTTTTTCGGGAATAAGTCCTGAGGCGTAAGAGGTAAAAAATTTTTAAAAAATAATACGCTGAAAGAATTTTTCGATTATCTCAATTCGCCTAGACGTGAAAAATTTTCAAAGTCAGCACTCTGAAATTACTTACTATGAAAAATTGCTATTTTTTACAAAAATATAGTATAATTCTTTCACTCTTTTCTCAAAGTTCCGTTAATGAAAAAAATGATTTCTTTAAATATTTCAAAAGAAAAGGCTTCATAAATGATATATATATTTGAATTGATTTAAGTTTGCACCCTACATCCGGCATTGGTCAGAAACGGTGAATTTAAAAAAAAAAGTTAAATTTTTATCGGTTAATAAAAAAAGTCACGCGAACTTTTTTAAATATATTGACGATATTTTATCAAAAAATAGATTTAGAACGATTTGACACTAAACTGCTTCCCGCCCGGCCAAAAACGAATGCAGAAAAGCAGATTTCATGAAAAAAGTAAATTTTTTAAACGATTTTTTTTAATCACCATAATTCTTTATGTAATGTATAAAACATATATCGATCTTTCCCTCCTGCAAAAATCATTTAAAAAGCTTTACAAATAAATTTTTGGCAATTTTTCAAAAATAAACAATATTTAATAAATATAAGCGATTATTATGAATATTATCTCGTTCAACAACCAAAACGCGCCAATACAGTTGTGTGTTACGAATACGCACATATGAAAATATTGTAAAAAAATGAATTTGGTGAGAGTTGACTTAAGTTGTCAGTTTTGAGACCATGATATAATGCTTTTAAAACGATCTCTATATACGTATTATACATCAATGAATTGGTAAATAAGTCTATTTTTATATTCTTGTAATATTTTGTTAGTTTTTAGAAAGTAGGTGGAGTTTTGCTTTACAAAACTATTTATTTGGTTTTTATATCTTTTTTATATTTTTTAATTTTGAAAAATTGCAAAAATATTATTTGTAAAGCTTTTTAAATGATTTTTGCGACAATAAAAGATCGATATATATTTTAATAAAAATAAAAATTTACTTTTTTCATGAAATCTGCTCTCCTGCATTCGTTTTTGGCCGGGCGGGAAACAGTTTAGTGCCAAATCGTTCTAAATATATTTTTTGATAAAATATCGTCAATAAATTTAAAAAAGCTCGCGTGACATTTTTTTTATTAATCGACAAAAATTAAACTTTTTTCCAAAATTCACCATTTTCGACAATTGCCTGATGTAGGGTGCAAACATAAATCAATTCAAAATTTCCCTACTAAACATTTATGAAGTCTTATCTTTTGAAATATATAAAAAAAAAACAATATTTTTCTTTAACGGAACTTTGAGGAAAAAGTGAAAGAATTGTACTTGTATATTTTTGTAAAAAATAGCCATTTTTCATAGTAATTTCAGAGTGCTGTCTTTGAATATTTTTCACGTCTAGACGAATTGAGATAATCCAAAAATTCTTTCAGCATATTACTTTGAAATATAAAACAAATTACAAGATCTTTTAAAAAAATTTTGCCATTTACCACGCCCATTTTTGGTTTCCGATTTTATATCGACCCTCGAACTATATATACAAAATTTCGTTGCTGTATATGCTTTTGTTTAAGAGATATCAGCAGAAAAGTATTAAATGAAGCTACAATGGACACCCTGTGTTTCTAGTATTTAGCCCACAACTTTTTTACCCACCATCAAAAAGATGGGGGTATATTGATTTTGTCATTCCGTGTGTAACATGTCGAAGGAATTATTTAAGACCCAACAAAATATACATTTTCTGGGTCTTGGTTATATTCTGAGTCGATGTAGCTATGTCCGTCCGTCTGTCCGTCTGTTGAAAGCAGGATAGGGCTCGAACGGGACATAAACTCGAACAATTAAAAAACAAAAAAGTTATGGGATAAAAACTATAAGCATAAGTTTCATATATAAACTTGGAAACTAAAATCAGGGACTGTAACGGTTATAAGTGATATCAAAAAAGTTCTTTTATAACAGTTATTTTGCAAATTAAAGAAAAATAAAAAACCCCTCTAAAACAGTTTTTTTTTTTTTCAACGTAAAAATAAAAGTTAGGATGAAAGCCATAACAATAAACTTTTACTTTGTCGTCATAAAATAAAAGTCATAATAGGAGTTTTATTTTTCCCTTCGAAAAACTCATTTTATGTAAATTGACACCCAAAGCTAGTCGCTGGTCAGATCTTTTTGAGATCTGGGAGGTAAAAAATAAATTGGCAAAAACTGCACAATGTGTTCCTATAATCCAGATAGTCGTGGAAAGAGCATTCTCTGCTCTTAAATTGGTATTGAGTGACTTGGGTTCAAATCTTTCTACAGAAAATTTGGAAAAGTTATATTCATTTAATTAAAGAAACAAATTACTGCACATATTATATCAGATAGACCCAATAAAAAAGAGATTGTAAAAAATAAGAAAACAAACAAAATAAGTTTTATTTTAGATGGAAAAAAAAAAATAAAACAAAATGGAAGATTTATTTTAGATGGATACAATAAAACTCCTCAAAAAACTTTTATTTTATGACAGCAAAATAAAACTCTCTTTATAAGAGTTTCAACCGATCTTTAAATTTTTCATAAAAATATAACATAATCACCATAGATTCTGAAAGAGCACTGCAATACGAATCTATTGGTTTATGAGAGTATAGGTCACCATTGACTGTAACATGGAAAGCTTTTGAGTTTAATTTTCTAGATAACTGTTATTTACGGTCCCTCCTAAAGATTGTTTTCAGAAGACTTGAATTTTTACAAAGTTGAAATATCTAAAAAAGAGCGCAACATATGCCCAGCTTTTTATTTTTTAATAACAAGCTAAATGCGTCTTTTTTTTAATTTGCATATATAAATCCAATACTGATCCATATAAAAGATCTGTTCCATCAAATATGAAAAATATCCTAAACTTAGACCTATTAAAAAAAAAAAAAGAAAACAAATTTCAAAATACTTACATATAGATATACGTAATATCCAGAAATAAGAACCTATTTTTTGGATAACAAAATATTTATGTTAAATGGTTTCATCATAAAGGTTTCATTTTAATGAAGCTTAAATGAAAATATTGATAGTCGATTTCAATGAAATATCGTGTCATGCTAACTTCAACATCACACTGACTCCTCCATTTCAGGATCCAATTCATCACAGCTCGTATATGTTAACTTTGAAAGACATTCATGTAGATGTCCCAAGTAACACTGTTGCAAGTTATCGCATGAGTGTCCAACACCTATAGCGTACAGAGAAACGTGGAAAACAAGAGAAGTTCTGGCGTAGCTAATGTCTTGATAAAGCTATCGGTTTGTGGCATATTGTTCACGCATAAGACATACCGTTCCCAATTTATGCAAGCAACGATATATTTTTCACTCTCGAGGTGATCAACTTTGGCCCACTGTAGCGCCGCCCATGGTTCAGTAACATACCACACAACAATATTCTGAAACATAATTCCACCTGTATCTAACTCTAAGTTTCATCAAAATAGGTTTCAAAGTTTCAGATTTATTACAATTTATTTTGTAAAAGTACTATGCACTGGAGGATATTATACTTTATAGCCACTTTTTTCAATTCACAAACGTTGGAACCGATTTTCTTAAACTTTCATATCTTGATATGATATTTTATTTTTCTATCGGAGAAGGGAGAATGGGACCCGCTTATAAAGCAAATATTAAAGTTTATTATGAGAATATGAAGCGAAAAAAAATCATAGTCAAAGGCCGGCGACCTTCGACAAACAACTTCAAAGCCTGTTTTGATGGCAAATAAGGTTATGTTAAGTGGCAAGAAATCCAAGAGTAACTCGGGCAAAATTAGCGGAACAAATCGCAAATACTACCGGAACAATTGTTCATCCAAAAACAGTAGGGAGGATCTTACATTCTGCGGGATATGCAAGTAGAATTCCCAGCAAGAAACCGCTGATTAGTAAAAAAACCAGCATTTGCGTTTAGAGTTTGCCAAACGATACATTGATAAGGACGAAGAATTTTGGAATAGGGTTTTGTTTACTGATGAAACCAAAGTGTGGCGCAAAAAAAAAAATACAGCGTTAGATGTTAACAATTTGACCCCAACAGTGAAACATGGTGGGGGAAGTGTTATGGTATGGGGGGCAATAGCAGCCAATGGGGTAGGGCGAATGGTATTTATAGATGGTGTAATGGACCAGCATCAATATAAACGTATATTGGAAGACAATTTGAAGGGTTCCGTAGATGGTTTGGGTCTTGGCCAAAGTTGGATATTCCAACAGGACAATGACCCAAAACATACAGCGCGTTCAGTGAAGGAGTGGTTGCTTTACCATGCACCAAGACAACTTAATTCTCCTCCCCAATCACCTGACTTAAACCCCATCGAGCACTGTTGGGATATTTTGAAACGTAAAGTCGCTACAAAGCACGTCCGAAGCAGGGATGAACTTAAAATTGCTTTGGAGGAAGCCTGGAAGGAAATATGCCCAGAAGATTACAGGCCGTGATAGATGCAAAAGGAGGACCCACAAAATATTAAATTTTTCCAATATAAGTATTATAAGTAGGTGTAGATTATATGTACAAATACTTTTGTCCCAATGAATTTTCATTATTTTGTATTTTTTTAAATAATGTGTTGGATATTAATTTTGTTTTTATAACTTAATTAAATAAAAATATATTAAAAATAATACTGCATACGACAATTTTAAATTCTTTATAAACTATTGAAGATATACGAAATATATGAGGTGTACAAATAGTTTTGTCCCTAACCGTATATGTCCATTCCATGAAAGAACGCCCAAGAATATAACAAGTGTCCTCCGATTTTTATAAAATTTTACACATATAAGGTCTATGGGTGTCTATAAATATTTCCGTTTTCAGATTCGCTAAATTCAGAAAATTCGCGATTTTATTTCGCTTTTTCACTTTCGAAAAAACCTAAAAAATCTCGAAAGTGTATAACTTTAAATACAAATATTTCTGGGAAGGCTTTACGGAAATTTATTATTTAAACGGCGTTTGAATTGTAATTATATCAGATAGCAGTTTTTAAATGCATTTTTCTTTAAATATGCTATTAAATTTTTTGAATTTTTGTACGTATTTGGAAAGCATGGAATCTTTACATTAAAATAAAAATCTAAAATTTTTGGGACGCACACATGTACTGTGCATAATTTCCCCTTTTCTTCAACTAGTTTAAATATTTTCATATACAAATTATATTTTTCTGATATTTTGTTAAAAAAATGTATTGTGTTATTTTTTTAAAAGTCGTTAAAAATAGTAAAACTTTATGTATCAGACTAATTATTGTTTTAAGTTATAATAAACAAAGTATTTTTAAATACACTTTTGAAAAATTAAAATTTAACAAATTCGCAACTAACAAAAATGCATCTAAAAACTGCATTTATATTTTTAAAATATTATGGATCGAAGAGGTGGTTTTCGAAATGCTGACTAAATTACACAAAAAATATACAATGGCCTTTTAAATACTTTCTAAATTACAGAAATCCATTAATATCTTCAAGAGATATGAATTTTTAAATACTTTTTATATTTTGTTCACTTTTATTCAAATTTTAAAGAAAATTCCAAAAACAAAAAAAAATTTTATTTGTATATGAAAAATTTGGAACATGTTTTTATAAAAATTGGATTATGCATATAAGATTTTCTCGTCCCAAAAATATGACAATTTTATTTTAATGTAAAGATTCCAAACTTTCCATTTTCATTTCATAATTAAAAAATTTTAATAGCATATTTAAAGAAAAATGCATTTAAAAAATGCAATTGCATTAAAATGCATTTTTAAAAAATCTTTCTTATTTTTAAAATGTTCGTCGTAAAGCCGCCATATGCGAAATTTTAAGGCCGTTTGAATCGTTAAAATTCACAAAGTCTTTCCAGAGATATTGCTACTCAAAGTTACATACTTTTGAATTTTTTTTTGGTTTTTGAGAAAATTAAAAAGCGAAATAAAATCGCGAGTTTTTGCAATTTCACAAAACTGAAAACTGAAATTGATAAAAGGCTTAATGGAGTTTATGTATACAAATTTTTATCGAAATTGAAAGCCATCAAGTAAAAAACACTTTTTCGGGCGTTCTTTCATGGAATGGTCGATATACATTATAAGATGAAAAATTGGTTTAACTAAAATTTTCTTACATCAATTCCTAAAATTGTTAAATAGTTTTTAACACAAAATTTTAATTAATCATAATCTTTGTCAACCCTTCTGGTACTTTTTTTTATTTTTTGAGATCGAATACACAAAATAATGTACAATTGTATCAACATTTTCATCGCAATATTTTTTATAATAAGTACATATGTGTATGTGTGTAGATATTTGTTTATGAGAATTTGTCTATGTGCGTATATTGGTAGCTATGTTTGTTTGCTTTTGTGTAAATGAGCTAGTAGAGCAATATCAATAAAGCAAAACAAATCCACTTAACTGGTTAAAGCCCGGAAAAAAAAGAACCAAACTAAAAAAAATAAATGATAAGTAAAAAGTTGGTCAAGTCCGACCATATGATACTCTGCATAATTGTATATGTGCTTTAAACCTCAGGGAGGGATTTTATATGGTATCTTGGGGCCAACTATTGACCGATACTTGTAATAAGGTTATTGAATATTTCTATGAAACATTATTATATTATGTTACTTTTGTACTTTACGGTGGTTTCGGTAGTAGGCCTTCTATGAAAGAAATTTCATTAAAATAAAGCTATATTTATGGGATTTGTGATCGTTAAACACATATTTCGGGACGAAATTTATATGGGGGATAGGTAAAATAATGCACTGGTCATAACCTACTTCAATAAGTATCGCCAATGGAAAAATAAAATAAAAATTCTTGTCAACCAAATTTCATTAAATTATTTTCAAAATTGCAACTTGTAGTTTGTTTACAAGGTTTACATAGACGAACAGATGGACAGACATCGTTAAATCAACACAGAAAGTGTTTCCAAACTAGTTGATATAAATTAAGATTGGTCTTGGAACAGTGTTACACACATCAGTACAAAGGCAATGGCAGGGTTATTTCCACCTACGGAGGTGTAGGGTATACAAAATATGTAACAACAAAAAACTGCCTGCTTTATGATGGACTTTATGAATATTAGTGTGAAGGGTATATATGGGCAAGACCACATACTGTAAAAAAATAATATTTATAACACAGAATATTAGATATTAAAATTATTGCAATTATTTTGCAACTGAATTGATTAAATTTGGGTTCAATAATTCCAACAAAAATAAATGTAAGTTATTTCCGGAAATTAATTGAATTTAGTTTTATTCTACATATAAAAAAGTAAAAATGGACTTTAATTACGAAATTGCTTATATTAATTAATTTTTTAATGATTTTTCTGCAATCATAAAAATTATAATATTTATAACTAGTATAATTGATTTTATTATAACTGCTTTTTTTAAATAGATGTAATGAGCTGAAAATTGTTGGAAATTGACTTAAATTTATATTATTTCTGCATTTTTATAGACATTTTCATTTTCATTTTCTTAATATTTTATTAATGGCTGTCAATTTATTTTTAAAGAAATTGTAAACCAATTAGAAAATTAATTATATTATTAAATAATATAATTAAATTCCAATACAAAGTTAGTTAATAATTTTATTAAAAAATAATTTTAAATAATTTTTTCTGTACAGAATATTTTAAAACATTGCTGTCCTGACAATAATTATATTAAAAATAAAATATTAAATTCCTGAAAATTCTATGGAAATCATCATATCCCCTAACACCACATGCAAAAACTTCCGCCAGACACACAAACACGCATTCTCATTTAAATAGATAGAACAAACACATACATAGTATTTGCCAGGCTTAAACAAGAAACCTACAAAAAAAAACCCCTTCCAAAATAGAAAGAAATATAAAAAAAACTTTCAACTCATGACATCATACGACAAAAAACAGACAGAATAAGGAAAACAGTATAGAAAGAAAAAAAAAAAAAAACTGAAAATTCGAAACTCATAAATTGGCTTTATCCACTTAACTGTTAACGGGTTTGAGGGCATTTAAAATAAAAAAAACAAACTGAGAAAAAAAAAAAAAAAAAAACGGCAAGTGAAAAGTTTTTCGTACTTTAAAACCTCAGCACAACTATAGTACTCGTATTGTGTTCCATAAAGCTAAACGAATACCAGCAGCAGTCTAACGATCAAAGTTAACTTTACAATGGCAACATTTACGCGTACAAATATGGCTAATAATGGCGACGTTTGGACACCAAACAACATTTTAAAGCTATTTACTGTGGGCAACAGCTAAAGCATTTGCTTTTGACATTTCTTGAGCTCCACTATATTTGCAAAGTTCTTTTGCGTATTTTTTTTTTTTTTTTCATAATATTTTTCTTAAGTTTTTTCTTTCTCTTTCATATTTTTTTTGTGATTTCAGCTGCCAAAGGAAATACACTTTAAGGATTGATCACCTCTAAAGTTGTTTCATTTGCCAAGTTTTTTTTTTAATACTTAGTTTGTAAGTGTGCAAGTGCTGGCGTTTAAAATATTTTGTTGCAAGTTTTCACATCATGCTTCAATCACCGTTAGTCACTTGCTGCATGTGTCCTTTTTATTTTTTGGTTTTTATGAAAAAACAAAATTAAATATTTTTTGTCAAAAATAAGTTTTAGATTATTAAAGTACCCAACGGAAATAATAAATATTAAGTAATTTTGTTGTGACATAAATCACAAAAAGCTTTGGAATGTTTTCAAAAAGTTGAAATCCGCAGCTATGTTCAAGTACATATTACTAAGATATATAAAAATCAAAATTTTCTCTTATTTTAAAAAAAATTATAATTTAGTCACTCTACAAGGAGTCAAAAGTTTACCATTTCGAGGAAGAAAAAGCTTTAAGAGATATAAAAATGCAATATCAAAATTTTTGTTAATAAACTACTGGTGGGACCAAATTGAACCAATTTTTTACTATTTTTCAAAAATAAAAAGTATTTAATAAATTTAATCGATTATTACTAATATTATTCGTTTCTCATCGTAAATTAGATTTATTTACTAAAAGGCAAGTGTGATGATATATTTTTCATCAGATTTTTTAAAAAATATTCAATTTTTTTTTACAAAAACCAAATTTTTTTCTAAATTTTTTTTTTTTTTTTTTATTAAAAATCAATTTTCTTTTATTAAAAATAAAATTATTTGCAATAAATCAAAGTTTTTACTTAAAGAACATTTTTTACTAGATAAAAGTTTAATTTCTCATGTTAAGTTTTATATTGTGAGCAAAAAAAGTAAAAATCAAAAATAATCATTAAAAGTTGAGCGAAAAAACAAAAATAAAAAAAAAAATGATTATTTGTTGATTTTTATTTTAAAACTCATAATCATTACGGTCCCTGGTCAATTCGATTTCAATATATTTCATAATTAAATATCATCTATTATTTTACAAAAGTTCGCGTGAGATTTTTTTTTTATTATTTATTAATCAATAAATGTTAATTTCTTTTTTCTAAAATTCACTATTTTCGACTAATGTTAAATGAAGGGTGCAAATCTCAATCAAATTTAAAATTTTTTATTAACCATTTATGAAGCCTTGATTTGTGAAATGGAAAAAAAATTAAATGTAAAAAATATACATTTTTCATACTAATTTCAGAATGCTGATTCAGAAAAATTTTTACGTCTAGACGAATGAGATAAATCCAAAAAATTTTTTAGCATATTATTTCGAAATGTATACGAAAATACAAAATATTTGAAAAAAAAAAAAAATCCGCATATACCTCTGGACCTATTCCCGAAAAAGTCGTGGCAAAAAATCAAAAGTAAATATCTTTTTAAGTGTAAGAGATAACTTAGGTGTATTAGATGGTTTTTCTTTGTCTCACCAAGCACATTACAAAAATATAAAAATAGAAGCTTCGATTTTTTGAAACTTTTACATACTCGAGGTGGTCAACTTCGACACCTTGTGCCTTATCTCGTATTATTACAGAGTGACTACATGATGAATTTTTCCGAAAGCAGAGGTCCTCCTCTATAACTTTCCCATACATTTCAATTAAATGAATCAGATTGCTTGAGTGCTGAATTAAAAACCAGTCAAGTTCAACGCTCGACTGATGGTATCTTTTTTTTTAATTTTTAAAAAGATATTCTTTATACTAAAAAAGTTTTTGTTGATTAGTAAATTAATTGCGAGGTGGCAACTGAATATAATACGCAGCAAAGTTTTATAAAATCTGATGAAAATTAAAAAATAAGATTAATGATTTTGGGACGTAGGCATGATGTGTTCCCACTTTTAGACTTTAGTATATCAAATAGATCTCAATTAACACGAACGATTTAACTTGACTGATCTTAAATTCTGAACTAAGTATTCATATTTATTGAATAAATTGAATAAATTGTAAAGTATTTTCATTGATATCTGGAAAACTAAAACCAACTTCGAAAAACTAAATTAAGATTCGAACTCAGCGAATAAATTACCTTAGTAACCATTTTCAGTTGCTCGTACACTTGGGCTTTATAAAATTTTTAGAAAATTTGAGATTTTGGAAATTAATTTTTGCCATACCGGAATAAAATACAACAATTTTAAATATCTAATTTTAGTTTTGAACTTTTCAGACAAATTTGAATATTAGTACTAATATTTATGAGTGTTTTCTTCTATTTTGTTTAAATTTTTGTATGGGCTCGATTCACTTTGTGTGCTAGGTAATTATTAAGGCCTTAAGCCGCAAAGCCCATAACTCTATCCAAAGTAAGTAGTTATAAAGCGCTTGATACGACCTTATACGCGATTGGTAACAGGCTTATTTCGTGATAGTTCTTACATTCATTACGGTCACCATTTTTATATATTGAATATAATATGTATTTTTTTTAACCCCCCATCTAAATAGATGGGTTTGTCATTCCCCATGCAACATGTCGAGGAAATTGTGTAAGACGCCATAAAGTATATATTTATCTTCTGGGTCCTCCTAATATTCTGAGTCGATTTAACAATGTCCGTCCATCTGTCCATCTGTGTGTGTATTGAAAGATAACTCCAGTTTATACATTCCCTCCTATATCTCTTACAAATAAGCGTGTACTCCAATGTAATTTTGTACATATAGTTAAACGATCAGTAAGCTCCTAATCGAAAAATGGGCGTGATCTCATCACCTCCCATATAAAGTGAAATTAGGATGGAACAAAATGTTGCAGATATTGGGTATACAGATTCGGCCAAGCCAAATGTAACATTCTTACTCATTTTTATTTCAAACAGTCGATTTCGCTGTTTGTATTTCACTTCGATGTTCCAACATTCTATAACACTTACCAGCATTGCTATCTGTATCTTGCGAATAACGAGATACAATCTAAGAGGCCAGCTTACAGTTCCTGAATTTGAAATTCACTGTTTACCAAAATGATTTCTCAAGAAAGCCATTGTTTTGGGCCATAACACTGTCTTACTGAACGAGTTTGATTTTGTAAGCCTTTGAAAAAAAATCTAGTGAAATTCTCCAAATTATTTTATAATCGCAACACACTCTCCGCTACAATTGTAATATTTTCTTCACTATGGGCTGGATGTGGTCTAATTGCTCGTTTATCATTCAATAACGTACACTGAGACTCAATTTTTCGGATGGTATAGGCAATAGCGGGCTCGTAGGCCCGATGATGAAAATATGATCGATAATTGGAACTTCGAAGTAGACTACCTAAAGCATAGTCACAGACAAAATTTAAATTAGATTATCTTATAAAAATAGGAAAGTACAATTTCATTACTTCCAAAATATCAATAGGTATACGTTAACAACATAAATATAATGTAATTAAAAATTTATTCAAAAGATCTTTTTTTAAATATTTGTTATGAAAATCTAAAGCTAATTTTACATTTGTCAAATATTTGACCAAATTTGAGTGACCTCTAGTTTTATTCTTGTAAATCTTTTGTAAGAGAAACAGCGTCAAAAAAGATTCGATAAAATGTTAGCTATGATTAGTGATAAGTAAAATATATTTTGCCATTAAAATGTAGAAATTAGAAAATGTTTTATAAATGTTATGTTATGAACATACCTCAATTTTATTAAAAAATGAAATTAAAAAAAGATTTGGCTGTGCCGAATCTTTTATACCCTTCACCATCTTACCGACAAATAATTAAATTTTCGCCTTAACGTATGCTTTCATTATTTCACATTTATGAATCTACATTTTTTTTCAAACTACGAAAATTTGAATGCGAAAACAATTCTATATTTATTTATTTTTGTATGTGTGTATATACAAACTGACTGCATATACAAAGAACAACAACAATACGGTTATTCATTATATTACTGCTGTTGCTAACTAAACTACTTGCCTATACAAAAAACAAAAACGTAACTAATAGTCATTACAATGCTTAATATACATGTTTGTGTGTGTATTTATATTCTTAACAGATTTGTTTTTGGCCCATAACTCTGTTGATTATGAACGAATTTGGTTTATTAAAAAACCCGAAATTTTATAAAAATATTTATGACCGATCTATATAAAAATCTATACCTTTAACAAGGGCTTCAAAAAATCAATAATGCGTTTTGCCCGATATCTCAGTTATTATGGACCGATTTATTTAATTTTTTTAGTAAAAAAATCAGAAAAAAATGTCCAAGCCTTCTTTGCAAAAACGAAGTCCCTAATATATACAAAGGCTTCAGAAACTGGAAAACCGTTTCTAAAAACCGGTTTTTCAAGCATATCTTCACAATGTATGAACCGATCTTACTGAATTTCAATAGAAAAATTCTCGAAAGGATTTCCGATTGTTTGATATATATACTATATATGCCAGTTATCGGTGGGCTTCATAAACGCCATTTCAACCGACACAAAGACGGACGGAGGGACGGACGGACATGGTCCTGTCGTCATCATTTCTCACAAAGATCCCGAAAATATAAATTTTTTTTGCTCTCCAACGAAAATTGTGGGAATTACAAACGGAATGACAAACTTATATATACCCTTTACACCTGTGGTGAAGGGTATAAAAATTTGTTTTGTATACAAAAAATTTGTTTTCTAATTTCCTTGCAGTGATGAAAAGAAAAGTCAAAAAAATAAATTTTGTATAACATATTGGATATGATTTCTTATTATTATTAAACTAATTGCAAATTATCCGAATTTGCACTTTTTCTGCATTACAAGTTCAGAATATTATTGACTTCTTTGGATATTCTTTTTTTGCTGGTCGTTTTAGTTATTTAAATAGGCGAGTTGCAATTTTCTGTTTTGCAACATTCATTTTTATACCAAGTTATTCTTATTTCCTATTGACTTCTTTTTGCTATGAATTCCTTTAGTTTACACAAACATTTATTTGTGTTAAAATCAAATGCATTGGATTTTTGGTCGCGTACTATTTTCAATGTTCATTTCCTTTTTTTATTGTCAACTTTCAACGTCGAACGTTCAACGTAAAAAAAACTTCTTTTATTTAAAAATAAGATTTTTCTGTTTATTTATTTTGCTTTTGCATTGATATCCTTGCAGTTTTTTTTGCTCAGTTCAATATTCAATGACATTTTATTAAAGTTGTGTAGATGTTTTAGTTGTTTCTAATACTGCTTCTTTGCCTTTTCCCTTTTGAAAATCTTGTGTTTGGCAAATAAAGTAGATTAAACTTAAAGTTTTCTATATTGAAATATATAGAAAAGTTTGTTGTTTTTTCTTTTTTTTTTCTAATGTCTTGGATTTCTCTCAGTCCTGTGCAGGACATATTTGATGACTTTCTTACGCTCGGTTGACCCATCTTACCATATTAAAATTGTATGCTTGATAGATGTTTATTTGTCTTTGTGTATATTTTCCTTTTTTTCCTCTTCATACGTTGTGTAAATGTGTTAAAGCATAAGATGTAGTAGTATGTGTGCATTTTGTTGATTGTGTGTAGTCAGGTTTTATTATTATTTTTATTATTGATGTTATTTCCATTGTTGTTTCTGTAGTTGTCAGCCGCTATTCGTACATGCATTTTTTTTCTCCTTTTGTGGCTCTTCGTGATGTCATTTTGACCATGAACGTTTAAATAAAGGACTCTTGATTATAAGAGTGTATGTGTGTTTTAGTTTTTTTCTTTATTCTTTCTATCTTTTTGTTCTTTATCGTTTCTATAGATTTAATACAAACAGGTAACATTAGATCATTACAGACAATCGTGATGTGAATATCAAATGCATACAATTTTATCTCAAATGAACTTGTTAAATTTAAAAGTTTCGTTTTTTTTTTACAAAGTTTTCTTTTTTTTTCGTAAAGTTCGTAAATCTTCTTCAACTTAACTTGAGTTTTAAACGGAATAAACTTGTAAAGCTGCAATGAGGAATGTTTAAAAGATTTTGTATTTGGAAGGTTGATTTAAAACTGTTATTTGCTTTTCTTTTAAAAGAACTTTGACAAGTTGTTTTTTTGAAATTCTTGTAATGCAAGGAAATTTTAAAGAAAAAAAAGTGATACGTTTTAAAAATTATAAGAGTCTATTAGTTATTTATGAGAATTTTTACTTTTTATAAAAAAAAAAAAAAACTATTAAAAAGAAAGAAAAATTTTGGGACTACCGCCACCGGAGGTATAGCAAGCTTTTTTTAACACATTTATTTTCTTCTTACCAATATTTGTATCTACATAGGGAATACTTTCATCAAATCCAATATTTCGTTGCCAAAATTGTTTTTCTGATTTAAAAATTACACTTAGTAGATGACATATGTATCTTAACAGTATAACAGTGATTATTTATTCTGATCTCCCCATAAGTAACTCATTAGATTTATCTGTTTTTTTTTTTTTTTTTTTTTTCTTGAAAAGCATATAAAAGCTGCATTCCATATTGGAGTATATGTAACTAACCTTCAACCTCAAATATATTTGTAAATTCTGACTATTTTAAACAACTTTTGATGCAATTATGTTAACAACATTTGGTGTTGTAACAGAAAAAAAAATTCAAGACCTGAAACGGTTCCATGTGGTGCCGGCAAGCACCCAAAGTCAAAAGTTCCAAAAAAAGTGTTTGAAGCTTACAAGTTTTTTTTTATTTCTCATTATTGCTGTAGTCGCGGATTTTTGCATAACTGTCCAATTCTTCTAATGTAGACTATAAACACTTGTAGAAAATTATCAGCGTGGATTTAATTAGCGTGCAATTAACCAGCGTCAAATTGTGTTGTGCAAAATTCGTGAAACCAAATTTTAAAAAATTTTAAAATTTTGCAGTTTTTTCACTGGGGATTTTACGCTCTTAAAATTATGCATCATTTGACGTATATCTCGTTAATGTGCCCTCAACAGAAATGCTGTAGGAGATACCCAAACTTGAAGAGAAAAACGTGAATGGCTCCAAGAGGTGCCTTTTTCACGAGGCACACTCGCAACGTTATTTCAGTGAAGCTAGAGTATAGCGTTATCAAAGAAGGTTTCCAAATGACATTTAAAAATCATTGTGGCATTTTAAAATATTAATTTGCTAAATATGTATAGCTATTTTAAAGAATTCAACAATTTTGCATATTTCGTTATAGTGGATGTTGGTGTTATAAATCAATTTTAAATTGAAATAAGTTCCTGTGTAAAGTTTTACTTACGCAGAAAATATAATTTCACTAAAAATATTCATCAACGGTTTTCATGGGTTAAGAACGCGATGTTTTTAGTTTAACATTAATCGTCGAGCCACACCCAAGGCGCTAATCAAAATTGGCGATAATATATGTCAATCTGTAGCTGCTTTAATACCCTATATCAAAATCAATATGGCGTTCGGAAAAAAGTACGATTTTTTATTTAATGCAACTTTAGAGATTTGACTAAGTACAATTAAAAAATGTATATAAATGACATTGTCTTATGACTTATTAAAAAAAAAATGATGAATTTTGCAATAAATGGATGAATATGAACAACACTACATCACAAAAAACTGAATTTTGCAAATTTTAAGGTTTAAAAATTATAAATCGCTAATAAATCCACGCATACTTATCGCGATATTTTTAATTTGTATTTTAGATACAGCATTATAGAGTACATAAATGCAATAATTTTTGATTTAGTACTATAAATAGAATTTTGTCAAATATTTTTACCATATATGTTCATATAAGATTCCAGGTATAAAATTAGTTTTTCTATTCTCATTGAAACAAAGTGACCCTCGGCCGATCTACAATGTTAAAAGTTAAAGAATCATTTTGTTAAAATCTGTTTGCTTTATTACATAATTTGTATAATAAGTTGAAATATTTAATAATTTTGTACTTACAGTAAATAAATTTAAAACGAAAAATATAAATACATTTTTTGACAATTAAAATTAAAATAAAAATTCTAAAACATTCCAGCAATATTTAAAGATTTGATTAAAAATGCTAAACACGAAGCAGTTTTTGCAAATTGTAAATCGCTCTATCTTCTAACCACATCAAAAATGAGGTAAGTTTGCAAATATCATTTATTTCTTTCTTAACATTGACATTAAATTTTGATATTATTTTTTCATGAATATGCGCAGTTCATTAAAAAGAAAGTGAGAATCCCTCCAACTTGTATGATCTAATAATATGCAGCATCATTTGAGTATATATAATTATATTCGCGAGACGTCTTGCTTTCACATTCTAATGGTTCGGAAGGCTTATTTCAATACCTGTAAGAATTTTTTACTAAACTAATTTGCAAAAATTTATTCGTAATCATTGATTTTTAATGGACGTTCATTATTTTCAGGTCTTAAAAGTTCGGTGATTGGTTTGTAATCCAAACCTATGTTTTGACGAATGTCCTACAAGTTCAAAGTACAATAGATTGCAATAACCGGGTGCTTTAGGATATGTTTAAACGTGTTTATAAAAATGTATCTTTTTTGTTTCCGTGTGTTTTTCAATAAAAATTAATTAAAAAAAATATTTTTATAATTCACAATAGTTGCTAATATATATAAATATATGGTTATATATCATCATATACCCTCAATTTTTGGATCCAAATCATATATGATGCCCCATATATTTACATATATAATTATATATGATCATTTTCAGCTGGGAATTTAAAAAAAAAAATTATCTTAAACCGCTATAACATTGATGCCGTTTGGTAAAATTCATTCACGCGAACAGATCTGAGTTTCACTAGAGCCAAGGAATATTGGTACTAAATATCGTTGATGTGCCTGATGAGATCATTCCCTTTTAAACGAAGTCTTGTGAGATGTAGATAAATAATGATATAAAAAAGTGATATGCCAAAATTCTTTGGTAATTAGGTATAAATTGAACTCATAAAAACAGTTTGCAAAAATAAATCGGAATAACGATATAATTGAATTTTTAAGAAAATTTTATGCGTCAAAAAAAAAAAAAAAGTAAACAGTGGCACCTTTCTTTTATAAAAAGGTTAGTGAATTATAAAAGTGGGAGAAGATCTTAAATTATTTTTCAGTTTAGGTTTCAGGGAAGTACCAAATTATAATCTTAAATGTGTTTCTTGCAGAATAATATATAAATACACCAAACATCATACTGTACATAATTTTCCTCGGGAAATATGGTCAAATCATTTACAGACACAAAGATAAAAGCTATAGTTTGCGAAGTCAAAGAAAGTCCTGCTTCTAGTACCTTAAAAAAAGCTGAAAAGGTAACGTTAAGTTCCTCTAATTATTTTAGGAACACTACACAAAAAAGGCTTCCATAGAAGAACACCACGTAAGAACACTACATATCGTAAGACAGCCAAACTAAATCTTTGAATCTCACCCAAAAGTATAAAAGTTAGTGGTAAACCTTCCAGGAAACCATTTAACTCAATGATGAAAGTAAATTTAAATATTTGGCGTCAAAAAAAAAAAAAAAAAAAAAAACACGAAAAATATCGCAAAGATGGAATGATGGCGTCAATGTCACATGTGTTGTTGAGATAGTTAAACATGATCGATACTCGATAATGGTCTGAGAATGTCTGGAGGCATCAGGAATCAGTAATTTCATATTTATAGAATCGATAACGAAATAGAAGATCATATAAATAGTTTTAAACATAATATGGATCCTAGTGTGCGAAATTTTAGCTTAATGCGCAACTTCCAAAATTACAAAGATCTCAAGCATTTTTCCAAAATTGTGAGGGAATGGTTGCTTTATCGTACTTCCAAACTACACTATAACCCAATCGGCTATCTGTTGGAACATATTGGCAAAAAAAATGTAAAAAGTAAAATTATTTGCAGTGATCATCTCTAGCTGGCATTACAGAAAGAGTAACCCAAAATATCACCGAATTTTGCCAAAAAACTTGTCGACTCGTTGCCTAGGATATTAAAGGATGTAATAAAGTCAAATGAAAACGAGAGAAGAAGATATAGTCGGTCAAGACCGACTATATGATACCCTACACCATTGCGTTTGAGCATAAAAATTCGGGAAGTGGATTTATATTAGACCTGTAGACCAACACTTTTACTAAATCTAAAATAAAGCATGCAAGTACAGAGTAATGCGTTAATAATAACATCTTGATGATTTTATGCATTATAGGGCGATTTCCGGAAGTGGGTTTATATGGGAGCTATGGTAAATTATGGACTGATTCTCATAAATTTTGGCAATGTTGTTTCTACTTAAATAAAACTTATTTGTGTCGAATATTAACTTGATACTATCTTTCGTATGGGATTTATGCACGTTAAAGTGATTTTCGGAAGGGGGTTTTATATGGGAGCTATGGTCAATCGTGGACCGATTTTAATAAAATTTGGTACGAAGATTGGTATTTGTACAAAACTTTTTTGGACCGAATTTCATTAAAATATTCTTAATATTAAGACATTTTCAAAATTTATTTTTTTGAAAAGTTGTGAAAATTTTGATCCATAACTCTGAAATTCTTGAGCTAATGAAAAATATTGTTGACATACCTTGAAGACAATTTTCGTATGCATCTATATATGCATCGTATCACTTATAAAAATCGTGTAAAGGGTTCTTGAGTTATAGCCTAAGTTTGACAAAACATTCTCGAATTTTACAGTGTGACCGCTGAATAAATTGATGATATTAGTCATGCACATAAAAAAAGTCAGTACCCGATAAAAAAAAGTGAATGCAGATTCTTGTTTAACTCGTTAGAAACCACCTAGTCCACCTATTTTTGTTTCAAGAAAAAATAAAGAAATAAATTTTTTTGGTCACCACTGTATTTCTACTCAATTGTATGTAACATGGGTATTTTTACTTAACTGTGAATAAAATTTAGACTTCTGCATCAATTTTGAAGATGCATGCCTTATTTTATTCGCAGCATTACCAGCTTTAAGATAAATATGATAAACTGTAACATTCTAGATGTCTTCATTTATTAAAAGAAATTTAAGTAACAAAAAATCAAAATTATTTTTTCGGACACTTATTTCAAAATAACTCCGAAACTATTGAGCACATAAAAAAATTAAGTTTGAATGATTTGAAGATATTTTTAGTCCGCATCTTTTGGTGTATCACTTTGATCAATCGTACACAAGGTTCTTGAGTTATGAGGAAATATACTAGAGTAATAGCCTTACTATGGGCGAAATATTAGACACGCCCATAAAAAAATCCAGATCTGATGGAAGAAAAACTGAAAGCAGATTCATGTTTAGCACATCAAAATACATCAAGTCCAACTATTCGTCTATAGGGGAGGATTTTTTTGTTGACCAGTGTAATTTGTGCTAACTTACCAGCAAAGAAAAGTTTTTCTGGATATTGGGAGTAAGTTTCCAATATGTGTGTAGTGCTTAACAGGTTTTCCAATACATACATACTTATTGATACATTTTCGAGTTTGGGCAATGAATGATTGATTTCCTTCAAATATAAATTATTTGTAAATAATTCAGCCAAAAGCTAAGATTTAAAAATCAAGCCAAAGAATATTTGATCACCCTTACTCTTTTACATAACATCGAAGAGAGACTCACCTAAGCTGGTGGACATAACATTAACGCGATGTAGATTTGGAAAAACATACAGAAATATAAAAACGTTATTAAATATTATTTTATGGCTCCACAAGTCTTTTGGAAAACGTATTAGAATGTTCTTGAATAAACGCACTAAAGGCTTTCAAACAAACATAATTTCATTCATTTGTTTCATAATCTATTAACCTCTAGTTTAAATTTTCCTCATTTTATTTTTTGTATAAATATTTTTCGTACATACCCAGCAAAAACTTTGGTTGCCATGTAATGAGTTAAGAAGCTAATATAATGGCTCTCCACTACTTACACATTAGCTGAATAACTCATTATTTTAACACGGTGATGACATTAGAGGCAACTACTTACCCTATACATTACTTAGATGTCATTACAATAACTAATTACTTCCAAGCTGTTAAACAGCGCATTGATTTTAAAGCATTACTGAAGTCATGATAAGTAGTAACAATAGGAACTAGTTATATTTTAGGTTATAAATAAGTAATGAAATGTCAGGATATAAAATATTTTTTTGTAGTTGTAAAAAGATTTTTTAAATTTTAATTTAAAAAACTTAACAACAACCAAAAATTTAATAAAAATAAACTATTTTATATTACAAATTGATTCATACGCAAATTTTGCCTTTCATTTATGTATCCCTTCCTCAAATATATGAATTGGTAAATTTTGGCAAATAACATAAGTTTTCAATTTCGTTATTCTAGTTCTATGTTTTTTATCGATTTGAATATAAAAAAATTAAAAAATAAAACAATTTTTTTTCTTCAAATTTGACTTTTTCAAGTATAAAAGTTTACGAACTCATTCACACATAGAAATTGAGGCGTAAATATTTTTAAATTGTGTAAATAATTTTTCGAACAAACATTGACAAATTTTTTACGAGGTTGTATATTTATACCGTTTATGAGCTTTACGAGGCATTTATTTGATTGTATGAAAACCCCTAATATTCTTAAAAATCTGATAATAAATAATTATTTACATTAGGGTTATAAATAATTAGTTACTAAACAACTTCTATGTAATGCAAACAGTATGTTGTTGTCATTACAAAGTAACTACATCCGTAACTACATGTCATTACCAAGTTTTTGCTGGGTATCTTTAGAATTCCTTTGTGAGTTTAAATTTAAAATTAGTTAAAGCCCCCCCACACAAAAAAACAAAAATAACAAATAGAAACACCTCATTTATAATATTATTTTAAATGATACTACTTTTCTTTTAAGACAATTTCAACGCAAATAACCACAAATTGCAGGTGGATTACATATCATTTTCACAGCATCATGTCTAGCGTTATTTTTGACTTTATGCTACAATTATAAATAGTATATACATACACACAAACACACACCTGTACATAAACTTTTAGGTTACACATATATGTACATACTCACCTGGCATGTGGCAACTTTAAAGATAATTTAAAATAGGAAGTATGGAAATATGGAAAATTTTAAAGGTGTGAGTGTAAATGCTTGCAATAAAATTTTACACACATACATATGTATATCTTAAATAACATACCAAAACATACCCAGCTAAACAAAAAAACAAAAAAAAGATATATAAACGAGGGTAGAGAGAAAATAAAAGGATTTGGATACCTTTCATTACTTCTAGCTTGTGGAAACAATCACTTATACATACACATGTGGACAAATTATATAAACATAATCTATATAACGTGACTGACTGACTGATTCATCATCCCACAGCCCAAACGGCTGAAGCTAGAGAGACGAAATTTGGAACGTAGGTAGGTCTCCCTCCATATAGATCCACTAAGACGGGATTTTTGGAAATTCGAATGTTTAGGGGGTAAAAAAGGGTAAAAACGGGTAAAATCGGTAACCTTATAACTCGCAAACTAATAGTAATACAAAATGAAATTGAAAAAAGATTCGGCTGTGCCGAATCTTTGATACCCTTCACCATATTACCATCTTACCATCTTATCAACATCATATTACCATATTACCGACAATTAATAAAATTTTCGCCTTAACGTATGCTTGCATATTTTCTAAATCTAAATTTTTTTCAAACTACGAAAATTTGAATATGAAAAAAAAAAACAATCATAACAGGCTTTGCTTTTAAAAAAGAAACAACAACAATTCCATATATATTTATTTTTGTATGTACAAACTGACTGAATACACAAAGAACAACAACAACACTGTTATTCATTATATTACTGCTGTTGCTAACTAAACTACTTGTCTATACAAAAAACAAAAAACGTCACTAATAGTCATTACAATGCTTAATATACATGTTTGTGTATGTATTTATGGATATTCTTAACAGATATGTTTTAGTTTTTAAAAATAAACAACTACAATTCCATATCTATTTATTTTTGTACAGACTGCATATACAAAGAACAACAACAACAACACTGTTATTCATCATATTACTGCTGTTGATAACTAAACTACTTGTCTATACAAAAAACAAAAAACGTCACTAATAGTCATTACAATGCTTAATATACATGTTTGTTGGTGTATTTATATTCTTAACAGATTTGTTTTTGGGCCATAACTCTGTTGATTATGAACGAATTTGGTTTATTAAAAAAACCGAAATTTTATAAAAATATTTATGACTGATCTATATAAAAATAAAAATCTATAGCTTGAACAAGGGCTTCAAAAATAAAAAATTCGTTTTCCCCGATATCTCAGTTATTACTGAACCGATTTATTTAATTTTTTCAGAACAAAAATTCAGAAAATAATTTTCGAGCCCCCTTTAAAAATTCGAAGTCCCTGGTGTATGCAAAGGCTTCAGAAACTAAAAAACCGGTTCTAAAAACAGGTTTTTAAAGCATATCTCCACCATTTATAAACCGATCTTCCTGATTCAAAAAACTGAAATTTTATAAAAATATTTGTGACCGATCTGTATAAAAATAAAAATCTATAGCTTAAACCAAGGCTTCAAAAAATAAAAAATGCGTTTTGTACGATATCTCAGTTATTACTGAACCGATTTATTTCATTTTTTCAGAACAAAAATTCAGAAAAAAATTTCCGAGAATTCTTTGTAAAAACGAAGTCCGTAGTGTATACAGAGGCTTCAGAAACTGGAAAACCGTTTCAAAAAACCGGTTTTTTAAACATATCTCCGCATTGTATGAACCTATCTTGCTGAATTCCAATAGCAAAATTCTCGAAAGCATTTTCGATCGTTTGACATACATATTATATATGTCAGTTATCGGTGGGCTTCATAAACGCCATTTCAACCGACACACGGACGGACGGACGGACGGACATGGTCCAATCGTCATCGCTTCTTACAAGGATTCCGAAAATATAAACTTTTTTGCTCTCCGACGAAAATTGTGGAAATTACAAACGGAATGACAAACTTATATATACCCTTTACACCTGTGGTGAAGGGTATAAAAAGTTGAAAAGTTATAGTTATTCAAAAAGTACCATTATTCGTTTAAAAAATCATTGGACAGGTGTCTGGTACTTTTTTGAAAATCGGCCGTTTTAGGGAGAGTAAAAACTGTATTTTGGCACTTTTTTGTCACTATATGCATCTTTGAAACCAATCAACATACAGATAAAATTTATGTCGTATTCATAACTTATCAAAAAATGAGAAATACAAATTTGGTACTTTTTAGAAATTCAAACGTTTAAGGGGTAAAAATCGTACCTATTTTTGGTACTTTTTTTCATAAAACATATTTTTAAATTTATTGAAATATTTATATGAGTATTTTAATATGGGATATTTATTTATTAATTTATTGGAATACAATTTTTGATACTTCGATGGGTGAAAAAAAGTACCAAAAAAAGGGGTAAAGACGGGAAATTACATTTTATTCAAACTTAATAATAAATTTTCAATTACATTAAACATAGAAATATGAAATTAAAAAAATGTAGATAAGAATTCACAATAGTGGAATTTGTGGTACTTAAAGATATATGGTTCTGTGTGTAGGAACTCAAGAGGATGGACTTTGTGGTACTTTTTTGTTCTTCTATTGGTACTTTTTTTGCATTTTCTGTAATATTTAACCTAGAAAAATGAAATTAAATACGTATGGTCCGATGTTGGAAAGAATACACAAGGGGGACTTTGTGGTACTTTTTCGTTCTTCTAATGGTACTTTTTGAATTTTCAATAATTATGAACCTAGAAACATGAAATTTGGGGATATGTGGTCCTTAGTTAATCAGAATCCATAAGAGGGGACGTTGTGGTACTTTTTTGTTATTTCAATGGTACTTTTTGAATTTTCTATAATATTTAACCTAGAAATATGAAATTAAGGATATGAAGTACTAAGTGAATGAGAATCCATAAGAGAGAACTTTGTGGTACTTTTTCGTTCTTCTAATGGTACTTTTTGAATTTTCTATAATATTTAACATAGAAACATAAAATTAAAGATATTTGGTACTAAATGAATGAGAATTCATTAGAGGGGACTTTGTGGTACTTTTTTGTTATCTAATGGTACTTTTTGAATTTTCTATAATTATGAACCTAGAAACATGAAATTAAGGATATGTGGTCCTAAGTGAATGTGAATCCATAAGAGGGGATTTTATGGTACTTTTTTGTTCTTCTGATAGTACTTTTTAAATTTTCTAAAATATTTAACGTAGAAACATGAAATTAAGGATATGTGGTCCTAAATGAATGAGAATCTATAAGAGAGAACTTTGTGGTACTTTTTCGTTCTTCTAATGGTAGTTTTTGAATTTTCTATAATATTTAACATAGAAACATATTTAGTCCTAAATGAATGAAAATCCATAAGAAGGAATTTTGTGGTATATTTTTCGTTCTTCTAATAGTACTTCTTGAATGTTCTGTAATTTTCATCCTTAGAAACATAAAATTGAAGATGTAAGGTCCTAAGTGAATCAGAAACCTTAAATGGATTTTGTGATACTTTTTCTTTATTCTAATATTCTTTTTCGTAATTCTGATTTATTTTTCGTTATTCTAACATTAGAAACCTGAAATTAAAGAGATATTATTTATGGATAAAAATTCTTAAGGTCTATTAGTCACATTATTTTATACAAAAAAATAATAATAGAAATACTTTAATAGTTTTTTAAATTTTGAACGTGAAAGATGTTAAAAATTAGTACAGAAATATATCAAACATGCCTTTTGTAGTTTTCGAAAATCGTTTTTTTTTTACTGCAATTTTTGGTACTTTTTTAGGTAATATATTTAAAAAGTTTATTGTTGTAAATTCCGACATAACACCATTATTAAAAATGTTCCCAAGGGAGTTAAGAATCTTAGTTTAAATTTATTATATAGTATGGTTTTTATTGAAAAATTCCGCTAACGAAGTAGCAGGTTTACAGCTCGTTTTTTATATTTGATACACAATATTATCATACAAAACTTATAAACATAATTTTTTATATTTGATGAACATTATTATCAAATTAACCTCGTATATTTTATAAAATATAAGGAGTCTTAAAGATACCTACAAATAAACAGCGTGTTGCCTCATTAGAATTCTAAAAATGAACAATGTAAGAGTGTATGTGTATGTATGTCTGTAAATGAAAATATCTAAAAAGTGTGTGTATATGAATTCATGTAGATTCTACTCAAGATGTTGTACAATGAATTTGACTCTATAACTATGAAATATGCATGTGTATCTCTATGCTTTTGTGTTAGTGTTTAGGTATGGGTGTTATAACACGAAGACAAGCAAGACAAACCAAATTGTACGCACATACACATACAACCAACAGGAAAAGATGATTAATTCAAAGTTATTAGAAACATGACTAAAATTTATAATATGGCAACATAGCTACAACAACAACCACAGTAACATAAACCTACATGAAATGAGTGAACAAAGACCTGCAACAAACAAAAAAAAAAAAAAAAATTCAACTCGGTTTCTTAACGCAACTTAATGTCTTTCACTTCATTTTTATGCTGCTGCTATATCTATATTTTTTTCCTTTCTTTACTATTTCCATGAAATTATATTCGTGGTAAAACAATGAGTTTAGTATGAAATTTTAACCAACTGTTTACTTAGTCCATGCTGCATTTTATACCAATCTATTAGATATAATACCTTCCCCCCGCTATCATCATCATCATCATGTTTTTGTATTCTAGTTTGGTGGTAAATTTAGTTTTGCTTGTATGAGTTATTTGATGATATAGAATATAGTTAATTTTCTTAGATTAAGAAGGTATAACTTAATTTTTCGGTTACGTTTTTAGTTTTCTGCTTATTAATGTAAGTTAATGAAGGTATCTTTAACAAGACATTTTCTTAGCAAGAATTTTTAGTTGTTTGAAAGTACTGAAAACTTAGCGAAATTAGATAAAATATATATGTAATTTAAATTTAATAAAAACGTTTTGTTTGGAAATAATACTGTAACCTTCGATCCATTAAAGATATACACCATATGTCACAATAATAAATACACCATATGTCACAAATAATAAGTTTTTACCATTCTTCTACAATTTTTGCTCACGCGCAGACTTTCAGCAACTAAATACAGGGTAGTAAAGTTTTGATGACAAAACCTTTTGGTTTTTAAAATTGTTCAGTTTTTTTGGCTAGGGATTGATACTTGTTGTAATTGTGCGTATTTTTCGCTATATCTTGTTGATGTGCCTGAAATAGTCAACGTAGTAGATGGTCTCAAAGTTTGGAAAACAAGACCGAACATTTTTCAAAAAGTCTGTTTTTCGCGAGGCACATTCACATTTTCTTATGGAGTTGCTTGATTTACTGCGTGAACTAATTTTTTAGTCATTTTACATAACAAAATCGGAGGAGCATTAAAAATAAATTTAATACAAACATTTTATGGACTTTTTGAAAATTATGCAAAAAATTCAATCTTTTTTTGTATTTTTATGTAGAAAATTGCAATTTAAACAAATATTGGATATATAGATATAAGAGTGGCGATAAATAAATTTGGTTGCGATCATAAATTTAAGTCAAATATCGTTGATAATTGAAAACGGGACACTTTTGTCAAAACACATTTCGCTAAGGCACATCATGTGAACAGCATGAAATTAACTATAATTGGCATAATTAGTAGGTGTTTGTTATGCTTAATAAAAATTCGGAGGTGCATATATTTTCATTCAATATATGGAGAAATAACTTAGATTCGATCCAAATTTTTCACAAAATTTTTAAAAATCGCGATTTTTATTGAAAATGTTTTTTTTTTTTTTAAATTTTACTATGAAACCCTCAAATATGCTGCACTAATACAATCAAACATTGAAAATATCATAAATTTTATTTCAATAATATTACGGTTTTGATATTACGTGTAATTTTGACCAGAATTGTACATAAAATTCTAGTTTGTAAACATTTTTATATGTTCGACCATAACTTTCGCACCCCTCACATGAAATGATTAAGTGATTCTACATGCATTCGAGTCACTTTATATGTATACAAAAGGATTTTAATGTGCCGTTAAAAAAATAATTATTATTTTGAAGGGCTAAAATCAAAAATTTTTTGATAATTGCCCATCTACAAAAGGATTTTTTATTTTGGATTTTACTACCTGTTTTAAGGAATAATAAAATTTTTTAGTTTTTTATAACTACAAATGCAAATAACAAAATATAAAAATTATATAAACTAATAACAATGGTCGACAAAAAAATCCTCCCCCATAGACGAATAGTTGAACTTGATGCATTTTGAGGTGCTAAACACGAATCTCCTTTCAGTTTTTTTCCATCAGGTCTGAATTTTTTTGTGGGCGTGTCTAATATTTCGTCCATAGTAAGGCCATTACTTTAGTATATTTCCTCATAATTCAAGAACGGTGTACACGATTGACTTAAATGATACACCAAAAGATGCGTACTAAAAATATCTTTAAATCTCCCAAACTTCATTTTTTATGTGCTCAATAGTTTCGGAGTTATTTTTCATGCAAAATTTTAGTTTTTTTTTTTTTTTTTTTTTTGTTACTAAAATTTCTTTTAATAAATGAAAACAACAAAATTGTTTCAGTTTATTATCTTTATCTTAAAGCTGCTAATGCTGCGAATAAAGTAAGGCATGTGTCTTCAAAATTGATGCACAAATCTCGATTTTATTCATAGTTAAGTAAAAATACCCATGTTACAATACAATACAGTGGTGAGCAAAAAAAAAAAAAAAATTGTTTATTTTTCCTTAAAACAAAAATAGGTGGACTAGGTGGATTTTGACGAGTTAAACAAGAATCTGTTTTCACTTTTTTTCTATCACGTACTGATTATTTTTTTTATGGGCATGACTTATATCATCACCTTATTCAGCGGTCACTCTATAAAATTCGAGAATGGTTTGTTAAATTTAGACTATAAGTCAAGAACCGTTTACACGATTTTGATAAATGATACACCAAAAGATGCACACGAAAATTGTATTTTAAGTCTGTCAACATAATTTTTTATTGATTAAAGAATTTCAGAGTTATGAATCAAAATTTTCACGATTTTTAAATTTTTTTTTTTTTAATTTTAATTTTTTCCACTTAGCTATAGGTATGCATGGGTATTTTAACTTAACTGTGATTCACTCAAGATTTGTGCATCAATTTTGATGACACGTGGCTTTATTTACTAGTAGTTTTGCCAGCTTTGGGATAAAGATGATAAACTGAAACATTTTTGATGTTTTCACTTTTAAAAAGAAGTTTTAGTAAAAAAAGAAAGAAAATTTTTTTTCGGACACTTATTTCGAAATATCTCATAAACTTTTGTGCGGATAAAAATTTTTAGTACAACGACTTAAAGCCAGTTTTATTCCACATATTTTGTTGCATTATTTATACACAGAGAAAACAGATTCGTTGTGGCAACCGAATTTGTTGCCAATCGAATTTGGTCAGTTGTAGGAACTATCAAATAAGTCGGTTGTAGTTACTGAATGTATTCGGTTCTCGTAATAGTTTGTTTAAAAAGAAAAAGGCTCTATTGTGAATTAGATTTTTGATTTTGACTTTTATCAATTTTCTTTTAATAAAAATACCTAACATACATACATATGTATGCACCTAAAAATATACAAAATACGAACAAATTTAACACGTTTGCAAGTTTATAATAAACACAACTAATTGGACAATCTTTGAATATTATTTATGCAGAATTTATTGCCATCATTTGTATTGATTTTTCCTGATTTGTTCACCAGATTTCTATGAAAACTTAAATGATCCTATCAGTTAAAGGAAGTATAGTCACACAATTACCGGTGCAGGAATCATAACATACCCTCTCTTTGACAGTAGAAAACCGAAATTTTTCATATTGAATAGTTTTTCCTTTGAAGCCTGAAAATGTTCAAAAAATAAATGTTATACAAAAGAATATGTAAGGGAATAAATGTTCAAAGATTTTTCAATGTACTAATTAAGAGGCCACTAAAAATAAAAATAAATACCTTTTGATAACTATCAGCAAAAGTTTAATATTTAAAACAAAATCTTAAAATTTTTTACAATCTGTGTTTAAAATTTGTGTAATTAATTTTATTTGTTTATGAATGTCAAAAAGAAAACAAAATTATATTGGTTGGGAATAAAAATGTTTACTTATTTGTACCTCGCAATCGAATTTTTTGATTATAATCAACAACATATGGGAGAAATACATAAAGTAATAAATTAAAATCAGTTGTTTCTTCCAAATTATAAAAATAAATTTGAATAATTTTAAAATCCATTCATACAACCTACTTAATAATTTTACACACCTCAATTCAGTTACAACTATGTTTTAATAATTTTAAATACAGTAATAATATAATATTTACAACTTTTTGTTATTGTAGATTCAATTTTTATTAAGCATATTAAAATTTTATTAAGAGAACCATATTCCAACCAATCTTTTTTCTGTGTGTATAAATCGTGCATATCTTTTTCGAGCTATAGTGAATTATACTCGAGTAATCGGCTTATTTAGGACGCAATATTAGACACGCCTATAAGAAAAATTTCGACCTGATGGGAAAAAACTGAAAGCAAATTCGAGTTTAGCATGCGGAATTTCATTTAGTCCACATATTTATATAATTTTTTTTTTAAGGAGCACGAAAAAAATTTTTTTGTCGAGCAGTGTTATTGTTTACGCCGAAAAGTATGCTCTGTAATTATACCATATATTATAGCACAGAGGGTCGTTGCGTATTAGTAATATTTGTTTCTGGAAATAAATATGTATCATACGTATCACAGCCAGTATTTTAATTCATTATACCCTACACCACCATAGGTGTATGGTATTATGCGTTTGTGCTGATGTTTGTAACACCCAAAAATATTGGTCTAAGACCCACCTTAATTAATACCAATTGGCTCAGAATCACTTTCTGAGTCGATTTAACGATGTCCGTCCGTCCGTCTGTCCTTCTGACCGTCTGTCCGTCCATGTAAACCTTGTAAACAAACTACAGGTAGCAATTTTGAACTAAAAAATATGAAATTTGGTTTTCCTTTGGTCCAGGGACGAAGCCTATTGAAATTGGTTATGATCGGTCCATTATCTCACCTAGCCCCCATACAAATGTCCTCCCGGAAAAGGGTTTAACGATCATATATCGCTTAAATATAGCACTATTTTAATGAAATTTGGCACATATAAGTTTCATATAAGTCCAAATAAGTGTGGCGATTATTCAAAAGATCGGTTCATAATTACCCATAGTTCCCATATAAACCCCTTTTCAGAAAATCATTTAACGGGCCATAAATCCCATTAAAATGTTAGTATCAAGTTAATATTCGACACAAATAAGTTTTATATGTACATAAATGATAGTGCCAAATTTTATAAAGATTGGTCCATAATTTACCATAGCTCCCATATAAGGCCCCATTTCGGGAATCACCCCAAAGTGAATAAATTAATGTAAATGTAAGCATCAACGTAATATTTTGAATTCGTATGTTTTATTTTACATTTATGGGTATCGGTCCACATTTGACTTCAAGTCTAATAAAGGACCCCTCCCCGAGTTATACCGTACACGGTGGTGTAGGGTATCATATGGTCAGGCTTGAACGACTATATCTTGTTCTCTCGTTTTAATTTTGAAATCATGAAAAGTTGAAGTTATGATTCAAGTGTTATTTTTTGAAAGCACAGGGAAAAAGAAATTAACAATTTTAAAGTATGGCCTGCTCTTCTTTATTATTAAATTCATAGCAAAATATAAAGTTTGTCTTATTGCTAAATGTTCTTTCTCTTTTTTTTTTTTTTTTTTTCTTTTAATTATTTAAAAATCGTATGATATATATAAAATAAATTGTTTGATGTTTTGGTACGTGATCTTGAAGTAATGTTCTTTAAAACTTTTTTTCTCTACTGAATGATGAATTTAACAACTACAAACAACTAAATTACTTTCATTATTTCAACAACTTAAGTTAGTTTAAATGTATAAAATACAAATATAACTCTACAACTACATAAACAATATCAGCAGCAACAACAACAAGAAATTTAAACAAATGTTAGAAGTAAATAAAATGTATTTTTCTTTCATTGTTTGTTTTTGTTACAATTGTTAGTTATTATTAGAGTTGTGTTTTAGTTGTTGTTATTTTTTTTTTATTTTCTATTGTCTGGTTGTTATGTAATGTGTCTGCAACAGAGTTGTAGTTGTTAAATTAAAAGAAGCAAGAGAGGATGTTGAATTAGTATTATAGCAAATGGAAAAGAAGAAAACTTTATTTTTATTTGTATTTAGTAATAATAATTATTTGATTTTAAGGGTTTAAAGTTAAGTAATCATAAATGAAGAAATATATTAAATGAATTATTTATTAAAAACATAACTAAAGCTGATTATTTTAAGGTCAATGACTTTTACACTTAATTTATTAACTTTTTTCATGTAGTTAATTACGGCTTTAAGAAATTAAGAGAAATGTTTTTAGAGTCTATATTTTTGTTATAACTTAGCACTGCTTACAGGTATTGTGTAATGATTTTTTTACATATTTCTTTGTTACGATTTTTTTTAAGCCTCTACTAAATCGACTTAATTTTCTATTTTAAAAATTTTATTTTAATTAAAATCTCAAAAGAATATGCAAACATCATTTACCGCTTTTCAGTTAAAGACCAAAACGTATTTTATCACTTAATCCACCTTTTATCCCTTCTTAATGATAATTTAAAACAAAAGACCAAACATCTAAACAGCTAAATGAATTCTTATACAAAAAAAGAAAAAAAAAAATATATAAAACAAAATCATTAATAAATAAAAGTTAAATAATTTTCTCAGTCATTAAATTATGACATATTTTGCCTTTTTCAAATCAAAAGAAAGAAAAAGAAAAACTTGAGACATATTTTAAGGATGCTAAGCAGTAAAAACAACAATAATAATAAAATGAAATAAAACAAAACAAAACACTTTTTAACACATTTAATGTTTATTAAATTACAAGCCAAAGAATCTGTGAAAATATTTTAGCACATTTTCTTACAAAATTTGTTTTGCTGTTCTTATTACAGAGGCTGAGTTATGAAATGTTAAGCACAAAAAAAAAAAAAAGAACACATTGATAAGAAGTAAAAAAAAGAAACTCCTTTTCAACGCCTTAATATGCCTACAACAACAATAAAATACTCACACACATACATAGGCTTAAATTTGGAGGATTGCTTTAAGGATAAAAAGTACATAACAGAACAATAGATTTTATATTAAAGAACAATAATAACAGGCAGCTACAACAACAATAATAACATCACTAACAACAAGTACAAAAGACAATTACCAAAAATAAAAAAGCAACAACAAAAAGAACAATAACAATGTAATAACATTAAAGCCGTAAGGCACACTTACACTCCCTCAAAAACAAACACTAAAAAATAATAAAAAAAAAACAAAGACACACAATTTCATTTTCCTTATTTTCAGTTTTTTTTTTTTTTTTTTTTTTTCAAAAAAAGACAAAAAAGTTTTCGAAAAAGAAAAAAAAATTGCAAAGCTAAGCTAAGCTGTATCAAGAAGTATTGCACTCTTTGGTTGAATTATCCTTTAACAAGTAACACGGTATAACTAAGACAAAATCTTAACATTAACCCAGAAAACATAAATTATAATATTTTTAAAATA
The DNA here is from genome assembly GCA_951394005.1 of Protophormia terraenovae. Classification (NCBI taxonomy): domain Eukaryota; kingdom Metazoa; phylum Arthropoda; class Insecta; order Diptera; family Calliphoridae; genus Protophormia; species Protophormia terraenovae. The sequence goes on from OX596077.1 coordinate 104,975,407, forward strand.
ATGGAAATAATTAAATATTAAATACAAGCTGTAAACCCGCAACTTCGTTGGCGGAAATTTTTTATAAAAACCATACTATATATTAAATTTAAACTAAGATTCTTAACTCCCTTGGGAACATTTTTAATAATGGTGTTATGTCATCCATAAATAACAATTTCCCTTTAATTTCAGGTTTCTAATCTTAGAATAACGAAAAATAAATATCAGAATTACTAAAAAGTATATTAGAATAAAGAAAAAGGACCACAAAAACCATTTTAATGTTTCTGATTCACTTAGTACCTTACATCTTCAATTTTATGTTTCTAAGGATAAAAATTGCAGAAAATTTAGAAAATTCTATTAGAAAAACGAAAAGAGATACAAAAAGTACCTTGTTAGGGATTCATTTAGTTTCTAGATTCATAATTATATAAAATTCAAAAAGTACCATTAGAAGAACAAAATAAGTACCACAAAAGGCCCCTCTTGTGAATTCTTTCTCACATAGGACCATGCATATTTAATTTCATGCTTCTACTTTAAATATTATAAAAAGTTCAAAAAGTACCATTAGAAGAACAAAAAAGTACCACCAAGTCCTCTCTTATGGATTCTCATTCACTTAGCACCACATGTTCTTAATTTCATGTTTCCAGGTTCATAATTATAGAAAATTAAAAAAGTACCATAGGAAGAACAAAAAAGTACCACAAAGTCACTTCATATGGATTCACATTGACTTAGCACCACATGTTCTTAATTTCATGTTTCCAGGTTCATATTTATAGAAAATTCAAAAAGTACCATTGGAAGAACAAAAAAGTAGCACAAAAACCTCTCTTATGGATTCTTATTCATTTAAGACCACATATCTTTAATTTCATGTTTCTGGGTTAAATATTATAGAAAATTCAAAAAGTACCATTACAAGAACAAAAAAGTACCACAAAGTCCCCTCTAATGAATTCTCATTCATTTAGGGCCAAATATCTTTAATTTTATGTTTCTATGTTAAATATTATAGAAAATTCAAAAAGTACCATTAGAAGAACGAAAAAGTACCACAAAGTTCTCTCTTACGGATTCTCATTCACTTAGCAATTCATGTCCTTAATTACATATTTCTAGGTTAAATATTATAGAAAATTCAAAAAGTACCATAAAAATAACAAAAAAGTACCAACGTCAAATTCAAAAAGTACCATTAAGATAACAAAATAGTACCACAACGTCCCCTTTTATGGATTCTCATTAACTAAGGACCACATATTCCTAATTTCATGTTTCTAGGTTCATAATTATAGAAAATTCAAAAAGTAACATTAGAAGAACGAAAAAGTACCATAAAGTCCCCCTTGTGAATTCTTTCCAACATCGGACCATGCGTATTTAATTTCATGTTTCTAGGTTAAATATTACAGAAAATGCAAAAAAGTACCAATAGAAGAAGAAAAAAGTCCCACAAAGTCCATTCTCTTGAATTCTTATCCACAGGACCTGTATCTTTAAGTACCACAAATGGCACTCTTGTGAATTCTTATCTAATTTTCTTAATTTCATGTTTCAATGTTTAATGTAATTGAAAGTTCATTATTAAGTTTGAATAAAATGTAATTTCCTGCCTGTACCCCTTTTTTGGTACTTTTTTTCACCCATAGAAGTATCAGAAATTATATTCCAGTGAGTTTCTAAATTATAGTGAGATCCCATATTAAAATACGCATATGGTTATGTCAATAAATATAAAAAAAATGTTTTATGAAAAAAGTACCAAAAATAGGTAGGATTTTTACTCCTTAAACGTTTGGGCTGTGGGATGATGAATCAGTCAGTCAGTCAGTAACGTTACTATTTTATATATATAGATAATTTTTAAATATTTTTCGGGAATGTAACGAAAATTGAAGAAAAAATAACATCCGTAATGGTTAATAAAACCGTTGTTATCAAATTAAACTTAAAGGTGAAATGTGTCAAATATGAACATGAATATGAATTTTATTAGAAAAATATTTGTTTATTGGGTTATTGTCATGAGCTTGCTTGTATGTGTATATGTTAGTGTGTTTATTTTCATATACACACAATTCTATTTAAGTGTATGGGATTTTATATGTGTGAGAACATCCGGGCTTTATATGAAAAGGGAAGGAAATCTTATGATAAGTGTCTTTAGCGTTTAAGCGATTAAGTTTTTAAATTAAAAGACAATTTGGTAAAAAATTAAATTTTTTTTTATTTAAAGGATTTAAATAAAATTTTTCATTGTGCATTGCAATTTACTACAAATTATAAAATTTTTGATAAGTATAATTAATTTTTTGATAAGTATAATTAAGAATATTTAGAAATAATAGTTAATTATAATAAGTTAATAAGAATAAAATGACAGTTATTGCCTTATATACCAAATTTAATAAAATTATCTTCAAAATTATGATCTCTAAATTTATTATAAAATCTACATGGACGAACCTCGCACATTACACAGTGGAGGCGTTTGCAAAATAAAAGTTTATAGGTCTGGATCCTTTAAAAAGGTGAACCGATTTTGATGAAACTTGGAACAAAAAAGAAAAAAAAAAAACGTACTTGTAACTTTTATAAATATGCACCAATTAGACAAATAAGAAACAAGCTTATAATGTTAAATTATTTCTTATAGTTTAAAAGATATTTGAATTAAAAATTTTAATTTTTAATTTTTGGCCTTGATTCTTTTGTGATTTATTTTTTAACCCAATTTGAAAGATTTTTGTTCTACAAAAAGTTTTTAATTTTTGATGTATCTTGATGAAGTTTTTTCGCTAAAGAGGGATCAAAATTAACACGATTTTTAAATATTTTTTAATTTTATTTACAACAAATAACAAAATCGTATTAAAAAATAATGTTGAAAAAAAAAAAAAAAAAATCTTTACAGAATCAAAACTTATATCCATTTTATTTATTTATATTGATTTTTAACCATTTTTTTTTTCCAAAAATTAGTCACATTCTTTTTCAGTTATATACAATTTCCTTAAGTACGAGGGCGGATCAATAAGTCCGTGACTTTTTGAATGAAACACAGTGTTTTTTGCAAAATAAAAATTTATTTTTCAACATAATCTCCTTTTAACTCAATACACTTAGTCCATCTTTTCTCCAGTTTTTGTATCCCTTTCAAAAAAAAAAAAAAAAAAAAGATTTTTCGAGATCCTTAAAATAGGCATTTGTTTGGTCAATAATTTTATCGTTGGAGCTGAATCTCTTTCCACCGAGCCATTTCTTTAGGTTTGGAAATAGGAAGTACTCACTAGGGGGCTAAATCCGGAGAATATGGCAGATGAGGTACCAATTCGTACTCATAGAGTTTTGCCATTGAGACTGCACACGTGTGCACCCGTGTATTATATTGATGAAAAAGAACTTTTTTCTTGGCCATATGGGGTCGTTTTCTTTTTAAATCCTCATTAAATCGGACATAATATTCGCCATTTATTATTTTTCCCTTTTGAAGGTAACAGATGTGGATTATCCCGCGTACATCCCAAAAAAACTGTTGCCATCACCTTATTGGCCGACAAACTTACCTTGGCCTTCTTCGGAGCAGGTTCACCCGGAGAAACCCATTGTTTAGTACAGCAATGGATCCATATTTCATCCACAGTTACAAAACGCCGCAAAAACTCATTCGGATTGCGGTTACACAACTCCAAACAATCCTTTGAAGTTGTCACACGTTTACGTTTACAGTCAATTAAGAGCAAACGCGGCACCCATCTTGCAGACAACTTTCTTAAACCCAGCTGATCATTTAAAATCGAAACCACACTGCCATATAAAATGCCTATTGCATCAACAATTTACTTTTTACTCTTCGGTCGGCCAACACCATATCGTGGATTTTTTCGACATTTTCGGGGGTACTGACCTCTATTGGCCGTCCAGAACATTTAGCGTCATTTGTACTTGTGCGACCACAACGAAAGTCAGTAAACCACTTTTTTACCATTGAAATCGATGGTGCAGAGTCCCCATAGTATTTATAGGGCAAAAAATAATGTTTAATGAGCACTCGAAAATCACTTTTTTCCATTTTTAGAAAAATACACGAGGTTGTATGTTTTGAACAGCTGCTAAACGCAAAGTAAATGACGACGCTTGCTCAAAATTTGACAGTAGTTTATTAACAGGTGGTACTTTATGGAAACAGTGTTGCATTTCATATAACTATGAGGGAAGTTCTAAAAGTCACGGAAATATTGGTCCGAACTCGTAACATACAAATTATTAATTTTGTTCTAAAGCAAAAAACTAAAAGATTTGAATTATTATTTATTCCATAGATTTCCAATTTTCACGTTAATTTTCAGAACGAATATCAGAAAATTCTAATATTAAAAGAGTGAGATGGAAAAAATCCGGTTCGATGGACCATGAATAGAATTGGGATTTTGTATTAGAAATTTCTTAATAGATGTTGGCATAGTGGGAGATATGATATAATCAAAGGAAATAAAAATAAAAGGGTTTAGAGTAGATTCCATAGGTTGTTGGTTGTAGCTGCATAAAAAAATTCACTTTTCTTTGGGTTGCTTGAGGAAATAAAGAGGTACGTATTCAGTTGGTTTAATTCAAATACAGATTTTATTTTTTCCTTTTGGTTGAGATTATACTTAACAAATTTGGGTTTATTTCAGTAGTAAGTATAAGTTTTAGGTTACGATAAGTATAAGTTCTAGGTTAAGGTAATTCTAAGTTGAAGGTTAAGGTAAGTATAAGTTGTAGGTTTAGTTAGCGATAAGTAAGATGCAGTAATCTTTACAAAGGCTTATTTACAAGTGAGTTTTAGAATTTTGTTTTCAGGACAGCTTATTTAATAACGAAGTAAGTAATCCAATAATTTTAGGGATTTTAACGAAACACGTAATATCATTAAAATTTCCCTTTACAGAGATTACTAAAAGGTGCTGCTCAACTTATACAACTTACACTTAAAAAAAATATTTATATTAATTGAATAATAATAATTAATATAAAAATTATAATTAATAATTATAATTTAAGTGTCCAACTATTTTGGACAACATATATAAAATTCAATAATATCAAAATGGTTGATCTTAGAGCTTTTTATTTTTTTTTTTTATTTATTTGATATAGATTACAGAAAATTTTTATAGTTCTAACCACTATTTATGAACTCATGAACCCTTAGAGATTTGATAGTTGTTTCAGTCACTTTTTTGGAACAGTTTGCCCATCTCCTTATAAAATCTTCGATATTGTGGAAAACGTTTTTTGTGCTCTTCAATTTTCTTTTCTCAAGAGTCCAATATCTCCCCACTGGAGGATTTGACCTCTGGGGCTTTCTTATTGTAGTGTTGTGATGCCAAATCACACTAAAAATATGTTGACGCATTGTACTCTCTTATGTAAGAAGCCTTTTTTGCAAACGTTCTTTGATGTATTTATAGAGCCCACTGTTACAAATGACTTGCTTCTTTTGCCACAATTGTATAAAACTTACCATACAAGTAACTTGTTAGGAAATTTTGTCTACTAAACTTTCTTCAACATTTCCTCGAGCATTAGCAATATATAAATTTTGAAGCTGCGAAAAATCTGCCAGTACATACGTTTCGTCGTCCATTCTACAATAGTTTTTTCAACATGTAGTCCAATATTTTTGTCCGATTTGTAAAATTACTTATTATGTAATAAGTTAAGGAACAAAATTATATATCGAATTGAAAAAAACTCGCAATCGATTGTTGATATCTCTTGCAAAAATAAATTATTGAAAAATGCAAAAATTATATTTTTTTTTTTTTTTTTGCTGAAAATTTTCCTGAACTCTTTTCTTTTTTTTGTTTTTTTCTCTAAAATAAATTTTTCCTTAAGAGCATGTAATAATTTTATGCTCTTTTCGATGGAATATTCACGCAGTTAATTTTAAAACTAAAAACAGGCCCAAGCACCCAGTACGACTTAATACAGAACCTCTCTCTCCTACAGAACTAAAATTACGCCATTTTAAATTTTTATATGTTACATTCTTAGTAGTTAATTTGAAAAAACTAAAGCCAATAATTTTTCGTATTTTTTGAACTAAATTAATATTTTTTTTAAAAATTGGTTTTTAGATAAACTAATAATATTTTACTTCTAATAAAATCCTCTTATTTTATTTAAAACTGCCGATTTCGAAGCAGCATCCCGTCCAGCCGAAAAAGTTTGAAAGAGCTCTTAAAAGCAGCTGAAACGAACACGAAAGATCGGTATCGAATACAATTTTTCCGTTTTAAGAAAATATTAGATAAAAAATGTCTAGAATCTGCCACCATTATGATAGTGATCGGCCTTATGTTGCGCAACCAATTGAAAATTATGTCTTTGAGGAGTTTTACCTCAACCGCTGCATAGCCCAGACATTGCCCTTGCTGATCACTTTTTGTTTCGTTCGATTCGGAATACTCTAGCTGAAACACACTTCACTTCATTACAAGGTACCCAAAAATTCATTTCTGACATCAATAAAATTATTAGAAAATTTTGAAAACTTCCGATAGACATTACTTTGAATCAAAATGACGGAACTGTAAACTGTGGCCACAGGAAATTTTTTGCCCCTTTTTTAAATGGCGTCTAAGTGGTGACTTTTTAAGACTATGAGCTAAATGACGAGAAACTAAGCTTCTTGTAATATATCGACCCATTATATATTAATTTAAACAAATAAATTAATTGTTTTGAGATTGCTTCATAGTATAGTAATATAAACAGCCGCGGAATATTTACAAATGGACTAAAACTGTTAGTAACTAAACATAATAAGGTTTATGAATAGCTATTTAAATCATCATATGCCGAATCTTTCTGGTCTGGATTGATATCCTAATTTATATTTTTACATTCCTCATAGGAATTCCTCGGGGCAACGTGTTTGTTTTTACTAAATTATCAAAAATAAAAAATAGTTTGTCCAAGAGACTTAAGTCAATACCTGTGAATCCATGCGTTCAGTCCTAAATTGGTTCGATGGGGATTTTAAAGATTGGAGTGTGAGTTGTAGTAGTTTTGAGAATTAATCTTTATTTTTGCAATAATAAAAATTATTTTAAAATAATTATAAATAAATTATTTTGTTAGTAACAAAATTTGATTTAGTAGTTTTTCTTAAAACATAAAATTTTTTGTTTTTGTTGTTATCAAATAAACAAATTTTGAGGGGTTTTTTAGGTTTTGAAGCAGTTGGCCCCTTTTTTTCAAAAAATCCCCTTTTTTGGCGACCTTTTATTTTGAAATCCCCTTTTTTGGACACTTTTTTAAAAATTCTCAACGGTAACGCTGTGCATAAAGTTAAGTTTGGAAGGGAGACCGTACATACCCCCCAGGGGTGGAGCTAAATGGGCTCAAAGTTGAGTACCTCTAACATACAAAGTTTTTAATCGCTTGCCAAATTTTTGTTTCTCGTCCAATTTCAAATATCTTTATACATTATTGTAGGCACTGATAAGACCTATAAAAAACTCGCTCGCATATCCTATTTATCTCTTATTGTTTTTGAGTTATTTGCATTTGAATTTTTAAGTACCTCAATTTTGCATGTTCTTGGTCCAGTTTTTTCATATATGTCCTAGTTTTTCCGACCGATTTTATTTGTTTTTTCTTTAACTAATGAAAGATTAAAATTATTTATTGAATAAAAAAAATTTGAAGTTGATATCTTTACCGAGTCCAAAAATAAACGATTTTGAATTTGAAAATTGCAAAAATGACGACTTTTTGTGTTTTTTTGATCGAAAATGTATCTACACTCTTTCTAAAATTTTCTTTAACAACACATAATAATCAGAGGTACCCAATTCTAGCCCTTCTAGCTCCGCCCCTGAAGGGACTGTACGATCCCCCTTCCAAATTTAACATTGTACACTCCTCTGCTATGCATATACCAAATTTCAAACAAATCCAACCAGCCAATCAGAAGTTACAGATTTATTTCCAAAAAATTTCGATTCTGCCCCACTGTGTACTCTTTAAAGTGATTTTTGGAGGGTTTCTCATATGAGACTTGTAGCTAAAACTGAATTAAATCTGAATTTTACAAATATAATTTACAAGCTTTTTAAACAGATTTATACAAAATATTAGCTTGATATTTACATTTATATTAGACGTGTGTATAAGCCTCCCAATGCCAGGAAATATAATATTAAAAATATGCACAAACAAATCCGAAACTCTTTAAAAAATTATATTCACAACATTTTGACACTTTTCCTTTCCCTAATCGAAGTTAAATTTTTGAAGCTATTAGAAGGGATAATAGGATTAAAGTATTAATTTAGTAAACTTTTTAAAGCCAAAAAAAAAAAAATCATTTTTCGATATGATTTGGGGAGCAAACAATGAGTATAGTAAATCAAAATTTGTTTAAAGTAAAACAGACCTCAAAAACAAAAAAAAAAACGCAAAAGCTCCCTGATAGAAAATCTGGTTTCGTTAGGATTTATGGGACAATTAGATTTGTAGCTAAGATGATTTTAAGTTTTTTACCACTTCTGGGAGCTTCACCAAACTCAGGAAAAATTATCTCCGCTCCCTGATAAAAATTTCAAAATCTAGCTCCGATAAGATTTGTGAGACGTATAGTTGTATAAATTAGCCGAATTTTAATTTTCAGAAAACTCTGGAAAGAAAAAAAATGCTTAGAAAAAACACATAAGTCTGATTATCTTCTCTTCCTGATAATAATTTCAAAATCTGTCTCCGTTAGGATTAGAAAGTTTGCGTTGGAATTATTGACCTAATCTTGTTCTATGTATGAAGAAATTTTAATTTCTTGTAAGCGTTTGCTTATTCTTTTGTCCTGTATTGGTATGTGTTAATTGGTTTTTGACCAACTAATTTAAGAGTTAATTTTTGAAAAATAATCTTCCTTAAATCTTAAAAGAGCGGATTAGTGATTTGGTTATCTTAACAATTTAACACCAACCAACTGTATGTTGTTAATCCAAAAGCTACTCCATACAGTCCTCATTGTTAAAATACACTATAGAGAAAACCCTTCAAATGTTTCGGTATTTGAGGCTCAGTTAACCATCCTCTTTAACGAGACACTTCACAGCAAACCTGAATGAGTGTTAAAGGTAACAACATTCAATGAATTGAACGAATGAACGAAAGTAGAAGCAAATGTACGAACGAATGAATAAGTTGAAAGCAATTTGATGTGACATAATGTCAGTATATAAGACAGGCTAAAGTTAAAATATAACTACAAAAATATCAAAAAATTATAATTCTTTACCTTATGTTTTACGTTTATCTTATGTTTTTATATCGCATTGTATCTTGAAGATTTTTTTAGTTCTTGTAATAGATTTGAGTACAAAAAAAAAAAAAAAAATGTTAAAAATAATGTTGACAGTGTAAAATTATTGTCACGATTTTTTAATGTTCAAGTGGCGTTTAAGTGTCTGCTTTGCCACTACTGCCACCTCAACTTTACAACACTCAAATCATTTCAGCTCTGGCTCTTGCCTTAACGCAATACAACTCAACTCGTTTTGGCGTCATAACGACACATCAACTTTTGTTTTTGCTATTGTATCAAACTTTCTTACATACAAATGAAAACATACCAACGTTATAAATGAAAAATTCCTTTAAACACTTCTTTACAAAAACACACAGATACACATACTCTAATACATACTTTGTGTTGTTTTTTGGTGGATTTATCCTTTTAAAATTTTGTTATCACTTTGTTTGTCTTAGAGTTGTGTATTTTGTCTTGTCTTCTGTTTGGAAAAGTGATGTCAATGTTGCTGTTATGATTTCATTTTTTATTTTTATTTTGTCATTGCGATGATGATGATGATTTTGCTGCTGATGCTGTTGTTGTTTGTTGGTGAAGATGATGACGTCAACATAAAAAATTATTGCAGCCCAGCCATCATTAAGTAACACAGAATTTGAAAATCTTTAATGTTTTTTTTAGATATTTTTTTTCCTGAAATTGTTTATGTTTTTTTTTTCTTTTTTTTTAACTTCCGCTATACTTCCGTTTTAAGTTAAGAGTTGAAATTATATTAACAGTGATATTTTTAATGTGAGCTACTTAAAGGGAATGGTCTATAAAATTTGAAGTACTGTTTGTGAATTATAGAAACTGTTAATTGAATCTAGTTTTTAAGGTACAGATTTTAAATATTTAGAAATATATAAGCAAATTCTTAAAGGCAATTTGGAAACGTCCGTCTGGTTTAAGTAACAAGGGTGATTAAAACAGCAGTCAATCGCAAAATCTTAAACAATTTATATAATACAAGAAATAATGATCGTTCAACTTGATTACGACTCCTGGAACATGGACATATATAAAAATCAATGATTGAAACCTAACAATGATCATAAGGAGACCTTTGGCAATAAATCAAAATTCAAAAATGTGTTTTATGATAAAATTTCTATATAACTTTAAAAAGGACATTTTTCTACATAATGTTTGTTCAAACATTTTTCGTCAAAGCAAGTGCGTGCTCGTGACTGAAGTCCAAAGTGAAAGAAAAATTTTATACCTTTAAATTAATAATTTTTCTTTTTTCCATATGGTACACGTTAGGGTAAAAAAATATCATCTGACATTATTATAGAAATAAATATTTTTTACTATTTATGATGACAAATTTTGTTAAGAATAAGTTTAAAAAATGTTTCATAAAAATGCAGTCGTCAAGTGGTCAAATTGACAATTTATCAAAATAGTATAATTACTATTATATTTTTTTAAGTTTCAAAAAATTTTTAAAGCAAAAAAGTAACAGAAGTATCCTGTATTATCCACAGTATTTATATACACCTTAAATACCAGAATGTCCATTTGTATATCCTGTTTTAACATTTTGCGAATTTCGATTTTAAACCATTTTGAAATGTTTGATGGATTATTGAATTTTTTGGACCTGCAGCTAACAAATTTGAAATTAAATGAATAAAATTTTGTGTAAATATATTTTTTTTTTTTTTTTTTTTTTTAAACAAGAAATATTATTACAAAATTTTTTTTATCATCGGCCCATATTTTCAACTAGCTCCCATACAAAGATATTACCGGAATAGAAGTTAAATAATTATATATGACATATTTAGTGTCTGATTTTTATGAAATTTTGCATTACTACATGTTTGGTAGCCATAAATTACACAGTGTCCATATAAAGTACTTCCCAAAATTTACTTTAAGTGCATAAACCACATCATAATTTTAAAGTTAGGTTCAAATTTGGACCAACTAGCTTTTATTTATAAGATTCTTCAATTTTAAGGGCATCAGAAACGGTAGGCAATACAGTGGTATGCATGGAAACTGTATTTAGACCTTTTTTTAATTATTGAATAATAAAATAGTATTTAAAAAGTTCATATTCACCAAAGAACAAAATTAAGAAAATATAAAAAAAACTTTATGTATATTTTCATTATTTTTGCATTAATATTGTTCAGTGGGTTATATTCCCAGCAAAAAACGATGAAGATTTTCCAAAAAAGAGATTTTTCATTACTTCAAAAGTGAAATAAAGTGCACATTTTGAACCTTTTTGGAAGTTCTTAATAATTACTTCCAAAAAAGTGAAAATAAATGAATTTTTTGCTGGAAAAAAGGTTAATAATTTCTAAGAAAATTTAAATTTTACAAATTATCTTTTAATAAGGTTAAAGCGGAATATTTTGTAAACAAATTTATAAACATAGTTTTAAGGGAAGTACTTCAAAAGAAATGAACTAGAAGTATAAAAGAAGAACATTCTACCAATGATAAGCCTGGGTTAACAACAGAACTTCTGCAGCTCTTTTTCGCCACTAAGTGCTTCCTTCCAATAACCACACAATGTTAAAATATGACTTTTTCAGTTCTTTTTTTTCCTGGGTTATTAAAACATATTTAAAATCTAGAGAAAATTATCTTTTCAACGATACCAATCACTTATGTTAAAATACCGCGGTTTATTTAATGCCACGTTTGGTATACCTTTGCCCCTATGTGTAATGCTAAGACCCACTTAAATCAAGTTTAAAAAAATTAATTTGGAGATTCTGGTTACAAGTACAATGATATGCGGTGGAAGTGATAAAAATAAGGAGTGAGATCGAAAAATTCTTAACATACATAATATTCAATAACTTAGAAACGGTTGATCTTAGAGTTTTCATTATTTTTTTAATCATTTCATAATTTGGCACAGATCACAGAAATATATAATTTTTATGGTTCTAACTACTAATTATAAAATTGTGAACCATTTTTGAAAACCTTTTCTTTGGAGATTTGATAGTTGCTTCAGTCACTTTTTCGGAACAGTGTGCACATCTTCTGTTAAAATCTCCGTTATTTTGGGACACCTTTTTTGTGCTCTTGAATTCACTTTTCACAAGACCTCAATATCTCTCTACTGGTCTAAGCTATGGATAATTTTGAAACTTGACCTCTCTTTTTTTACTAAAACTATGTTATTGATTTAGTACCACTCCAGAGCTTTCTTACCGAAGTGACATGATACCAAATGGGTCCAAAAATATGTGGATACGTTGTACTTTCTTAAGAAAAGAAGAAGTCATTTTTGCAAATATTCCTTTATGCATATTTTGGTATTTATAGATCCGAATGTATCAAATGACTTTCCTGTTTTGCCGCAACTGCAAAAAGCTTGTCATACCATGAATTTTGTAAGAAATTTTTGATGCTTTTGGGTCTTAAACTTATCTCCAACATTGCTTCGAACATTAGCAACAAACATTTTTGAGACACAAGCTGTGAAGATTCTGCCAGCACCTACGTTTCTTCGTCAATTATACAGCTTGAGTATTTTTGTATGAAATTTGGTTTTAAACTGAGCTGATTTTCTACCAGATGTGTTTGGAGTTCCTTTCAATATGCCTTCAATTTTCTGGCCTTCCCAATATCATGTGGTCCTTTCTTCTTACCGAACTAGGATTCACATCAATAGTCAAATTCTCCTGATACTTTTTAATAACATTAGAAACGGTTTTACGGACGACATTTAATTCTGTGGCCAATTATTTGTAAGACCTATTTGGATTTTTTGAAATTTTTTAATAACTTGTAGGACGTAAATCTTTTTCGTCACTTATTTTGATGAAAATAAGGACAAATTAACATGGTTGTTATTAAAAATAATAACTGAAGTATTTTTCTATGATAACTAGATGAACAAAAAATTTGAATATTGATTCCGAAAAAAGTTATGAGGTAAAATGTGTGTTAAGATTTTTTCGATCTCACTCCTTAATATCGCATCTGGATATCATCACTGGTTCGATTTTCTTGAAATTTTTACACAGTTATTTGGTAATATCCGAAAGTAAAATAGGCTACCTTATTTTTCGATAGAAGCATGGGAGTTACCTTCCCCAAACAAAGTAAATATTTATTATCACATATCTCCAGAACTATTACAGATAAAATCCTGAGATTTTTTTGAAATAATTCTAAATCAACATAATTGAGATGAAAACGGAACGGATAAAACCAGTAGAAATGAAACCCCTCATACAAGGAAAATATTAAGTATCGTATATCTTGGAAAATATTATAGTAAAAGTTTTAACATTTTGTTAGCATAACTTTCCCAAAAACCTTCACAAGTTCAGATGCAAATTGGATGGATAGGACCAGGGGAAATGAAATAGAAAAATTTAGAAGGTCATAAGAGAAAAATTTTGTCTACCAGCAAAAAATCCTTTGAAGGGTTTATTACACATACCAAAAAGCTATATATTGCAAATGGAATGATTCGGCCCCCAAAATACTGTCGCATAGTGTTATATTTAATACAATTTAACGCAAAAATGGGACGGATAGGACAATGGTAAGGGGTACCATTATTCAATATTCAAAGCAATTATTCTTAATGGATATCTAAAGAACTTTAATGAGAGAAGACCACAAATTTTTGTAGGGTCTACTTTCTTATCAAATTGAATTGATAAAATAGGACGGATTATGGAGAGTAACCCCTATACTTTGCGTATATCCGAAATAGTAATTTATTTAAAATTGCAATAGAAAGAATAGGTCGATTTGGAATAATAGCCCCATAGAAAGTTAATATCTAATATGGCATCAAAAGGCGTAGCAAAACGCACCGGGTTAAGCTAGTATTTTATAAATTAAAATTCATTTATAACTTAAATGCACAAATAATTTTGCATATAGGTAGTCCTTGTAAATCTCTACAAAAAATATGATTACGTGTGTAGATTACCTCTTTTAGTTTAGGTCGAAGCAAATTTTACCCCCATTTTGGCCCAGTGTTTTAAGTTTTTTTTTCTAAATTCGGTTCCTAAAATAAAAATATACACTAGATTTTTTAAAAAAATCTATACAATATTGCTGTAAGAATATAATTTTCCAAAAAAGTGTGAATATTCTATGATTTCAAAAAAACTTAAATGTGTATAAAGCTAAATTGGCGACGCTATGGTGAATAGCTTCCCCCAAGCCCTATCCAAACTTTGTCAATTTTTAAAAAGTTTTTAATTTTTATTACTATTATTATTTTTGTAAAGTTAAAGCCAAGATCAACCAAAAAATATATAGCCCCATATGTTGGTTTAATACATAAAAAAAAACATTTTCTGTGCCTCAACTGGGTGATTATTTGTAACGAAAAAATTTAATTTTTTAAAACAAATTTTCTCCGGACTAGAGTTTTCGATAATTTGCTACGAAAAGGTGGGAATTTTACAATTTCCTGACTTAAAAACTGATTTATGTGTATTTTTCCAAAATTTCATTGGAATACTTTCACTTGTTGAAATTTTGTTTAGGTTTAAATATTAATATTATTTGGCTGACAGAAAAATAACCCAAAGAAAAATTCAAATCTAATATAGAAAAATCGTTCAAAAATTTCTTTACAAATTTGGGTCATAATTCATATGAAAAATAATCCAAAATTTTTCGGTGATTTTGCGCTGATTTTTCGTAATTTTTTGAATATAATTCGTTTTTGATAACACATTTTTGATACTTTGGTTAATTTTTCCTTTTATCATTTTTTATGCTTTTAAATTTTTCAGAAAAAGTTTAAGTTAGCGGAGCCCGTGTTTGAAATACGCCAGGATTGAAAATTCACTTTAATCCAGGCCAGAATCCTTTTTAAGACAAAAATAAAAGAGTTTTTATTCTGAGTATGTCTGATTTTGTCCGGAAATTTGATCATATAATGTATTAAATTTTCATATCAAAAGTGTCATAATGGAAATTGGTAGGGTGATTTTTCAAAATTATTTAGGCATTTGGTCCCCTTTTTGGGGGTAAAATTTCCATTAATAATTTTATATTTGGGTAATTTTTCTATATTCTCTTTGGGCGATTAGGCGTTGGGACATTTTGCTCAAAATTATTTCTCAAAATTATTCCTAAAATCTAAATTAAAAATTTTTAAGGACATGATCTGAAGAAATTTGACTGTATTGATTGTATAATAAAAATAAATCTGAAATTTATTTTCTTTATATTAAATTTTTTTAGTATTACCAAAAAGAAAACCCAGAGAGTATGTTTTATAAAAATGAAATTGAAAAAAGATTCGGTTTGATACCCTTCACCATATTACCATCTTACTATCTTATCAACATCATATTACCATATTACCGACAAATAATAAAATTTTCGTCTTAACGTATGCTTTTATATTTTCACATATTTAAATCTAAATTTTTTTCAAACTACGAAAATTTGAATATGAAAAAAAAAAAACAATCATAGCAGGCTTTGCTTTTAAAAAATAAACAACAACAATTCCATATTTATCTATTTTTTTGTGTGTATGTACAAACTGACTGCATATACAAAGAACAACAACAACACTGTTATTCATTATATTACTTCTGTTGCTAACTAAACTACTTGTCTTATAGGCAAAAACGTCACTAATAGTCATTACAATGCTTAATATACATGTTTGTGTATGTATTTATGTATATTCTTAACAGATATGTTTTAGTTTTAAAAAATAAACAACAACAATTCCATATCTATTTATTTTTGTACAGACTGCATATACAAAGAACAACAACAACACTGTTATTCATTATATGACTGCTGTTTCTAACTAAACTACTTGTCTATACAAAAAACAAAAAACGTCACTAATAGTCATTACAATGCTTAATATACAAGTTTGTGTGTGTATTTATATTCTTAACAGATTTGTTTTTGGGCCATAACTCTGTTGATTGTGAACGAATTTGGTTTATTAAAAAAAACGAAATTTTATAAAAATATTTATGACTGATCTATATAAAAATAAAAATCTGTAGCTTGAACAAGGGCTTCAAAAATAAAAAAATATTTTTCCCCGATATCTCAGTTATTACTGAACCGATTTATTTCATTTTTTCAGAATAAAAATTCAGAAAATAATTTCCGAGCCCCTTTAAAAATTCGAAGTCCCTGGTATATGCAGAGGCTTCAGAAACTGAAAAACCGGTTCCAAAAACCGGTTTTTAAAGCATATCTCCGCCACTTATAAACCGATCCTGCTGATTCAAAAAACCGAAATTTTAGAAAAATATTTGTGACCGATCTGTATAAAAATAAAAATCTATAGCTTAAACCAGGGCTTCAAAAAATAAAAAATGCGTTTTGTCCGATATCTCAGTTATTATTGAACCGATTTATTTCATTTTTTCAGAACAAAAATTCAGAAAAAAATGTCCGAGACTTCTTTGTAAAAACGAAGTCCCTAGTATATACAGATGCTTCAGAAACTGGAAAACCGGTTCTAAAAACCGTTTTTTTTACCATATCTCCGCATTGTATGAACCGATCTTGCTGAATTCCAATAGCAAAATTCTCGAAAGCATTTCCGATCGTTTGATATATATATTATATATGTCAGTTATCGGTGGGCTTCATAAACGCCATTTCAACCGACACACGGACGGACGGTCGGACGGACGGACATGGTCCTATCGTCATCATTTCTTACAAGGATCCCGAAAATGTAAACTTTTTTGCTCTCCGACGAAAATTGTGGGAATTACAAACGGAATGACAAACTTATATATACCCTTTACACCTTTGGTGAAGGGTATAAAAAGTGTTAAATATTTGTTTGGCAATGTGCGCGTATGAGTAATAACAATGAATATATGTATACTTGCTATAAATATACGGCCCAATAATGAACTCTGCTGAAAATGTTCATATTTTTATAACTTTTCATTGAAACTTAATGCGAATGTTTGGCAGATATTTCTCAGTATCAATTAAAAGCTGTTTTAGTGGAAATTTATAATGATGGGTCAAAATCTGTTGAAGAGGTTGCGGGGGAAGGGTGGAGGTCCCGGAAAAACTTATTGCGGACGAACCAGCCAGAAACTGTTCCCTTCTTCAATATGAAGACACGGATCAACTGGTTGGATTACCGCTTTCTTCCTGCAGATCAAAGATTCTGCGAGATTTATTGATGATTGCACATAAGAGATGGACAATTGAGTCCACTTGTTCAACCTCGAGGCAAATATAGCCCTACTATGATGGATCTCGGTCTAAGTTCATCATACCAAGGCATCGGTTACGAATTCTGATAGCCGTCGTCACAGGGCACTTGGATGCTGGTGCTCCCTTTTGACGACTTCTGTAGAAATTACTACTCCGAGGAAGTGACATTGAAACATCTTCTTTGCCACTGTCAATGAGATAAGGACTATTACTTTTGGTGGTCCGTTTGTGGATGTATTACCAGACCTCTATAATATTGTATCAAAACGGGATCAAATTGGATCCAAGTGAGCTGACTTCTACTGTTCAGAAAGCTGCCCATTAAATCTAACCTAAAATACCACTTTTAAGAAAAGGATATATGGCTGGTTCAAGTGTTCTTGCTTCGATACCAAAAGGCTATAGAGAATACAAACATAATGATATATGTGGAACGTTGGCCAATTTTCAGAATTCTTAAACTAAATTTGTAGAAAATATTGCAATTTTAATTTTTAAAACATATGACAAGTACGTGAATCCTCATACCGATTTCTTCCAAACTTTAGTTATTTCTTAATTGCGTTTTCAATATATAATCAAATTTCAAAAGTCTAGAATAACTCTTTTCATTTTTTTATGAGAACGAATCACTGTGCTTCCGCGAAATAAATGAAGACAAAACACAAGCGATTACAATATTGAACATTATTTTATAAATCATAATCTTGTTTTATGATTTAGATTATATGAGAGGAATAAGAAGTAAAAGGTATAAAAAATACTATCTGCATTTGACGGACTCACGATATACGAGGGCGGATCAATAAGTCCGTGACTTTTTGAATGAAAAATTCTGTGTTTTTTTTTACAAAACAAAAATTTATTTTTCAACATAATCTCCTTTTAACTCAATACACTTTGTCCAACGTTTCTCCAGATTTTGTATCCCTTCCAAAAACTAGGATTTTTCGAGGTCCTTAAAATAGCCATTTGTTTGGTCAATAATTTCATCGTTGGAGCTGAATATCTTTCCACCGAGCCATTTCTTTAGGTTTGGAAATAGGAAGTAGTCACTAGGGGCTAAATTAGGAGAATATGGCGGATTTATCGGATGAGGTACCAATTTGTAGAGTTTTGCCATTGAGACTGCAGAAGTGTGCACCCGTGCATTATCTTGATGAAAACGAACTTTTTTTCTTGGCCATAAGGGGTCGTTTTCTTTTTAAATCCTCATTAAATCCGTCTTATAAGTTGGCATAATATTCGCCATTTATTGTTTTTCTCTTTTGAAGGTAATCGATGTGGATTATCCAGCGTGCATCCCAAAAAAACTGTTGCCATCACCTTATTGGCCGACAAACTTACCTCGGCCTTCTTCGGAGCAGTTTCACCCGGAGAAACCCATTGTTTAATACAGTAATGGATCCATGTTTCATCCACAGTTACAAAACGCCGCAAAAACTCATTCGGATTGCGGTTAAATAACTCCAAACAATCCTTTGAAGTTGTCACACGTTTACGTTTATAGTCAATTAAGTGCAAACGCGGCACCCATCTTGCAGACCAGATTCTTAAACCCAGCTGATCATTTAAAATCGAAACCACACTGCCATATGAAATGCCTATGGCATCAACAATCTCACGCACTTTTACTCTTCGGTCGGCCAACACCATATCGTGGATTTTTTCGACATTTTTGGGTGTACTGACCTCAATTGGCCGTCCAGAACATTCAGCGTCATTTGTACTTGTGCAACCACAACGAAAGTCAGTAAACCACTTTTCTACCATTGAAATCGATGGTGCAGAGTCCCCGTGATATTTATAGGGCAAAAAATAATGTTTAATGAGCACTTAAAATTCACTTTTTTCCATTTTTAGAAAAAATACACGAGGTTGTATGTTTTGAACAGCTGTTAAATGCAAAGTAAATGACGACACGTGCTCAAAATTTGACAATAGTCTATTAACAGGTGGTACTTTATGGAAACAGTGTTGCATTTCATATAACTACAAGGGAAATTCGAAAATTCACGGAAATATTGATCCGCCCTCATATAAAATATTTGTAAAATTAATATTATGGTCAGCCTACTAAGACGCATTATACTTAGTAGATATAGTAGCCCATATAATCCTAGTTGGACGAACGAGAGCAGAAGTATTTATATCAATGGATTGTATTTTGTAGGCGAAACAAATTAGTTATCTGAATAAAAGTTGAAGTATTTATCTCATTTGATTATAATTAGTAGCTAACGTCTTTCACTAAATTCTAGATAGACGATTAATATTCTGACACCCAAGTCCAAAGAACAAAGGAAAAAAACATACGATTGATATGACACACTAATATCAGCATGGCATACGATTTGAAACATTAATGATAGACCTTGCAGATCACTCAGCCCTGCTGTATAATCCCAAGTTGTAATATGTTTAATTTGCAAACAGCTGCCTTTTCGGTTTATCGTCTATAGTTACACTAAGAGAAAACATTTGATTAAAAATCTACGACAGTTGTGGTCACATTGACAATTTATGGAATCGGCTTTTTGATACCATACGTTTACAAATTTTAAATAAATATAATGTAATTTAAAACATTTAATACTGAATTGTTGTAAACTTGATTCTAATTAGTATAAATTTTGTTAATTATTTGTACGCGAAGTGTTGAATTTAAACACATATGGGGCAGAAATACTATTGACACTGAATGATATCGTTATCAACACTTATGTGTTCGATTTTTCCCAAACGCTATTAAGCCTTTTTTCATATTTTCTTAACATTTTACACCTATAGAAATATCACCATGTAGGTTATATAAAATTCGTTTTCTGAGTAATACATAAACACCTTCCTTTTTACAATTTTCTTTTCTACATTTTGCCTTTAACCCACCTAACATTTTACTCCTTCTCAAACCAAATAAAAAATGTTGAAAGATTTCATTTCTTGACAGAGCTAGTAGAAGAAAGATGTTACTACAAAATTTTCTGTGATAGAACGTTGACACAATATTTCGTGGATTATGGCAAAGTACAATAAAATTTCATAATGACACTAACAACAGCAACTACTACAACAAAGAAAATTTATATATATTTATTTACTTTATGATGTTCTTGTTGTTGTTGTTGTTGTTGGTGTTGCTATTGTTGAATGTAATGTTGTCTCTATTATATTATTGTCTCTATTCTTAGTACATTTTTGCCATTGTGAATGTAATCAAATTAGAGAAAGTGAATTAAACAAAGTTTCTTTTTGATTTATTTTAAAATAATGAGTGTACAAAACAACTACATAAAAATAAAAATAAATATAGCTAAAATATATGTACATACATATATAACACGTTTACAAAGCAGATATCTAATGTAAAAGATAGATAAATGAAAAGGGGCAGCACTAGGAGTACAAACGTTGGTGGATTGAGTTGAGTTACGTTTTTCGCTATTTTTTGTGATTTGGGTTAAATAAGGAAGACACCAATGAAATATACTTTAGATGTGTTTGTTTTCGTTTTTTTTTTTTCTCCTCATAATTAATAAAGAAATATTTCTTGAGTTGTCAAAAGATTAAGGAATTTTAGAGCAAGTTATTTTAATTTTTTCGCAAGATGTATTTCTTTTGAAAATAATAAAATAGATAATCTTTTCAAAAAGAAAAACTCTTTTTTAGCTTTTGAAGTCTTGAAGATATTTTAATTATAACATTTTATTATTAATATAAACTAAAAAAATATATACATACATTTTCTGAAATTAAGCTATTTAAGCGTTTAGGTTTAACTATTTATATAATGTTATATTTGCCTTCAGGATAAAGAAACTGATATAATACAATTCGCGAGGAAAGAAAAATAACTTATTCGCTGCACGCAAAGAAATAATACGGTTCTGGTAACCCTAAACTAAGAGCAACATACTATGATTGTAATATATGATTACAGTTAAAAATAAGTATATTTGTACTTAATTGTTATTATGATTCCATTTTATAATTTTTTTCATCATTTAATGATTCGATTTTGTCAGGCTTATAACCTTTTATTAAATATTGTTTCCAATTCCATCATGTTTTATCATTTAATAATCCCATTTTATCATATATATAATCTCATTTTATCATATATATATAAACTAATTTTATCATATATATAATCCCATTTTATCATATATATAATTTCATTCTATCATATATATAATTCCATTTTATCATATGTATAATTGTTTTCATATTTGTATCGATTTTTACCACGATATGCGGTAGATTCAATAATCAAACCTTGCCAATTTATATTTGCTCATATGTGAACTAAATGAGAATTAGTTTACTAACAAACTACTGAACTGATACACAAAAATGACTATTTAATTAACTAATTAGTTGCAAAATTGACTAAATATTTGGATTTTCCATAAATATGGTTTCATATAAAAATATTTAAATACATATTAAAATTGCTGTCAACCATATTAAAATTTTGATTGTGGGTAATCAATTAATTAACGGTAATATTCAAATAAATGAAAAACGGCTATACAAACATTGAATAGTTGTAGTGATCATGCTGTAACCATGTTTTTTCCCTGCGAGTGCTTGCGAAATGAAACCGATGAACATTCTCAGTCTAAATATTTATAATGGATAGAATATTATATAAAAATATTATATTAGAAACAACGTTATATAAATCAGGGGGATAATAATGCAAATCATTATCGTGTAATGAGGATGGCGGGAGTGCTACGTCATTGACTGAAAAAAAAAAACATCTTCTCTACTTTGAATTACTCCCTCCGGATTTTGAGTATCAGCACCATATCAACTGATATCACCATTGCACATTGGGGCAAGAAATGGGGCTTTGTGGTATTAAATAAATCGTTAGCTTTTTAAATCTATTTCTTCGTTCGCCTCATGTTGGGGTGAAATGTGCAAAAAGTGGCGATTTGGCTGCCGAATAAAAGTAGGCAAAATTTTGTATCAATAGTAGGTTATTCAATGGATTAACCGTCATTCGGTTATCCGGTTAATTTTGGTAGATTAGCTGTTCGAATAATTTCAAACTGTCTATTTTCGAATAACGAATAAACCGGTTAACCGATTTTCTGGAGTAATAAATTTTAAATTTTTTTATTTTTATGATAAATTTATATCAACTAATCTTTTTTATGAGGCCTGTAACATTCCAGTAAAAATAAATAAAAATAATATTTAGTTAGCTACCTTTTCTTGTGCTTAAGAAGTAAAACAAACAGCATCCAATATAAAATATATGTTAAATAATTGTGTTATACAACATTGATATTCGGTTGCCATTTTTCGAAATATTTGTTACTAAAAAACTGTTACAAGTGAAAAATAATGATGCATTTTTTTATGAAAAAATGTGTTGGTTTAATAAAAATTAAAACAAATTTTCTTGTGCCGTCAGTTGTTGCAATTTTTCATAAAATCGTGAACATAACATGACATAATACAGGTATCAAAAAATTCAATTCATTGGAAATTATACGAATTTGTACTACTTCAGGATCAGAAATTCAGAATCTTACTGACTTCTTTGGATGCTATTTTTTGTTGGGATAAAATGTTTTATAATAAGCGACATGAAAAGACAATAATATTATATCTTCATAAATATTTAAACTTATGATAATAGACATTTTTAAAACATAGATTTGAGTAAAGTAAATTCAAAGTAACAGAAGTCATATAAATTTTAATTTTCGACTCCAAAATGTACGCAAAAAATGTCAGTATTAATATGACTCTATTAACAAAAAACCATTCTTACACAGAAAATAGACTTACATGAAAAACTCACTAAATAAAACGGAATTAGTATTAGCTAAAAATACAATTTTTTCATAAAAATAGCATGAAAAGTTTATCAAATGTGAAAGACTTTGATCTATATTATATTTCTAATAAACTATTTGCTATAATTACTGTAATTTATACTAAAATTTTTCGGTTAATCGAATAATTTACCAATAATCGGTTATTAACCTCGAATAATTATCTGTCGAATAAACCGAATAATATGAAAACCCGAATAATTTTGTACCCTAATCAATAGCAATTATAGTCATCAAGTTAGGTTGTGCTATTTTCTTGTATAGAGCGGTCAATGTTTAATATTTTTTTACATTTGGGAAAATTAATAAAAAAAAATTTTTAAATTATATTTGGTGCAAATTTTTTTTTTTTTAATTGCATCTTAAAACATTAGCATTAGATAATATATCCACTTCAATACTGTGACAAAAAATCGTACGCATATAATGCTTTATAAAGCATTATACTGTGGGGCAAAATCGAACATTTTTGGGAATAAATCTGTAATTTCTACACTGCCCCACGTTAAGGTAAAAGGGGTTGAAAATGGCACTTAATTCAGGGAAAGGTGATATCAATATTTTAATAATCACGTTTTATTTTTTTATTGATTTTTTTTAGCAGAACGGAAATGTCTGTCCGTCCGTCTAACATTAGAGTTAAATGGGTTGCAAATTATGCATAATTCAGAGAAGGGTAGTATCAACACTTTAATGATCACGTTTAACTTTTCTATTTATTAGTAAGTAAAACAATTTATTTTTAGAATTATAACATATTTTTTGGCAGCATGGCAATGTCCGTCCGTCCGTCTATACATTTGGGTTAAATGTGTCGAAAATGTCATTTAATTCGGGGAAAGGTGATATCAAAAGATTAATACTTTCATCTGGTTTTTATATAAATCGAAAAGTGGAAAAAAATATATTTCGAATT
This sequence comes from Protophormia terraenovae, assembly GCA_951394005.1. Taxonomy (NCBI): domain Eukaryota; kingdom Metazoa; phylum Arthropoda; class Insecta; order Diptera; family Calliphoridae; genus Protophormia; species Protophormia terraenovae. The sequence continues at coordinate 104,999,687 of OX596077.1, forward strand.
TGAAGACTTATTTTAAGAATTCTAATGTCCGTCCATCTGTCTGTCTGTTTGTTAATTTTTGCAAACTTTCCAGTTCAAAATCGTTTAGCTTTTGACGCAATAAAGATAATGACTACAAATGTTCATTGTTCGATAGATAATTTTGCTTTTAACCAACCATAAACAACATAATAAAATCGGTTGAAAATATTTGGCTATATATGGAAAAATCTTAACCAAGATCTTGTGAAATTGAGATTTTTTAAAATTCAAATGTATATAACTCGAAAAACATATATGATAAGTAGTACATGCAAGCATGCTTTCTAAAGGATTTATCAAGGACTTTAAGGTGATATAAAAATCTTGGAAATTGGGTAAGGGACAAAAATTCGGTGGTGGTTAAACCTTTTCCATGACACTAGTTGTCTATTTTGAACCTCCATAGTTCCGCTCCTGTTCTAAATTCGAACAGGATCCCGTTTCTAAATTCGAAATGCTACTGTTCTCTGCTGCGCCTGTATGAAATTTCATACAAATCCAACCAGCCGATTAGAAGTTACAGATTTATTTCTATTCTTCCTCACTGTTTAATGTTTGATAAAGCAAAGAAAATGTCACTGAAGCTGTTTTTTGTATGAAATCTGCTGGAGTTTTTTCACAAAAATGTTATTTTCTCAAATCGGGCTACATATGCGCACTATTTTTTTCAGAATATTAAATAAGACAATATGTTATATTTTTCAGATAATTTTCAGAACAAACATCCTGTAACATTTTTGTTTGCACTCCATGAAAGTTGAAAATTAGAGTATTTTTGGACAATTTTCAAAAAATTAACAAAAATACGTGGACAGCAAATAATTTACAAATTCTTGAATAAAAGTAAACTCAAATACCTGAAGTTAATGGTTCCATATTTTAAATTTTTCCTTCAAAGCACTTTTTATTAAAAAAAATTCACCGAAATTTTATGAAAATTGAATTTTTTGCCCTTTTTCCAAAATATAAAAAAAATTTTGAAATTTGACAGCTCAGTACAGCGCAACCTAGGCTAATGATTTTAATTGTTATTGATACATAATTTTGTTTGTTTTTATTAGGCATCCAATTTTATTACAAAAAGTTAATTTTCAAAATTCAATTAAACGCCACTTTAGACCTCTTTTACCCCTTTAATCACACAAGCGTAGCAGAGAAAAGTAGCATTTAATGTTTGGAAGGAGGATTCTACATACAATTCAGGAGCGGAGCTATGTGGTCTCAAAGTAGGGTATGTAGGGAACTAACGATATAGACAATTTTTAAACACTAGACATATTTCTTTCCTTTCCCGATTTCAAACATTTTTATATCATCTTAAAGCTGACGATAAATGATTTGAAAACAAAAACATATTCTACTTATATTTTTCGAGTTCTATGCATTTGGAATTTCAACTCTCTTAAGACCATGGCCAAGTTTTATTCATATATAGCCCAACATTTTCGACCAATTTTATTATATTTGTTTTCTAATTAGTTAAAAAACAAAATCATCTATTAAATAAAGAAAACTTGATAAGTCGGTATCTTTCTTAAGTTCAAAAATAAACGAATTTATAAAATTAACCCATAGGGTATCAAAAATTAACTTATAGGGTGTCAAGGCTTAACGTCCCTGATAATTTCATTGGCCTGCCTACCGTATGATGAAGAAAATCCACCCCCATGTGACGAACGAACACTTGTAAATTGGTATAAGGAGTGCGATCGAAAAAATCTTAACACACGTTTTGCCCCACAACTTTTTTCAAAGGCAATATTCATTTTTTTTTTTTTTTTTTTTTTTTGATCTAGTTATCATCAACAACCATGTTGGTTTGTCGTGATTTTCATCAAAATGAGTGACGAAATGACAAATTATTATAAAATTAAAAAAAAAATCCAAATAGGTCCTACAAATAATTGGCCACAGAATTAAATTCCTGCTGTCAAACTGCTTCTATGCTATCAAACAGTATTACCATTAATAGGAAACCTGCTTCGGATAGAAAAAAATTTCCACATGATACTGGAAAGGCCAGAAAATTTAAAGCATATTGAAAGGAACTCCAAACACATCTGGTAGAAAAGTAGCCCAGTTAGCTAAGTGCTTTGACTATTTGGTGGTAGTGGTTAGAACTATAAAAGTTATATTTTTCTGTGATCTGTAATAAACTATCAATTAAATAAAAAAAAAAAAAAAATAATGAAAACTCTAAAGTCAACCGTTTTTAAGTTATTGAATATTATATATATTAAGATTTTTTTCGAATGCACTCCTTAGTACGATATCGTCATGGGATGCGATATCGTCATGGGATCGTCTTTTGAACCATACAAATTACTGGGGCCAGATCTTTCCGGCGCTACTGCAGAAATATATATCATATATGTCATTATGCCATGGCTGATCTGAATATTTGGGGGAAGTCTTTAATTGGGATATATTCATAGGGAATGGAGAAAGGTTACAGTGGTATTTATCTCCAAAGCGGGAAAAATAAAAAAAAAAAATTCCGCGAAGGGTTATTAGTCTGTCGTCGTTTTTGTTGAAAACTCTGGAAAGACTAGTTGATGTCTATGTCAGAGGCATTCTCTCACCTACGAATTTTTGCAGGGCACAACATGCCTACCTAAAGGGCAGGTCAGTGGAAAAGATACTGCATGACGTGGTCGGTACGATAGAGGATACGCTCGATAAGAAAGGGTATAAGTGCGCCTTCAATAATGTGAATATATTGTCGATGGCGATGACCTAGGAGTCGATCGGCAGATAAGGAACTGGATGAAGAATATGCTGAAAAGCAGGGCCATCAATTCCTGCTTAGGTCTGAGTAGTTTGAGGATCTCCACTCTTGTTGAACCTTGTTTGTGATCAAAGTCCTTTTCGAACTCATTGACAAAGATACCAAAGTAGTTGCATAAGCTGATGGTATTATGCACTCATCAGGGAAAATATCTCTCCACGATTAGTGAACTTATTAAATCAACTATAACGGTTTGGGAGTAAATTCTTCAAAGACCGATCTAGTGCTTTTCACTAGGAAATATAAGGTTCCTGTAGTGCGATTCAGTAATTTGTTTTAACGAAAATCGAATCGTTAAAAATAGTAAACAACAAAATTGTCGATTTCGTTATTCTGTAACACTTTTAACGATACTTGTTTGGGTCAACTTAAAGACAAAAAATTTTGTGTTGTTATATTAACAACTAAAAATAGCCAAGAAGTCAACCCTATGACTTAGTCGCTCTTCTGTGGTTGTAATATGTGCTTCCAAGGTTATAGTCCGTGCTTACACGTTTTTGGGAGTAGTGATCATTTTGAAAAAAACCATTAACTGAAACATATCTTAATCAATATCAAAGAAATAATTTAATCAATCGCCGTCTTAAAATTGTTAAAAAATTTCAATTTGTCTAAAATTTTTTTGTTTTTCTTTTTTATTTGGTTTGGAGCTTTACTTTTTTTCAGTATTTCCTTGTAGAGATATGCCACGTGACAACAATAGTTATATACAATCGTTAAAGAATACTTAGTGAATCGTACAATCGTTACTGCAAACAACAAATGCTATTGTCAAGTCTTGCGATTGTCGAATCGTTAAAAGTTACTGAATCGCAGTACTGGTTTCAACCTACCACTTCTTGATGGTATCACCCTAGAACTCTCGAAAGACGCCAAGTATCTTGGCATGATCTTGGACTCTAAGCTCTCGTGGAAACGTAATGAATGAAATGGAACTCAGATGGTCCTCAATCACCACTTGTAGACTGTTAAAACTAGAGCATTATTATCTCTTGTAGGTATTATCACAAGGCACTGTACGATCGGGCATATATCGGAATATATGGGTTACCCTGGAAATATCTTTTAAAGAAATGATGAGGAAAAGGAATAATCCGTACAACACTTGTTATGTGAATGTCCGGCAATAAAAGGGTGTAGACTGAGACACCTTGGTAGGCAACTGTTCCAATGGAACGTTTGTTTTTGTTTATAGAAAGGGAGAGGAGCTTTTTTCTCATATAGGGAATCAAAATGGGCCTAAGGGCCTCCAAGTGCACTCGTAAATGCGGGCGACCCTTAGAACCTAACCTAACTCACAGGCGGACGGGAGGACGGACATTAGAATTCTTAAAATTCACAAAAATACATTTAGTACTTTTCAATCAATATAAAAAGCACTTGCAAATATTTAAATATTGATATCACCTTTCTCTGAATTAAGCATCGTTTTAAGCCCATTTAACCTCAATATAGAGACGGACATTACCATTCTGTCAAAAAAGAAGATCGTAGTAATTAATTTTTTTACATAATATTAAATAGAGAAATAAAATGTGATCATTAAAATATTGATATCACCGTTCCCTGAATTAACCGTTTCCCAAAGTGTCTCCGATTTTGCCTTACATGCATTAACGTTTAGATTTCTTTGAGACCATTCTATAGTCCTAAACAAAAGAACGCTATGTCTTACTAAATATCCAATATTCCAATATATGTTTATTTTACACTTAATAGAAGTATTGGTCCACTATTGGACAAAAGGCCCGTTCTATGGTGAACATACACAATGGTTTAGGGTATGATCATATGGTTCATCTTGAGTGACTATATTTTTACTAGTTTTTTCTTGTAGCAATGTGTTTTAGTTTTTAATGTCATCAAACAGAAATCCTTAGTGATAAAAACACTATAATTACTTTATTTTTTTCATTTTTAATAAAATGTTTAATCAAAATAATAAAACTTCATTCTTGTCTTATTTTACTTTCAGATGTAAAAACCGTGGTAAGTAACTAAACAATTGTTAAATATCTCAGATGATTATCACACATATGTACCTTAAATTCGATCTATATCCCTAAATTATATTCTAATTGTAAACCCTAACAAACACACACTAAAATAAGAAAAATTATATCAAAACTTTTTTAATTTAATAAGGAAGCCAAATTATAGAAAAACTCATTGTTAAATTTAGTCATTCTTTTGCCATAAAAACGTGAGCCCAACTTGCATGTGTTAAAAATTTTCCCATTTTGTCATACTTAAAACATCTTATTCCAGACTTAATTTAAATAATGTGTTGAATAAAATTAAAAAAGTGTGAACAACATAATCAACGAAAAACATCAGTCGTGGCCAAGAACAGCCGCTGCAGTAGCATCAGCAACATCACCAAATTTTGTCTATGTTAAACTTATATATAATTAATCAAAGCCAAAAAGGTGTCACATAACATTAATATTAACTGGCAACAAAAACAAAATAAAAACGAGTAAAAAAGGAAAAACTTTAAAACAAAATACTGCTCACGTTTTCTTAAAACAAAAATTAAAAATTAAGAAAAAAAAAAACATGAATAAACTCAGGCTGTTTGGCTGACTGGCCTAAACAGACAAACAGTCCACAGAAAAAGTTTTCATGAACACTTTTTTCTACATATTTTTTCTGGTTTCAAATAAAATAGAAAAGTTCACAAATTAACGGTCTCTAGGGGTGACAAATGTCACTTAACATTAAGGTTGGTTACGTTTTTTTTTTTTCGGTTATTTTCTTTGGAAAAAATTTACTTTTTTTGTTTAAAAAAAAAAAAAAACTCCTTAGTCTCGTAGCAATAAAACTCAACTCAACATTTTGGTATTTTACAATGATAACAACAGTTTTGTTTTAAAGACAAACATGTAGTTGACCCTTAAAAAATATTTTAATATTTATTTTCTGGTTACCACATAATATGTGTTTGAAGGGAACAAAATGGCTACAAAATAAAGCAACAAATAAACCCTTTTTTTTGAGACTTTTTAAGGAATATATTAAAATGTGTTAAAAAGATTACAAAACCTATATTTAGGCATGCACACATTCTTTATTTTTTTATTTTGGGTTTAAAAACATACAGTTTCATATATATGTAGGTACTTATGTATGTATATATTTCTATACCTTAAGGATACTTGTGTCAATTGTCACTTGATTAAACAAAACGCCAGTAGGAGTTAAAATAAGCAAACAAATAGAAACAAAATAAGTAAACAAAACTTTCATACATACTTTGTCAATTGTAAATGCTGGATATCCCTGTAGTTTTAGTTTTAGTGTTAATGTTTATTTATTTTATAGATCTTAAATTTATATAGTTAGGGGTCATATATCACTTATGTGTCAAAAGCAATTAATTAGCTTTATTGTTTCAAGTTATAAAAGGTGTAATCAGTTAAAAAAATTATCATTAGAATTTAAATCTGCCAAAAGTTATTTTACTTGCCATAAGTAATATATTTTCATGTGAATTGTGGTTTACTCTTTTTATACCCACCATCAAAAAGATGGGGGTATATTGATTTTGTTATTCCATGTGTAACATGTCGAAGAAATCATCTAAGACCCCACAAAGTATATATTTTCTGGGTCCTGGTTAGATTCTGAGTCGATCTAGCTATGTCCGTCTGTCTGTCTGTTGAAAGCAGGATAGAGCTCGAACGGGGCAACGTAGGGAGACGAAATTTGCCACAAATATTTATCTTATACAAGGTTTATTTGGTATTGAAAATGGGCAAAATCGGTTAATAAACAAAAAAGTTATGTGCTAAAAACTAGAAACACAGGGTGTCCGTTAAATACTTTTCTGCTGATATTTCTTCCATAAAAGCACGTACGACAACGAAATTTTGTACGTATAGTTCGGGGGTCGATATAAACTCAGAAAGCAAAAATGGGCGTGGTCCGCATACTTTGCCGCCCACCTCCCATATAAGGTGAAAATCAACGAAATTGTGTTCAAATAGTTCAAGGACCAATGTAAAGTCGGAAAAAAAGATGGGCGTGGTCCGCCCACTTTACTGCCCACTTCACCGCCCCCTTCCATATAACGTAAAATTTGAAAAAGTTGATGGTGGGTATATAGATTCGGCCGGGCCGAATATATTCGCGCTTGTTTTTTTTAGTTTTTAACTTGGTGAGCTTCGTATTGGACCTAAAATTCTTGTAAAATATTTAACAAGATTCATACAAAATTCTGTATAATATTGCTGCGAAAAATCATATAAGTATCTAGATCCGATAAAAAGTTATAATAATCTACACACAGAAAAAAGATAGCTTGGAAAACAGTTAGGATAATAACAATTTTATAATATTAATCGTAATTCTATGTAACTTATTAAAAAGTTATTAATTCTATAGATTTTCTATATTTATGACCATAAAGTCATAATTTTTATTAAATGAGAGTTCTTGAAATTAATAAATTAGTTATTACAACCAATTACTCCCATTATAGAAATAAAATTTAGTATTTAGTCATCGCAATCGAACTAAATTCTTATAATGACGCGTACTGCAGAATACTACTCTAATAGCAATAAATATAATGATTGGAATATCATATTTTGTACTAAAAATATCCATTTGGTTTTAGTGTTCGTTAATTCAGTTAGGGCAAAAGAAAATCGTTGAGTTAGCTTAAATTAAATAATTCTAATATCCAGCTTGTTTTGAAGTTTTACAAATATACATACATAGAACAAACCAAAATTTAAATTTTAAAAAATAATTGAAATAATCTTCTATATAATGGATATTCAAGAAAATGGAGAGATACTGACGTAAAAATGGTAAGATTTTGCAAAAATATACGTACAAATAAAATATTTTCATATTTTCACTTCCTTTAGGCGATGAACGAGTTTACCATCCAGATTCTTTGGAAACAAAAATAAAAAAAAATTTTAAAGCCAATCAGAATTTGCGTATACAGAAGGTGTGGGGAATCAATATTGTTTTCAAGAACATCAAATTAAAAAAATCTAATGGTTAACGATTGGCCAGATGCACAATCATGGACAAAAACATGTTTTGTTCTAAATTTAATGTATAAATATATTAATTTATTGTTAATGTATGTTTAAAAAAATGACAAAAATAATAAGAAATAAAATGAAAATAAAAATATTTTTGAAGTTTTGTTATTAATCGAATGATTCAGTTGTCGAAACCGAATTATTAGACCTTTGTGGAAGTTGCCGCCACTGTTATTTCAGTCATTACAGCTACAAAAAGTGATCACATCTCCCAATAAATTGATATTCCCAAATGAAATATTTAGTAATTATAATAGAAAAAAGCGATAGTTGATGCAACCGACAAAATTCGATTGGCAAAAAATTCGGTTGCCACAATGAATCTGTTTTCTCTGTGTAGGTTTATTTAAAAAAGTGTTTACTTATAAAATCTCAACGTAGAATCATGTAAAGCTAACCTCGAGGTGCTTGGGGTTATGATGTCTCCACAAGCGCCATTCAAACTTTGTTAATTTTCCACAATTTTTTATTTGTAAAATTTTTAAAACGCAAAACTGGAACTAAAAAAAAAAAAAATCGAGATAGAATGATATAGTCGGTCAAGCCCGACCACTTTCACCATTACGGTGAAAGTGGGTTTATATAGGAGCTATTATAAATTATGTACCAAACCTCATAAAATTTAGCATTGTGATTCCTACTTAACCCAATTTGACCTAGCGCACCTATATGGTAACGCAAACAACGGTTAGATAAAAAGCTACATAGCGCAGAAAATATTCAAAATTTTGAAAAAATTTTAATTACATTTCATCATATGGAAACTTGTTAATAATATTTGCATAATTGAAGGTCATTAACAGTGTTGCCAGTTTAGCCTTTTTAAGGCTAAATCTAGCCTTATTATTTTACTTTTAGCCTCAAAATTTTCGTTTTAGCTTCTAGCTTTTTTTCTAGCCTTTTTTAATTCTTAGCATAGCTTTAAAAAGGCTAAAAAGTTACTAATTTTATATTTACAGAATCATCAATTTAAGTATTTTTGTGTATTAATCCGCACAAAAAAACGAAATTATTTATATGTAACGAAAATTTTCGCCTGCGGCGCTTCATTCTACAAGAATATTTTCATTATTTTTTAACAAACTTTATTACTCATAGGAACTATTTATGTTATATTTATAAATCCACTAATATATTTTTAAGAAATATCAAAAACTAATGAGAAGAAAAAATAAATGAGTTTTCAAATAAAAAAAATTGATTAGCTTTTTTCTGGCTTTATTTTTAGAGACATTTAGCCTTTTCTGACTTTTTTTAAAGCTTAATTTACCTTCTTTTTTTCTTAAGTCGTGGCAACACTGGTCATTAGTATCATGCGTTTGGAAGCAAATGATCCTTTTTGAAACCCTTAAAAAAATTATTGTTAAAAATGTGAAAAATTAACGACATGGAGAAGTAAATCATAAATTTTTTGAAACTATGTAAATTTTCAGAAAAATGTTTTTTAATTTTTATATAAACAACAAGTACTATATTATACTGGTATAAATGAATAAAATATATAAAATGTTTTTATCCTGTTTTTTATGGACAATCTATCAGCGTTACCATATGGGTGCGCCAGGCACTACATGGAATTATTTTTCGTAGTGCAATCCTTTGAAAATTTTGTTAAGAAATGTAATTTTTTTTCTTCATAAAAAAGTGTTTTTCCGGAAAATCGTTCTTCAATGATGCTTGGAAGAACTTAAAAGTGACAATGATGAATATGTCTGAAGGATTTTCATCGATCGGACTAAAAATTATGGTGATATTAGTGACGAAGGCGATGCTAGTAACGTTTCTTACATTTTTGGTCAGCATCAGGGAAAATAGAAAGGAAGTCTTAAATAATTATAGTTTAGGACTCCAAAAGTCATTTGCTACTCTGTAAATTATATTTAGTGAAAATCCTTCAATATTCAAAGGCAGATTCTTGTATATTATGTATGAAAACAATTTTGAATCTTGCCAGTTAAACATTGTTTTTATAAAATTGTATTAGATTTTTAACACATTAGATATAAATGACTGGACAAGGGAAAATATTTTAATGTTTATAATTAAGCAAACCATTAAAGTTGATGACATATTTTATTTAATTCACCCATTTTTTCTTTTAGTGTATTTTTTTTTTTTATTTATATACTAACACAACTACAAAAATGGCGATTAATCTAAATTTTAAAATTAATATTTTGAAAAAGAAATTGATGCTAGGTAAAAAAGATAAAAGAAGCATCATTATCTGTAATATTTTTCACTCTCCGTGTAGTGCGCCGTCAAAGTCACAGATTTCTTTTAAATTTTTTTATCACAGTGGTAAAAATGGAAAATTGAACTTTTTCAAGTTTATATTTTTGCATTTAATTTCAATAATAAGTATTTAGAAACATATTTACTAATTTTTTGTTAACAAATTTTTTTTTTTTTTTTTTTTTTGGAAAAATATTTTTAATATTTATTAAAAAAAAATTGGTCTAAGAACAAACAAAGACAAAGTCTAATATTTATACTTGATATCTCAGCAAAAAAAAAAATAAGCTTCCAAAAAAGGAACATTTTCACTACTTAAAAAGTAGAACTAAGTACATATTTTTAACTTTTCGGAAATTCTTAATAATTACTTCAAAAAGTGGAAATAAATTAATTTTTAGAGGGCACAAAGTTTAATAATGTCTAAGAAAATTAAAATGTTTTGCGATTTCAAAAAAATTCAATGGAAATATGCCTGTTTTTTGAACAAAAATTAAATTATTATATATTTAAAATTAACGATTATTTAACTTATTGATTTGCATTATTTAAAAAGAGATCTATATAAAATTTTACAAAAATATTGAAAACGAGTAAGAAAAATGCAGACGTGTAAGTTTAAATCACTTTAATGCACAAAAATAGTGTAGAATTGGCACTGGCGTAATAGGTCCTTATACATTCACGAAATTTATTAATACGATTTATTAATAAATATTTAGCAGATGATCGTATTTATTAATACGATCATCTGCTAAAAAAATTATGAAAATACAGACATATTTAAGACATATATAAACGTTTGACCCATTATCAAGGGCTCAGTGAAATAATAGTTCAACCATTTTTAACATGTTATAGTATTAGCCCAAGAAAAACTCACGTACCGAATTTCATTAGGTTATCTTTAAAACGGCGAACTACAGACTATCTTAAATATTGGATATTGATGTACAGATAGCCGGACGGATAGTGGTTTAGGATAAAAAAATATTTATAAATTCAGAAAGTATTTATTTGACATACTAGTGACACAATAATTACAACAAAATTATCAATAATGCTCTCTACATCTTCCCTGAATTAAACGCCTTTTTTGACGATTCTACCCTAATGTGACATTTAAGTTTTGAGTAAGTCAGACCACATACAACCACCAAGAGCGGGTTCACAGGATCCCAATGTTGGTCACCTTAGGTATGAAAATTATTAAAAACGATCCTGATTCGTTACATCTGAGTCGATTTAAACGATTTTTATATGAGAGCGTTTAGTTTATTGGGCTTCAAAGATTAAATTGTTTTCTTTTTAACGTAACATTCACTCGATTTTTTAGTTTTTTTTATCTTATTAAAACAAATAGTAAAAAATAGAAAACATGTGTTATAAGTTAAAAAATAAATCAAATTTTAATTATTATTTTTAATTTATTGTTTGAAAAATAAAACTTTACTTTGATTTTAATTTTATCATACAAAAAATAATATTACTTTTCCTTTTTTTAATAAAAATCAAAAATAAAAATCAGCCATTGATTTTTAAAACATAAATAAAAATAAAAATCAAACAACCCAGGAAAAATTTTAGAACATGATCTAAAAACATAAGTTCTAGAACTGGTGTAATCAGAACCACTTCAGATTCTTTAATAACATTCTCAGAACTAGTGTTATCACAACCAATTCTGACACTAATGTAGTAGAACATTATTCAGATTCTAAATTCGTTTTAAGGAATGTTTTAGAGAACTAGTGCTTAAGAACTAATTCTGTATGACTTCTACATCACTTCTGAGAACAAATTACTGGTTCTCGAATGACTTCCTAGAACTGTTTAAAATACTTATATAAAAAATTTCAAAAATTAAAAAAAGAGTATTTACAAAATGAATAAATGAAAAAATAAAAAAACAGATTCTGAAACCGGTTCCTAACACTTCCATGGAACTAGTTCCGAATGTGACAATTTCGAACAAAAATCACTGATTAAAGAACTAGTTCTAGATCTGTTCCATAGAATAGGTACTGGCTAGCTAGCACTTCCACAGAACTAGTTCTGGAGATGACAATTTCAAACAAAAATCATTGGTCGTAACGCCAAAGTAGAACAAGTACAGGCTATTTTCATGTGTTCTGGAACTAGTTGTAGAACTAATACAATTTTTCCTGGGAATAAGTTTTATATTTTCAAATGGGAAGAAAAAATATTATATGATTTATATTTTTGTTTTTAAACAATATAAATATCATGTATTTGAATTTATATTCAAATATAGAAGAAATAAATATGTAGACGAAGTTTTTAAATCAATTACGACCAATATACGAACTCTTTGAGATATCTAACATTTCCCCCTTAAAAGTATATTGTACAATAACTCGAGAACAGGTTGTCCGATTTAGCGACACCAAAAAATGCAGAAATCTCTTTTAAAAAATAAAATCTCTTTTAAAAAATAAAACCAGCAAAAATGTGCAGTTTTTAAAAATTTATTGTAAAGCTGTTAACACTATGGATAAAATAGATTTATGATCAAAATTGATATCTTGTCGATCGAAACAAGAATCTGTTTTTACTTTTTTCTATCACTCACTGATTTCTTTTCATGGGCATGACTACTAAATCCACCTCAATCAACGGTCACACTGGTAAAATTAGAGAACGATTTGTCTGTTGTTGTATCGAACATAACGTTCTCGATTTATGGTGAATGTCCTAAATTATAGCCGAAATATAATAAGCGCGAAAGATTTTTATCAAATACTTCTTGAAAACTTCGCTCGGAATGTTTTTGAACTTAATTCTGAACGGAATAATTTTCTCTTATCAATTTCATTTTATTTTTAGATCAAATATAGAAAAAAAATTGCAGTTATCTACATTTTTATTAAAATTGGCAAATTCAAGTTCACCAATAAATCATAAAAATCATTTTATGATTTTTATTTTTGTGGAAAAAGATAATTTTTATTACTGAGAAATAAAATAAAAATCAAAAATGAAAGTTATTACACAATAGCTTCAATAGCGTTATAACAAATGCTACGGTGTGCTCAGAATGTCTCTAACAAATTTCCTTCATATTAATTTAGAGTTTTCTCTCGTGTATAGACGTGTTTTTACATTGCTCTACTAAAAATAATAATTTCTTAGTGAAGTGCTGTGAAAATAATAGTGTATATAGTTGAAACAAAAGATAAGTAAAAAAAAAGCGAATGGACGCTTAACAAATCTAAAGCATTTATACATAAATTAATTATAAAATATTTATATTTTGTTACATTGTTAACTTAATATCTGCATATTAAAATTTAAGAAAGAATACAAAACAAAGTACAACACAAAAAAATATATACAAATATACATTTGTGCTTGTGTGTTAATGAGTTGCTCTAACTCTCTATTAAGTGAGAGGAGACTCAGTACAAATGGTAAAAACGCATACATTGTATTGAGCCCCTTAAACAATAATAATAATTTATATGATACACAAAAGAACAGGAATTATTTAACCGCAAAAACAACAAATGAGAGATCTCCTCTCTCTAGTGCAATTACTAGTGCGCCAAATTGTGTAGAATATAGCACAAAAGAAAATCAGAAATATAAACAAACAACTAGTTTAATGGTTGATGAAAAAAGTAGTACACAATTGAATGACAATTCAAACAATAATTATTATAATATTAACACTGTTAATACCATTAGCGGTAACAAAAGTGTTCTGGCAAAAGATAATAGTGAAATAATTTCTCCATCACGGCAATCAATGAAAAATACTGGTGCCATACCAAAGAATAATAATAATTTAGTGAACTCAGGACATAACAAAATTCCAACAGGGATGGACCGTTATATTACCATCACTAAACGTAAGTCCAGCCCTAGGACATTAAAACTTGAACCAAATCCAAAACAACAGAAAAAAAATGAGGTAAGTCAAAATCGGTTCTCGATACTGGATAACCAAGAAAGTGAAGTTGAATCTGCAAAGAGTACCAAAAATTATAAGCCTCCTCCACTCTACTTGCGCGAGCCTACTACTAACGCTCTAGTAAAAAAGTTGTCCCAACTTGTAGGCAAAGAAAATTTCTACGTAGTTTCTCTACGAAAAGGGAATGTTTCTGAAACTAAAATTCAGACATTCACAGAAAAAAACTATAGAATTATAGTTGACTGTTTTGATAGTGAAAAAAGAAACTACTATACATATCAACTAAAGAGCACAAAAGGCTTATTGGTTGTCATTAAAGGTATTGACAGTTCTGTACCGGCTGATGAGATTAAAGAAGCTCTTGAATCTGAAGGCTATGAAGTGAAGTCCGTTCACAATATAATTAATAAAAATAAGGTACCTCAACCAATTTTTAGAGTTGAAATATCTTATAATTCTTCCCGATTGAAGAAAAAGAGTGATACACATCCCATATACGGTTTAAGATACCTTCTAAATCGCAAGATAGTTGTGGAAGAACCAATTAAACGCAAAGGTCCCCCACAGTGCTTAAATTGTCAGGAATATGGACACACTAAGTCCTTCTGCAAATTGCCATCAGTTTGTGTTAGATGTGGAGATATCCATAAAAGTCTGGAATGTCCCCATTCAAAAACAGACATCAGTGCAAGAAAGTGTAGCAATTGTGGTCAGAATCACACTGCAAACTACCGTGGTTGCCCTGTGTATATTCAAATTAAAGGGACTTCAAAGGCAAGAAGACCTGTATATGCTCAATATCAGGATTCTAATTTTCCAAGCCTCCCTAATGGACCTACTTCTAGTGCACAACATAGAAGTAACCTGAACACGAATCGGCAATTGTCGTATGCTCATACGGTAAAAGAAGGTTCTACTACACAAATGAAATTAAACGTAGAAGGAAATGCTCAATTTCCAAATACTTTCAATAAGGGTTCAGTAATTCCCAACCAAACTCATAAAAATAATGAAAATAATGCTCCATTATTTTCATATGCTCACGCTTTAAAAGAGGGTTCAGTAATTCCCAACATAAATTCTCAAAGCTCTATTGAGAAACTAATTGAAACCATGAACAGTTTTATGTCAAATATGCAAAATATGTTACAGCAATTAATGCAAAATCAAAGCATGCTCATGCAGATTTTGCTAAGTAAAAAATGAATTCCTTAAGAATATGTTACTGGAATGCTAACGGCCTTAGCCAACATAAACACGAAGTCCAACAATTTTTAACGTTGCAAGATATTGATCTGCTACTGGTATCTGAAACTCACTTTACTCAAAAGAACTGTTTCAGAATAAATGGCTACTATACCTATGACACAAAGCAGCCTAACGGTAGGGCATGCGGAGGGACAGCAATATTAGTTCGTAAAGATATAAAGCATTTTCCAATGCCAGAATACAGAACGGATCATATTCAGGCCACTTCAATAAATATTCCCGATAACAATATAACAATATCCTCTATATATTGTCCTCCAAGATATTCTATTAATCGTAATCAATTTCTTGATTATTTTGCAACTTTAGGCCCAAGATTTATAGCAGCAGGAGACTATAACGCAAAACATACCTTTTGGGGCTCTCGTCTAACAACTCCCAGATGTAGGCAGTTATTTGAAGCAATATCATCCAGCAAACTAGATTCCATATCTTGTGGCCAACCTACTTACTGGGCTACAGACCTCAATAAGGTTCCCGATCTTATCGACTTTGCTGTAATTAGAAATGTAAAACGTGAATGTATATCAGTGATTCCTTCACTTGATCTTTCGTCAGACCATATACCAACGATCCTGACACTGATTAATAGTCCAAGTCACTTTGAAACTCAAAGCTCTTGTTTCCCAAACAAGAAAACAAACTGGTTAAAATACAAAATGTACATAAGCTCCCACTTACCACAAAATATTCCACTGAAAAGCGAAAACGAAATACAATCTGCAGTTAATATCTTCACGGATATTCTGACTAATGCAGCTATATTATCCACACCTTCGCGTTTCTCACGAAGGCCAAAATATATTAAATGTTGCTCAAATGTTGAATCTCTTATTAGGGAAAAAAGGCAACTAAGACGTCAATGGCAAGATTCTCGATCACCAGCCGTCAAAACTAGACTTAATCAATGTATCAAAAGATTACGCTTCGCTCTGAAGAATCAAAAAGAATCCAAATTGAAAACATATCTGCAAAACTTAGACTCTACTAAGGAAACTGATTATAGTCTATGGAAGGCGGTGAAAAATATGCAATGCCCTATTGCATATGAGTCTCCCATACGCCTCCAAAATGGCCAATGGGCAAAAAGTTCTAATGAAAAAGTTGAAGCATTCGCTAGTCATTTAGAACACGTTTTCACTCCAAATAATACAGGTTCAACTCTAAGACCTGTTGTAGTTAGCGACCATATTCACTCTCCATTAAAATTCCGGCTCTCTGCCGTGAAATTAGCAGTAAAAGGTCTGAAGGCAGGAAAATCTCCCGGAACGGACAAAATTACCAACACAATGATTTGTTTCTTGCCAAACTCGGCTCTAAAATTTATTTTATTCATTTTCAATGCCATTTTACGTACTGGCTACTTTCCAAGTACTTGGAAGTTGTCAGAGATAGTAATGATACCCAAACCTGGAAAAGACGTCACTCAAGTAACATCTTACCGTCCAATAAGCTTATTATCAATTTTTTCGAAATTGTTTGAGAAATTGCTCCTTGAGAGCCTATTATTACATCTTAATAATAATAACAGTATACCTAACCATCAGTTTGGTTTTAGGAGAAAACATGGTACTATTGAACAAGTGCATCGAATTACAACTCTCATCAGAAGAGGTTTCGAGAGCAAACAGTATTGCTCTGCGTTATTTATTGACATATCTCAAGCTTTCGATAAAGTCTGGCACGACGGACTAATACATAAAATGACCACGTTACTTCCACAGGACGTTCATAAGTTACTAAAAAACTATAAAATAAATAGATCTTTTCAAATAAGATCGAAAGATGTGATTTCTTCACGCAGAAAAATTTCCGCAGGAGTACCTCATGAAAGTATTTTAGGGCCTCTTCTTTATATACTATATACGGCAGATATGTCCACGAGCCCTATGACTCATACATCAACTTTTGCAGATAATACTGCTTTTGTAAGTATGCATACAAATCCGGTGATTGCATCCGAAAAACTCCAATCTCATATCACTGAGCTGGAAAAATGGCTATATAAATGGAAGAACAATGTGAATGCTTCGAAATGTGTCCATATAACATTTACCTTACGCAGGGAAAGTTGTCCCCCCATTCGAATAAACAATGTCCAAGTACCTGAACAGGATAAAGTAAGGTATCTTGGTATTCACCTAGACCGGCGTTTAACATGGACTTGTCATATAGAATCCAAAGTTACTCAAATAAAACTAAAATCTGCCCAAATTCATTGGTTAATTGGTCCAAAGTCAGCCCTAGACTTGGACTATAAAGTACTGTTATATAAAGCAGTAATAAAACCTATATGGTTATATGGCATACAGCTCTGGGGAACAGCCTCTTCATCAAACATTGAAAAATTACAGAGAAGACAGTCCAAACTCCTAAGAATAATAACAGGTGCACCATGGTACGTCAGAAATAGCAACATCCACAAGGATCTCAATATTCCTACAATTCGTGAGGAGATAAAGAACAGTAGCATCAAATATATGAAAAAATTATCTGAACACCCAAACCCTCTCGCTAGGGATCTGCTAACTTTTAAGGGTCACAGACGCCTAAGAAGAATGGAAACACTGGATCTTGGAAGATAATACTACTAATGAAAACTCTACGTTGGATTTTGCAGTGGCAATATCAACAATAATTTAAGTTTAGGTTAAGATTTTAATACTTATTGTAAATTTCTGAAAAAGAAAGATTCAATAAAAACTAATATATATGTAAAAAAAAAAAAAATATTGATTTTTAATCATTATTTTTGGTCCCCCAAAGGCGAATAGTTGAACTTGATGCGTTTTGATGTGCTAAACACAAATCTGCTTTCAGTTTTTCTCCATCTGGTCTGGATTTTTTTTGTGGGCGTGTCTAATATTTCGCCCCTCGTAAGGCCATTACTCTAGTATATTTCCTCATAACTCAAGAACGATGTGTACGATTGACATAAGTGATACCCCAAAAGATGCGGACTAAAAATATCTTCAAATCCCCCCAAACTTCATATTTTTATGTACTTACTCAATAGTTTCGGAGTTATTTTGTAATAATGTCCGAAAAAAAAAAACTTCTTTATGCAAAATTTTAGATTTTTTTTTGTTACTAAAATATCTTTTTAAAAGTGAAAGCATCAAAAATGTTTAAGTTTATCAAAGCTGGTAATGCTGCGAATAAAATAAGGCATGTATCATCAAAATCAATGCACAAATCTTAATTTTATTCACAGTTAAGTAAAAATACCAATGTATATTGAGTAGAAATACAGTGGTGGGCAAAAAAATTTTTTTTTTATTTTTTCTTGAAACAAAAATAGGTGGACTAGATGAATTTTGACGAGTTAAACAAGAATCTGTATTCACTTTTTTTTGTATCACGTGCTATTTTTTATGGGCATGACTAATGTCATCACCTTATTCCGCGGTCAGACTTTAAAACTCGAGAATGGTTTGTACAATTTGGACTACAACTCAAGAACCGTTTCCACGATTTTGATAAATGATACACCAAAAGATGCATACGAAAATTGTCTTCTAGGTTTGTTAACATAATTTATTATTAATTAAAGAATTTCAAAGTTATGGATCAAAATTTTAACGATTTGTTTTTTTTTTTTTTTTTTTTTTGCTGCTAATTACCGAATAACTACGGAAATATTAACTGAACAAAAAATTATGTAAATTCGGCTCAAAAATAATTTAAGTCGCTATATATTGGAGTTTAATTTATCTTAATTGGACAAACCGTTCTCG
The DNA here is from genome assembly GCA_951394005.1 of Protophormia terraenovae. Lineage (NCBI taxonomy): Eukaryota > Metazoa > Arthropoda > Insecta > Diptera > Calliphoridae > Protophormia > Protophormia terraenovae. The sequence goes on from OX596077.1 coordinate 105,018,734, forward strand.
AATAATACAAGTGTGACTGCCTAAAGACGGGGTCATAGAAATCAAGTCCACAACAAAAAATCATAACGTGATAGAAAAAAACTGAGAGCTAATTCTTATGCATGGGTATTCTAACTTAACTGTGAATGCAAGCAAGATTTGTGCATAAATTTTTATGATACGTGGCTTTATTTACTCATAGTTCTACCAGCTTTGAGATAAAGATGATAAACTGAAACATTTTTGATGATTTCACTTTTAAAAAGAAGTTTTAGTAAAAAAAAGAAATCTTGAATTTAGCATGAAAAAATTTTTTTCGGAGACTTATTCCGCATTTTGGTGTCTCATTTATAGAATTTATGCCGTTCTGATGGGAAAAATCTGAAAGCAGATTCGAGTTTAGCATACGGAATTCCACCTAGTCCACATATTTTTTTTTCGAAGGAGCACAAAAAAAGATTTTTTTTGTCGACCAGTGTTATAACATTTTCTGATTTGAGAAATTAATTTAAGAAATATGGAATCCCTGGTTCTCACAGGAATTTTTTTAAATTTTTGTTTCCTCTAGAATATTTTATATTTATCAATAATAAACTAATCAGGATAGGATATGCAGATTTTATTTCTATTTTATTTTTTTAATCGCACAATGTGCGTTGGTTTTGAAGGTAGGTATTATTCTAAAATAATGTTATGTTAAAAATTTAATTAAATTAAATTAAAACATGATAAATTAATCTAATATCAATATGAACGACTTCTTAAATAAAACCTATAATACATGATTAACGCTCCTTACTTATCCTTATAATATTTAGGTTATTGAACCAATATAATAATTTTTCGTTATTTAAATAAATAACTAATATTTATTTCAATATTTGCAACAAAAAATTGAAACAAATAGCAACAATTAAATACAATATTTGTAGTTGTGAGCTATAGAAAATTAAACCAAAATATCCTGCCACTTGTTTCGTTTACCATTTCTTTCCTAACAACAATTTTTGCTTGATGTTATGTATTTTTTCTTTTTTTTTTTTTAAGTTTTATTTTCACTTGTTTTCATATTTTTTTGTTTTCACGCTCACCACCCCCTGGAGCCATAAGAAAACGGAAACGGATGTTGGTTTTTGCAGTTGGTTTTTGTAATCGTGACGTTACTGCTGTTGATATTTCTGATGTTGCCACTGCTACCACTCAGTTCTATAGTGGCTCGTTGGTTGTGGCTGCTTGAATGAACTTTGTGGGGTTGCATTTAAAAAATATACAAAACATTGAATTTTTTTCTTTGCCACTCTCATCATTATCATCATTGTGGCGTTAAATGTAACTCAGAGAGCCGTAGTCAGAGTCAGAGCAGTGAATTAAGTAAATAAAACAATAATTAACTAATTTAAATTCAAACCATACAACAAGTGCTTCCTTTTTTAATTCAACTCAACGAATTTCTTTTGGTGTCTATGTATGTGTGTGTGTGTGTGTGTGTGTATTTCTCTTTGTGGTCCTTCTTAGCTGGGAAATGTAGAATTCGAATGGAAGTAAGTAAAATTGAAGAAAATAAAAAAATGTAAAATTTGAAACAGTTGTGTCTGTATGAATGTGTATGTATGTGTGTGTGTATGTCAGAGTTTTATTTTACTTACTCCTGGTCGCTTTAAAAAGTATTTTGTGTTATAAAAACCCATTAATGTTACTTTGTCCATGATTTAGTAGAGATAAGTCATTCAAAAAGTTCTTCTTAATCATCATCATCATGATCATGATGATGCTGGATTTGTTTTTTTATTTATTTATATTTTTTTTTGGTTAAATTTGTGGCTAAAAAGTGGGTTGGTTGTTTGGAACATTAGTGTTGTTGGTTGTTAGTGATTGGGTTGAGGGTATACAAATGTGTTCGTGCTTCATTTTTTTTTTTTTCTCATCCAAAGAAGTTGTGATAAAATATTAGACATTTGTTGCTGAATAAAGAATGTGAAATTAGGAAAATTTGTTTTAAATTGTCAACTAAGTGTTGGTATTTTTTCTCATTCACTTTTATATTAATTTTCATGTTGTCTTCCTCTTTTGTTTAGTGTTTTTTGTTTCTTTTCCTTTCGGCAAATGTTTTTCGATACACTTTGGTAGATACCAACAACAACATTCCAGAACAGATAATTAATTTTAATGAATAATTAAATAAAAGTATCTGTATGTATTTGTAAATATTTACATTTTTTTTTATTTAAGTATAACACTTGCAGAGTGTTGGCAGAAAGTTTATTTGCTTTACTGGCCAATTAATGGGAAATAAGGCTTAACAAATAAATAGTTAATCAGAAACGAAGGATGTTTGTGAAATGTAAATAAATATTTTTGTATAGAGGAAAAGCTATATGGGTCATTATTAAAAATGTTTGATTTTAGACCCTTCCAAAAAAAAAAAAAACGAGAAAAAAAGGTATAGTCGGTCAAGACCGACCATATAATACCCTACACCATTATGTATGATCATAAAAATTCGGGAAGGAGACCTATATAAGATCAACACTTTTACTAAATATACAAATACAGAATAATGCGTTGATACTAACATCTACTTGATTTTATGCACTTTAGGATGATTCTCGGAAGTGGGTTTATATAGGAGCTATGGTAAATTATGGACCGATTCTAATAAAATTTGGCAATATTGTTTCTATTTATATAAAACTTATTTGTGTCGAATATTAACTGATACTAAAATTAGTATGGGATTTATGCAATTTTAAGGTGATTTTAGGAACAGGGGTTTGTATGGGAGCTATGGTTAATCGTGGACCTATCTTTATAAAATTTGGTACAATCATTGATACTTATACAAAACTTGTTTGTACCGAATTTCATTAAAATACTCCTATTTCTAAGGCATTTTTTAGTGTTGAAACTTAAATCCGGGAGGACATTTGTATGGGGGGTAGGCGAAATAGTGGACCGATCATAACCAATTTCAATAGGCTTGGTCCTTGTATCATAAAAGTCCAACATGCCAAATTTCATTCAATTATCTTAAAAATTGCGACCTGTACTTTGTGCACAGCCAGCCGTCCAGCCAGACGGACGGACGGACATCGTTAGATCGATTTAAAATGTGATTCTGAGTCGATTGGTATACTCTAAGGTGGGTGTTGGATAACTCATTCTATGCGTTACAAACATCAGCACAAACACATAACACCCCAACCACCTATGGTGGTGTAGGGTATAAATATGTTTCATGTTATTAGAGTAGCATGGTATTAAAACATTTAGTTTAGTGTATCACATTTAAGGATTTTCAAGTAAAATTTAAAACATTTTCTTTCTATTTAAAATTTATCGGGCATTTTGGTGTGAAAAAGTTGGAGTTGTTTTTAATTCTCAGATTTTAAACAAGTTATTTATAAGGTTGCTCGTGTTGTCTTTATATTTTTCATAAAATATTTCAGAAAAGTGCTAAAAATTACCTAAGAGGAAATAGTTTTTATACTCACCATCGAAAAGGGTATATTTTGTCATTCTGTGTGTAGCATGTCGAAAAGATGAAAAATATTTGAGAGTTGAAAGAATATTACCATCTTTAAACTACCACCTTTAAATAACCCAAAAATGTTAAAGTTTCAACTTCAGATTAATATAACTTTTTATCGGAAAAATATAGTTATATGATTCTGGCAAAAATATTATTTACAATTTTATAAAAAATTTAGTAGATAAGCTTAAAAAAAATATTCCAAAAATTTGGTTCAAATTTGCTTTTACCTATTTATAGGAATCTACAAGGACTGTCTACATGTAAGTTTTTTTTTTTTATATTCAAATAAATGAATTTTTTTTTTTTTTTTTCGAATTAAAAAAAGAAAGTAACTAACTTTGGTGACCCAAAAAATTTAGACCTGATGGAAAAAGACTGAAAGCAGATTCTTATTTAGCACATCAAAATTCATAAAGTCCATTTATTTGTCTTTGGGAGAGGATGTTTTTGCCGACCAGTGTTATTGGTCTCTTTTGGAGATATAAATATCTATTTTTTTCTATTCTTTGGATTCTGTACAAAATTCTAAATAATTTGCTTGCAAGGATCATATAATTGTGTGGTTTAGATAAAAAGCTATATTATTTTGAAGTAGAAAATTTGAAATAAATTGTGATTTTTTTCAAAAAGATGGTAACATTTTTTCACTTTAAAATCCATTATTTTCCGCTGGACAATACATTTTTTCTTCAAGTTTCTAAAAGAATACTTAACACAAATGCATGCAAAACAAATCCAAGGGCGGTTGGGGTAACAGTCTCTCCGCTACACTTATTAGAATTTTGTTAATTTGAATTTTTGTTTATTTAGTTTTTTGTGGAGCACAAAAATGTCAAAGCTGATATTAAAATAAAAATACCTTGGAAACTTACCTCCGTATGTAAGCTAAACACACAAAAAATATTTAATAAGCCACGCCTCCTATAACGACAGGGTGACCATTTTACTCAAAAAAGTCAATTTTTGAAGCAAGGTTTCCCCGAACTGGAGTTTTGGGTATTTCGGAATAAGAAAATGGGAATCTATTTATTTTCTTCTTTTAATGACAAACTTTTTTATATTATACTAAAATTTCACAATGATAGCTCAATTAAGGTAGATTTTATTTACGTTCAAATATTAATTTTTTTTTTTTTTGAAAAACAACACTAAATACAAAAAATTTTCGTTTTTTGATCAATTAAATGAAAACGTTTAGTTGGAATACTTTATTATTTATATGTTATTATTTTTCAAGTAATAATATTTCCAACGATTTTAAATACTTGCATAAATACTTTACACAATCGTCTAAAAACTAACTAAAACTTTACCCCCTTCGGCAAAATTTGCACATTTTCCTTCAATTTCTATGGTAAATGTGTGCTGAAGCGTTCTATGCACATAAGTGCACACAGTTTCAACGTGTTTTTATACCCTTCACCAAAGGTGTAAAGGGTATATATAAGTTTGTCATTCCGTTTGTAATTCTCACAATTTTCGTCGGAGAGCAAAAAAGTTTACATTTTCGGGATCCTTGTAAGAAATGATGACGATAGGACCATGTCCGTCCGTCCGTCCGTGTGTCGGTTGAAATGGTGTTTATGAAGCCCACCGATAACTGACATATATAATATATACATCAAACGATCGGAAATGCTTTCGAGAATTTTGCTATTGGAATTCAGCAAGATCGGTTCATACAATGTGGAGATATGTTAAAAAACCGGTTTTTAGAACCGGTTTTCCAGTTTCTGAAGCCTCTGTATATACTAGGGACTTTGTTTTTACAAAGAGGTCTCGGACATTTTTTTTCTAAATTTTTGTTCTGAAAAAATGAAATAAATCGGTTCAATAATAACGGAGATATCGGACAAAACGCATTTTTTATTTTTTGAAGCCCTGGTTTAAGCTATAGATTTTTATTTTTATACAGATCGGTCACAAATATTTTTTTAAAATTTCGGTTTTTTGAATCAGCAGGATCGGTTTATAAATGGCGGAGATATGCTTTAAAAACCGGTTTTTGGAACCGGTTTTTCAGTTTCTGAAGCCTCTGTATATACCAGGGACTTCGATTTTTTAAAGGGGGCTCGGAAATTATTTTCTGAATTTTTGTTCTGAAAAAATGAAATAAATCGGTTCAGTAATAACTGAGATATCGGGGAAAACGAATTTTTTATTTTTGAAGCCCTTGTTCAAGCTACAGATTTTTATTTTTATATAGATCAGTCATAAATGTTTTTATAAAATTTCGTTTTTTTTAATAAACCAAATTCGTTCATAATCAACAGAGTTATGGCCCAAAAACAAATCTGTTAAGAATATAAATACACACACAAACATGTATATTAAGCATTGTAATGACTATTAGTGACGTTTTTTGTTTTTTGTATAGACAAGTAGTTTAGTTAGAAACAGAAGTCATATAATGAATAACAGTGTTGTTGTTGTTCTTTGTATATGCAGTCTGTACAAAAATAAATAAATAAATATGGAATTGTTGTTGTTTATTTTTTAAAAGCAAAGCCTGCTATGATTGTTTTTTTTTTATACCCTTCACCACAGGTGTAAAGGGTATATATAAGTTTGTCATTCCGTTTGTAATTTCCACAATTTTCGTCGGAGAGCAAAAAAGTTTATATTTTCGGAATCCTTGTAAGAAGCGATGACGATTGGACCATGTCCGTCCGTCCGTCCGTGTGTCGGTTGAAATGGCGTTTATGAAGCCCACCGATAACTGACATATATAATATGTATGTCAAACGATCGGAAATGCTTTCGAGAATTTTGCTATTGGAATTCAGCAAGATAGGTTCATACAATGCGGAGATATGTTCAAAAAAAAGGTTTTTTGAACCGGTTTTCCAGTTTCTGAAGCCTCTGTATACACTACGGACTTCGTTTTTACAAAGAATTCTCGGACATTTTTTTCTGAATTTTTGTTCTGAAAAAATGAAATAAATCGGTTCAGTAATAACTGAGATATCGGACAAAACGCATTTTTTATTTTTTGAAGCCTTGGTTTAAGCTATAGATTTTTATTTTTATACAGATCGGTCACAAATATTTTTATAAAATTTCAGTTTTTTGAATCAGGAAGATCGGTTTATAAATGGTGGAGATATGCTTTAAAAACCGGTTTTTAGAACAGGTTTTTTAGTTTCTGAAGCCTCTGCATATAACAGGGACTTCGAATTTTTAAAGGGGGCTCGAAAATTATTTTCTGAATTTTTGTTCTGAAAAAATTAAATAAATCGGTTCAGTAATAATTGAGATATCGGGGAAAACGATTTTTTTTTTTTTTTGAAGCCCTTGTTCAAGCTATAGATTTTTATTTTTATATAGATCAGTCATAAATATTTTTATAAAATTTCGGTTTTTTTAATAAACCAAATTCGTTCATAATCAACAGAGTTATGGCCCAAAAACAAATCTGTTAAGAATATAAATACACCAACAAACATGTATATTAAGCATTGTAATGACTATTAGTGACGTTTTTTGTTTTTTGTATAGACAAGTAGTTTAGTTAGAAACAGCAGTAATATGATGAATAACATTGTTGTTGTTGTTGTTCTTTGTATATGCAGTCTGTACAAAAATAAATAGATATGGAATTGTAGTTGTTTATTTTTTTTAAAAACTAAAACATATCTGTTAAGAATATACATAAATACATACACAAACATGTATATTAAGCATTGTAGTGACTATTAGTGACGTTTTTTTTTGTTTTTTGTATAGACAAGTAGTTTAGTTAGCAACAGCAGTAATATAATGAATAACAGTGTTGTTGTTGTTCTTTGTGTATTCAGTCAGTTTGTACATACAAAAATAAATATATATGGAATTGTTGTTGTTTCTTTTTTAAAAGCAAAGCCTGTTATGATTGTTTTTTTTTTATATTCAAATTTTCGTAGTTTGAAAAAAATTTAGATTTAGAAAATATGCAAGCATACGTTAAGGCGAAAATTTTATTAATTGTCGGTAATATGGTAACATGATGTCGATAAGATAGTAAGATGGTAATATGGTAATATGGTGAAGGGTATCAAAGATTTGGCACAGCCGAATCTTTTTTCAATTTCATTTTAAATAATTTTGTGTAACTTTTGAATCGTTCAATATATTTCAATGAAATTTTACATGGTTATTACTGAGGTAGTTTCCAACTGTTTTAGAGGAGCACAAGTTTCTAGGTGGTCTCGGGGTAGGAGGGAGGACCGCTGAAATGGGTCACCTCGGCTATTATATAAGAAATAATTAAAAGTGTTGACCAATTTCGGAGATTCTCCTCCTGCCCACAGACTAGCTAGAAATCTGCAATCCTTCAAAATATTTGGAAAATACCTCAGTAATAACTATGTTAAATGTCATTGAAATATTTTGAACGGTTCAAAAGCTACATAATATTATTTAAAAAACACGTTGAAATATACATATATTAGAGCACAGTGAAGAATTTCATTGAAATCGGATCAGTCGTTCAGCAATTCTAGATTTATTTCTATATAATTTTTTTAATGGGACACCGTGCTACGTACGTTTTACGCAAAGATTGTACTTAAAATATATAAAACTACATATGCAAACAACAGATTTAATTGATTTAAAAAATATTTTAACTGTAAGTATGTATATTTGCTTTAAGTTAAGTAACATTTTTATTTTAAATTGTATTATATGCATAAATGCATTTGAAATATTTCAAGTGCATAATTGTAACGTAATGGAATTATTTTATATAAATTTCAACTCTATGTCCAGTTCAAGAAAAAAAATACGCGAAATTATTCACGATATAATTTTTGTCTATTCTTTGTTACATGCATTTGGATTTTTATTACTATTTATACCCTACACCAATATGAGTTTGTGCTGATGTTTGTAACGCACAGACAAAATTATCGGACCCCCATCTTAAAGTATACAGTTCGACTCAGAATCACTTTCTGAGTCGATTTAACGATGTCTGTCCGTCCGTCCGTCTGGCTGGCTGTCCATGTAAACCTTGCACAGGTCGCAATTTTAGAGATATCTTAATGGATACAAGGACGAAGCCTATTGAAATTGGTTATGATCGGTCCATTATTTCACCTAGCCCCCATACAAATGTCCTCCCGGAATAGGGGTTTAACGATCATAAATGGCTTAATTATAGCAATATTTCAATGAAACTCGGTACAAAGAAGTTTTGTGTAACTGTCAATCTTTGTGCCAAATTTCATCAAGATCGACACATAATTTACCATAGCTCCCATGTAAATCCCCTCTTTTGAAAATCACTTTAACTTGCATAAATTTCATACGAATGATAGTATCAAGTTAATATTCGACACAAATAAGTTTTATATAAGTAGAATTAACATTGCCAAAATTTATGAGAATTGGTCTATAATTTACTATAGCTCCCATATAAACCCACTTGCGAGAATTGCACTAAAGGGCATAAAATCATATAGGTGTTAGTATCAATGCATTGTTCTGTATTTGTATAATTTATTTTATATTTAATAAAAGTGTTGATCTACAATTAGCCACAGGTCTAATTTTAATCTCATATACAATGGTGTCTGGTGTCATATGGTCGGTTTTGACCGACTATAGTTTCTCTCTCGTTTTTTTTTTTTTTTGAGCTTTTGATGTCTTCTCATTTGCTGTCATTGCCCCAGGAGTTTATTTAGTAGCAATTAATGCGCTTTTAGACAGTAAGATTCATTGGAGTATAGTGACCAGCCGCTCTTCATGGGTCACCAATGAGTGTATTGGCAATTGTCACTTTACTGACTCTATGGTAAGCGGGAAGAAGACGAAAAGAAGATATCAAAAATGTATATCTGACTCATTTTAACTAGTAAAGTGGTTGTGTTACACTTTGTAGCCGTTACTGTGATTGTGTATGTAAAAAAGACCACCTCGTAGTCATGGAAATGCCTATTTTCACTTTATTAATCCTTCAGAAGTGGAGGTGATTATGTTTGCAAAAAAGTGACATCATGTAGTCGTTGAGGTAACAATAGACTTCTTCCTAGGACAAATCAAAGTTAAAGTGACTTGTCACGTAGCGAAGAAAGTGACTAAAGTCGGTTATTTTTCATTAGTTTTATAAGGTTTAAAACTCTTGATTTTTATAACTTTAAAGACTTCTGAGGGCTATGTCTGCCAAGTTGGAGACTAGACTAATAATACATTTTTGTAGCTCCTTCACATGTCTATAAAACATGGATGAACTATTTGCTCTAATTATTACCAAAATTGAATTAAAAGAGTGACGTAATGAAAAAATTTCACTTAACTTTTTACACTTATTAAATCTAAGGAATAATAATTGCGCAGAATTATTCGCCATGTATTTTTGTTTTGCCCATTTTTCAACCACCTGGACACTTTTTTGGCCCCTTTTTTAAATGGCGACTTTTTAATACTATGAGCTAAATGACGAAAATTAGTTAATTTAAACAAATAAATGAACTAGTTTAACATTGTTTTACAGTATAGTAATATAAAGAACCGCGGAATATTTATAAATGGACTGAAACTGTTAGTAAATAATAATAGAGTTTATGAATAGCTATTTAAATCATCATATGCCGAATCTTTTTTGACGATGAATACTTTTATCCTAATTTATATTTTTATATTCTTCATAGCAATTCATAGGGGGAACGTGTTTTTATACTAAGTTATCAATAATAAAAAATAGTTTGTCCAACAGACTTTAGTAAATATTTTTAGATCCATACGTTCAGTTCTAAATTGGTTCGACGAAGATTTGAAAGATTTGAGTACGAGTAAAGATCTTGTATAAAAGTACAGAAGTGTAATTAATAAAAAAAGGATTGTATGTCAGATATTTTTGTGAATTAGTCTTCTTTTTTTGTCGTTTTATTTATTTATTTATTATTCTTCAATAGCATAACAGAGCCCAATAGGCCATTAAGAGTTAACAAATTTACCACTTAACAAAAACCACAATAATAAATACAGTATTAACAATAAATAAATTAATAAAAGTTATATGTATAAAACTTATATGTATATGAAAAGAATTAAAGAAAGGAAAGAATTTAAAAAGATTAGAGAAAAAGAAATGAATCTCAAGTGCAGATTATCATAATATCATGAATCAATTATAAATCATTATTTTGAAGATAAAGTAAATTTTTTCTTTTAAAGGTATCACGTGAAAGTTCAAATGTTCTGAGTGAATTTGGTAAATGGTTAAAAATTCTAGCTACACGAACATGAAAAGACCGCTCCAAGGTAGGCGTTAGTCTCGGTATAAGTATTTGGCGATTGCGGATAGAACGACTAAATGAAAAAAATGACTTTAAATACAAAATACTGTCTGAAGTATAGATATTATAAAAACAGAACAACAGTCTGGATTTCACATAGTTCAAAAAAGAACAATCTAAAAACCTAAAAACAAATGCAGAAACATGACTACGTCGTCGTAAACAGAAGAGATAACGAATAGCCCTGTTAAACAAAATAATAAGTTTCCTCATATTATAAGCAAAGGTACCACTATATAACTCAATGCCATACAAAAATATAGGCATAATTAAAGAATGAATTATCATGATTTTAATATTTATAGGTAGAATTAAATTAACACTATATATTGTACGTAATGTGTACTTTACTCTGGATATTACAAAATTTATGTGTCTATCAAAATTGAGTCTATTATCAATCCACAAACCAAGACATTTGATATGGTCAACAAACTCAATTTTAGCACCATTAAATTCAATAGTTTTCATTAAATTTACAACTAACTTATTCTCCTCCATCCAATTAGAAATATTAAAAATAATGTACTTAATCATTTCTTGCATTACATCAACAAATTGTCTTTCACCACAAAAAAGAAAGAATAAATCATCTGCATAAGCAAATGGAATGCAAGACGGATTAAGTTCAAAGATACTAAAAATATCATTAAGATAAATATTAAACAGTAAAGGTCCAAGTACAGAACCTTGGGGCACACCACTTGTGACAGGTAAAATAGTTGAAATTTGTTTACCAACTAGAGCCATGCAAACTGTGTCTTATAAGGCATTACAAGCCACTTGATATTTTTCAAGTGCTATTATCAGTGTGTGTGCGGAGCAATAAATACTGTTCTGCAGGCACTTAAAACCATACAAATACTGCGTGTGTGCTTCAACTTTATGAACAAATCATGAGTGTGCTATGATAGCGACCAAACAAGACATGAGAGTGCGACGCTAAAAAAATACAAGCCTTTTGACCACTTGTTTGCTTCAATAAAAAAAAAGAAAGATTTTTTTCTGTTTTCTTTGCATGTTCTTCTATGAATAACATACGTATGTATGTATGTATGTATGTATGTGTGTGTGTGTGCTATCATTACTGTGAAAAAGAAAAACCAACAATAAAATGTATACATAAATATATATGTGTGTATGCAAGAACATTTATAAACAACCCCTTTAAGCCCCAACCACTCAACTAAAAATCATCGTATCGCAATCAGCTGTTTCAACCAGCTTTATGCAAATGTGTGTATCTAGCTATTGTCACAAAAATGCTAGGTAGCGTATCACAGAAATCTACAGAAAATAGATTTTTACTTAGCTGTGTGCGTTTTTAACAATCCTGTGGTTTATTTTGCTCACAAAATAACCGAAAAACAGGGTTGTTTACACAGTGAATGTTCAAAAACATATGATACGTTTAATTTTGTTGACTGGTTGTACAAAATGTCTCAAGCTATTTTTTCCATTCTACGTTGCGAAGGAAAGTTGACTGGTTGGGCCTTTACACGCATTTTTTGGTACACACAGCACTTCGTATTACAAAAAACAAACAAATCATCAAGACCACTTGAATGCTTTAAATCATTTCCTAACGTCTTGTATGATTTGCTTTTTTTTACCACACCACTTGCACCACTTGTTTACGATAAATGATTTGAACGCACGGATTTGCAGTCGCTGATACACAGTAAACACTTGCTTTGCTTCGGGCAGCGAACAGTACGAACAGTATTTATTGTTGTTTTTGCACATGTTGGCTATGAAACACACACTTGAAATTCAAGTGGATTTGCTTTTCAAATCATCTTACGCAGCAGTCTATTACCAACAGATACATATTGATAACGATTACTAAGAAAGAGAATATAAGCCTACAAGACGACGACGAAAGAACCAGATTTCTGTTAAGTTTAGAAATTAATTAGAAATTAATCTTTATTTTTTTAATAATAAAAATTGTTGTAAAATATTTATAAATAAATTATTTTGTTGCTAATAAAATTGGATTTAGTAGTTTTTCTTAAAACACAACATTTTTTGTTTTTGTTGTTATCAAATGAACAAAATTAATGAAGTTTTTTAGGTTTTTAAGCATTTGGCCCCTTTTTTTCAAAAAATCCCCTTTTTTGACGACTTTTTATTTTGAAATCTACTTTTTTGGACACTTTTTAAAAATTCTCAACGGTAACGCTGGACTTGAGTAATTTTTAAGTTTAATTTTTCTTGTTAACTTAAAACATTCTTATTATTTCGATGCATGCATTTTGCGTCTAACAAATACAATACAAAAGACAAAAACCATTATTTTCATTTTTTCAACTTCAATCGAAAATAATTCCTCATATTTTTATGGTGGGATATTATAAAATAAAAGCAGTTTGCTATAATAGTCAATTTAAGTTTGCTCTGTAAATATGTAACTCTGCCATAATTAACTCTTTATCATAAAAACGAGGTGAATACATTATGTTTAAGAGTATTAAGAGAACAATAAAAGAGTCATTTACAAAGAGTGTAATGATTAGATAAAATAGGAAGTAAAAGTATAAAAAAAAAACAAAGAAAATTTAATATGAAACATATGGCAAGTTAAATTTTTGTAATTTTTTTTTTTTTTTCATTATTTGTTTTATTTAAAGGCCAAATTTACGTCATACCTTATAAGCGAGTAAACAGTTTTTGGAGGTAATTTAGCTTTAGAAAATTAAAGAAAAATCAGATTTTTATTATTATGTACACTATAAAATAACAATTATTTTAGACAAAAGAAAAAAAAAACATTAACAAAATTTAAAAAAATTTGTGCATGTATGTATGATTAACATTTTGGCCTTTTGCTGGCGCTTCACTGCTTTGCGGACTGCTAGGATGGCCCACATTTTAAATGCCGGCAACCAGATTAACTAGTATTAGTTCCTCTTAGTAATTGCTGCTTATTGTTGCTTTCTGTGGCATGCAACTATTTTAAATAACATGCATGTCAGCTAGTATTGCGGTTAAATAGCCAGTTTTAAGAAACAATCACAGCTATTTGAAGTGCTAGTTAAAGTTATTCACTCTTGACGTTTTAAAAGCTGAATTCATTATAAGCTTTAAGATGGTGTGTAAGAATCACGTTTTGACTAATATTTGCCATGAGAAACATTTAATTTTGATTAAACTGAATTAAGAGGAAGTTGTAGTTCAGTGACTTGAGGGTATGTGTTCGAATATTGTTATAGACAAGAATACTAGGCAAAAGCTTATATACAGGGAAACCACAATATGCAATTGCATGTTTTTCCTGGACGTTGAATGAAGCCATCGATTAAATATTTATCCGTTTCAGAACAAATAAATAATTTTGGCATCGATTTTTTAGTGCATATTTTTGCATATTTTACTCTTAACGACATATTTTTGCATTTGGCGATTTTAAATGCATATTTATAGCATATTTCGTTATTTTTAGGTCATATTTAACCCTTTTAGAGCATATTTTGAAAAAAAAAAAAACAAGATTTTCTTCATGAAAGCATATCGAGCCTTAACCGCGAAAATGTCGTAAGTGCAGAAAAGAAAACTTTACACATTATTGTTTACACATTGGTATATGTATGAAAAATGTCACAATAAAATTGCTCTTGCTATAAATCTGAAATGACACTTGATACGTCGATGAAATTTTGACAAATGATCTAAATGATTCTAAATTATAGATTTTAAAATTTTCAAAACACGAATTTCGAAAATGTTGTCGGTTACGATATTTTGGTGGTCAGTGATCGATATGATAATTTTTATAATTTCTGAACTGATAATAGTGTCTAGAATTAGATTGGTAAGAATATAGAAAATCAATAACGTTTTTATGAGAACAGTAAAAAATGGGGAATCAAATTTCGACGCGGTTGATAAATTTCAGTCTTGCCTTATTTTATAACGTTTTAATGAAAAACAAAATTTTGTTAAAAAATATACAAAATCTTTGTTTTTTTAAGTGCATATTTTCGCGTTTTTTAGAGCATATTTTTCGTTTTTTACTGCATATTTAATGCGCATAAAACCCATTTTTTTAGAGCATATTGTGGTTTCCCTGCTTATATATAATATAATTAAATATATGTATGTCTTCAAAATTTTTAGTTTTTTGTGTAATCTTCCTGCCAGCTCAAAATTTGAAAACTGCACTTACTCATGCTGCATTATAAAAAATGCTAGAATACGAGCTGATCATAAATATTTTCAAAAATTTTTGAAATTTGTTTTAATTAAAAATTGTTATTCATTTCAATATTATATTAAATCGTGGTTATTTCTTATGTCAATATTAACGGCAAAAATTATCGACAAAGAAAATTTTTTACGTCCTCCTTAAAAAAAAATGACTAGATGGAATTCGACATGCTAACCACGAATCTGTTTTCAGTTTTTTTTCCATCAGGTCGAAATTTTTTATGGGCGTGATTAATTTATCGCCCTAAATTAGCCGATTATTCGAGTATATTTCACTATAACTCGTGAACCTTTTGCACAATTTTTATACATTGCCGGTCAAGAGAATAGGTTCAAAATTTTCGTTAAATTAAAACTCGCATTATTTTTAATATAATAAAGATAGTTATACTTTTTCATCTTAATTACAGTCCTGAATTCTAAAATGCAAGAAATCTATGTATACAAAAGAGTAACATCACTGAGTGATTGCCCGACAGACTTACTTGGTGATTCATCATCGCACAGACCAAACGGTTAAAGCTAGAAAGATGAAATATGGACTGTATTCTCCTATCGAATAGATCCACTAAGACGGGATTTTTGGAAATTCAAATGTTTAGGAGGTAAAAAGGGTAAAAACTGATTTAACCAGTTTCCTTATATCTCCTAGACTAATAGAGATACAGAAAAAGTTAAATAGTTATCGTTATACATTTGAAAAATTATCGGTTAAGTATCTGGTACTTTTTTGAAATTCGACGGGTAAAAACTGTAATTTGATACTTTTTTGGAACCCTATCTTTTAATCCAGTAAGCATAGAAATAAAATGTGCATCAAATTAGTATCTTATCGAAAATTGGCGAATACAAGTTTCGTACTTTTTGGAAATTCGAACGTTAAACGGGTAGAAATCGTACCTGATTTTGGTACCTTTTTCACTTTTTTGTATTCAATGGGTTGAACTCTATCAGAAAAAAAATTTGTTCCCAGTACAATTTAGAAATTTATTGAAATACAATCTTTGTTACATTTAGGAGTATAATAGGAATAAAAAAGTACTAAAAAGGGGATAAAATCGGGAAATTAAATTTTATTCAAATTAAATAATGCATTTTTTATTATATTAAACCTAGAAATATGAACATAAGTCCATGTAGTCCTAAGTGAGTGAGAATTTACAAGAGGGGACTTTGTGATAGTTTTTCATTCTTCTAATGGTACTTTTTGAATTTTATATATTATTGAACTTACAAATATGAATATATGGTCCAAGTGAATTAGAATTAAAAAAAGAGGATTTGTGGTATTTCTTTTTTCTAATGGTACTTTTTAAATTTTCTATAATTATGAACCTAGAAATATGAAATAAAAGGTGTATGATCCTAAGTGAATGACAATCCATAACAGGGAATTTTGTGGTACTTTTTCGTTCTTCGAATGATACTTTTGAATTTTTTATAACATTCAACCTACAAATATGAAATTAAAAATATATGGTCTGAAGTGAATAATAGTCGAGAAAAGTGGATTTGTGGTACGTTTTTATTCTTTTAATGGTGCTTTTTATTGAACCTGGAAACAGAATCCATAAGAGGGTACTTTGTGGTATTTTTCGTTATTATATTACTGTTTGAAAATTGTGTAATAATAATTAACTTTTAAATGTGAAAATAAAGATATATCGTTCTGTGCTTAGAATCCACAAGCCCTATTGATCACATTCTTCTCTACAAAAATATAATAATAGAAATAATTTGGTAGTTTTTGAAACTTTGAACGTTAAAAATATAAGAAACTGGTAACTAAAATATTTAATGGTTTATTGTTCTGAATGCTGACAGAACACCAATATCCTAACTGTTCTGTTTATTAATTTTTGGTATTTCATTTTGTTTTTTCTAAATAAAAAGGGTACCGAGTTTTTATCTGGTCTATGTAGGAGTACTGCAAGATCGTGTTAAATGCTATGAGAGTGAATATATGTTAGTTAGTCTATCCGTTTTTAAATTTTATTAGTTGTTTTTATTTTATATCAATGCAATGGGGTAGCGAAGCGCACTGTATTATTCAAAATTTTATAGTTATGAAGTTATAGCTTAATAAGCTTTATTTTAAAAACTGTATTAAAATACAAGTTAATTGTAATTGAAAAAAATACAATTACAATTACATGTAATTTTATTTGTCTTTTTTTGAAGATTTTTAATTATAATTACTTATAATTGTAATTGAAAATTTTCAATTATAATTACATGTAATTGTAATTAAAAAATTTTAATTACAATTACGTATAATTGTAATTGCAAAATTCCAATTACAATTACATAATTGAGACAAAGTAATTGCAATTATTTGAATACTATCTTAAATAACTTTGAATTTTTATTAAACATATTAGGCACAAAAAGAAAAAAGTAAAAGTAGTAAACATTTCAAGAGAGAATATTTTTCTCATTTGCTATATTTTACTTGATTATTTTGTACGAGCAAAAGTAGTAAGAAATTTTTATTTTCAAATGTCTATTGAATTTTATTTTAAAACAGAACAATTAGAAAATAGGTTTTATATTTTAAACGTTTTTTGTTGAAACCAGCGGTCAATTTTGAATGAAGAATTGCAAATTTTGGATTTACGATTAATATTTTTATAAAGCTTACGAGTGAACAAAATTGTATTGTGATACTAATTTATGCACATTTAAGGGGTTTTCGGAAAATGCCGTGGTCAGGTATGGGCTGATACTTTTAAAATTTGGTACATTGACATGTATTTAAATAAAATGTGCGAATTCATGTACATATTGACATTTTTGACATATTTAAGTAATTAAGGGAAGGTGTGAAGCTTATGTTCAATTAAAGTCCAATGTTAAAAGATTTGATGTGGCGGTTTAATATTACAAAATATTTTATTTGTTTGGTATTTTATTACATTTATGAGATTTATTGGGGTCAAACACAATTCTAGACAGACGTTTGTTTTTTGGAAGCTATGTGAAATAATGGACACATTTTGAACAATAGGCTTCGTCCCTAGATTTTACCAGTTCTGTGTACCAAATTGTATTAAGATATTTTCCAAATCTACCTGTAGTTTACATGGGCGGATATAAATATAAAATGTTCATTTCTATTTGTCGATTTGCAGTTTAAATACATAAAAACAACAACCTTTACTACTCAAGCAGTCCGCCTCATCAGCTGTTGGTTGACTCTGTTTGATCTTACATTTCTTTTGTAAGGTCAAATAAAAATTCACCCAAAATAATGGCAAATATTTTACGTCTTTTATTCACACATCATATTTTTGATTCAATGCAAATATTTTTGTTTGACTCGTAAAAACATTTGGTGTTCACATTAGGCAAATCATTTTTTTTAACGTCAAATATTAGTGTATTATAATTTAAAATTATAATTTAAACTTTTGTTTCGATTCTTTCATTTTATTTCAATACAATGTGGTAGCGAAGCACACTGTGTTTATGCTATTAGAAATATTGTTAAAAAATGTATACTTATAAAATAAAAACTTAAAACAATTTGAATTTATAATATAATGCGGTTTTTATTAAAAAGAATCTACTCTAACGAATTAGCGGGAATACTGCTCGTATTTAATAAAGAACTAAGTACAATTTTTAGCGGATTTTTTCCTTTTTCCAACAAATGTATTTTTTAAGGCAATTTTTTTGGGTTATCTGAATAGGTTCATCAAAAATTAAATAAATTTGCGTCAAGTATTTGTTGAATTTGCCCTTAAATTTATGTTTTCCTTATATTATCAATAGTTTTCTATAAGAATATTTAAAAATTGATAGCGTAGAAAAATTTTCCAATGAAGACAAAAGCAAATTTATAGCGTATGGATAATTAAGCCTTAATCTATGAAATATGGCGAAGAAAAATTGAGCAAAGTCAAAATAATGTCAACAACTTTTTAAGATGTCAGTATCTATATGGAAAAAATATGAAAAGAAGTTCCTATAAAGCAACAACGAAAGCTGATAGAAGATCCATCTTTCGAGATACCCCCAATTCTACTTGAAGTTAAAAATCTTTAGAAGTCCCTTCCAAATAATTTTTAGGTTAAATTAAATAAGAAATAATATTTTCATTATTATTAATTTCCTAATAATATAAGGAGTGCGATCGGAAAAATCTTAACATATATAAAATTTAATAATTTGGAAACGATTGATCTTAGAGTTTTGATTGTTTTTTGTATCTACAGATCACAGAAAAATATAACTTTTATACTTCTAACCACTACTTATGAATTCTTAGACCTTTTTTGGTAACCCTTTCATTAGACATTTGATAGTTGTTTCAGTCACTTTTTTAGAACAGTCTGCCCATCTCCTCTTTGATTCCCTGTTCACAAAAGCCCAATATCGCTTCACTGGCCTTAGCTCCGGACAACTTAGAGTAATGACCTCTCTTGATACAAAAACTATGTTATTGATTTGGTACTACTCCAGAGCTTTATTACGTTACGTTACATGATGCCAAATCGGTCCAAAAAATATGTGGACACATTGTGCACTCTTATGAAAGGAAGAAGATTTTTTTGTAAATATTCTTTGATGTATTTTTCGGTAGTTTTAGAGCCCATTGTAACAAATGACTTGCTTCTAAATCTTGCCAAACCAGGACTTCTTTAGGAAATTTCGTCAGCTTTTCTTCAACATATTCTCGAACATCAGCAAAAAAAAAATCTGAAAGTACATACGTTTTGTCGTTCTTTATACAATATGAGAAATTTTTATGAAATTTTATTTTAATTTCCGTATCTTATTCTTGGCTTCTAAATTTTTTGCAGCATTTTAGTCTGGAACTTTTTGGACTTAATATGGTTTCAACTCCGCATTTGCTTTAACTTTTCGCATCAAATAGTCTGAGCACTGAGCTAATCGGCTTGCTTTTCTACCAGTTGTGTTTGGAGTTCTTTTCAATATGTTTTCAATTTTCTTCGCCTTCCCAATATCATGTGGACCTTTTTTTCTTCCCGAACCATGTTTCCTATCAATGGTCAAATTCTCCTGATACTGTTTAATAACTTTGGAAACAGTTTGACAACAGACATTTAAGTCTTTGGCCAATTATTTGTAGGTTTAGTTTGGATTTTTTAGAAATTGTTTAATAATTTTTAGCACGTACATCTTTCTCGTAATTAATTTTTTATTAAACTCACAACAAATCAACATGGTTGTCATTAGAAATAATAACTGAAATATTTTTCAAAGATAACTAGATCAAAAAAATTTTAAATTTAGCTTCGGAATAAAGTTATGAGTCAAAACGTGTGTTAAGATTTTTTCGATCGCACTCCTTATAATAAAATAAAAATGTACCATTTTAAAGAAGTATATTAACTTTAACTTCATATATTTCAGTAAATACTGCAGATATTGATTTGATTTTTTGGGTATGTAACAATAATTATATCCAAATTATTCGATTATAATTTGCTTGGTTGAAAAATTTATACTGAAATTTTTATTATTATTATTTTTATTAAAAGAAATCATAATTTTGAAAAATATATATATATTTTTTTTTTTTTGGGAATTTTTATACTCACCATCAAAAAGATGAGGGGTATATTGATTTTGTCATTCCGTGTGTAACATGGCAAATCATCATTTAAGACCCTACAAAGTATATATTTTCTGGGTCGTGGTTAGATTCTGAGGCGATCTAGCTATATCCGTCCGTCTGTCCGTCTGTTTAAAGCAGAATAGGGCTCGAACAGGACAACGTAGGGGGTATCAATTATAAAAATAAAAAATTCAAAATTCATACAAATAAAGTTTTTATAATATAGATGTGGCAGTGATTCCACTCGCCCATTTTTATTGGCAATGTTTATGGCCTTATCTACTAAAAGAATATATAATTTATACCAATATCCAAAAAATAATATCAATATCTCCAAAACTGTTATAAATGTTTGAGAATTTGCTAATTATTTATTTTATTGGTATAATCGTAAATCGTATAGCAAAATATTTTTAATAAAAAAATCCATGGAAGCCGTATTGTTTGCCTAATCTTAATTAGAAGCCACAAAGTTTTTATTTCAACTTTGACTCACACCACTTACCCCCACCTCCCCTTGCTGATTTAGTTTTCGTACTGATAATTTTAATAAAAACATTTTCATAATTACTCTTAAATAAAACCGGACAACTGAATTAAAGCTATGAAAAGAAATAAAAAATACAATTAAACGGCCTTTAAGGCGGCAATTAAATGTCTTTTATTTCTTTTACTAATCAACTGCTTTTTTCTGCATGCCAATCTATTGTTACTCTCACTTGCATTTACTCTTTATTTAAAATATAAAAACAAATTTTATTCTCTTGATTTATGTTTTTAAATTTAATTTTCCTTCCGCATTTAACGAAAATTTCCTGTTTTTACCATAAAATTTTGAGTGTGGTTGTTATTATGACTTTTTTCAAATTGCACAGACAAAACTCTTATAACAATAAATACAAGGTAAAAAAAAGTAAGAGGAAATGCAACATATGTAAACTGTAAACTAAAAAATGCATGAATTTCAAGAGAGAAACAAAGAGAAAGAGTTAAAGATAAATATATAAATAAAAAAGAGTGCAATTACTATCTAAGTGCATTTAGACAAAGAGTACAAATGCAAGCAATTTATGAAAAGAGTGCAATTTATTGGAGTATTATTAATGGGGTATGCAATTTAAAGAGAGAATGTGGGCAGTGGGAAGCAGAAAAGGGAGCTAGAGTTTTAGATAAATGAGAACTACATATGTATATAAAAAAATACAAAATATTTATTTCAATATTGCAGCCAAGAAAGATTGTAAAGAAAATTAACCGTATGTTAAACAAAAATTAGGAAAAAAAATTTATAAAATGAAGAAAGAAAATTGATTAAGAATTAAACTTAAAAACTAATTGAATTAAAGAAAATTTTAAATTTTTTATTAAACCAAATGGAAATATAAAATTTGTTTAACAATTTGATTACTTTTGCTGCAAATTGACGAATATTAAACATAAACCCTTCGTACAAATTATAAACTATTTGCCTCGTAGCGGCTTGGTTGGGGAAAAGTCATTCGTCGTTTACTATTATCTGTTACTCTTTGTCCTCTGGCTGTGTTGTGGAATGTTCTGTTTTGTGATTTTGGTATTTTTGCAGACTGCAGCACAATATGGCTAGAACCAATACCTCTTACCCATTGCTACAACTACTATAAACTATTCTATTGCAATTTCGTTTATAAAGGAATATTCTATGATTCGTTTTTTTGTTTTTGTAGTTCTTTCATTCTGTATTTATATATTCATTCTTATTCTGCTGTTTTCTGCAACATTTTCTTTTTCCATCATGCTTCTTTATTATTAATTCTTTTTTTTTTTTTTTGCCCATCATTCAGTAGTTGGTTACAAACATTAGTCTAAAAGCGACAATCTATATGAACGGTCGCGCTTTTACGCTATTTTAAAATCAAAATTTTTCCCGCTGCTAGAAATTTTTTCTTTTAATACAGTTAAATAAGTTTTTTCAAACAAAAAAACCGAAATAAATCACATCAAAAAAGTTAAAAAAAAAATATTATTGTTTGGCAAAATTAACAAAGCAAACATTTATTTGCTTTGATCTGATAATTTTGTAGGCAAAAAATACACAAAAAGCTTAAGAAATAACAAGCAAAATATAAAAATAAAATAAAAAAATTCTTAGGAAAACCAAAGATTATCACAAAACACAAACAAAATAATTAATAATTTAAAAATTAACCAAATATTAAGATAATAAATTTGAAACCAGTGTTTAAAATTTGTTTTGTATAAAAATTCCCCCTTTACAACAAAGGGAAAATATATTTAAACGAAAATTTCAAAATATTCAAAATCTCTAAAATTTTGAATCTTCTGTATGGTCAAACTAAAATCAAAACTCTTAAATACTAAATTAAAATTTTAAAATACTTTTACTAAGTCAAAAAAAAGTATCTAAAAATTAAAAATAATATTTAAAAATTAACAAAATTTAACCACAAAACTTTTAATAATATTTAAAAATTTAAAAAATAAAAAAATTATATTGAAAAAATATCAAATTTATCAAACCACCTTTTGGTCAAAAAAATTAGTGTCTAAAATATTTATTAAAAATAGTGAAGTGTTATTAAAGTGTTAAAAATTATATTATTGAATAGCAAATACCAGTGAAAACATATTTTGTAATTTTTCTCATTAAAACTTTACAGTGGCCCGAAACCAATACAACGAGTTCTTCTAAAATTAAGGCTGCTTAAATGCTTCAATATAAATAGTTGTCAGGTAGGTTTATTTGAATTAATATTATTACTTTTCAATTAAATTCAAAAGAAAAGAACTTTTCAAATTCCCTGCTAAATATCATAAAACGAAATAATTTAAGATTTAGTACTTGATTAATAGGGTATTAATGACATAAAATATGTTTAACCACTAGCGAATTTTCTTTCCTTACCAGAACTCAAAACTCCTAAAGTTCTTGATTAATTCTTTGAAAACAATGCTTGTAGAACTATTTAACTCAACGGTTCTCAAATGGGGGTCCGCGACCCACAAGGGGTCCATAAGGAAATTCGTGGGGGGTCGCGAAGAGATTCTCAAAAATATTTTTAAACAGAAAATTTTTAAAATTTTTATTTAGAAGTTTAAATGAAAATTCCAATAAAAGCATGATACTAAAAAATGGAAATACATCTTTTTACAAAATATATCCAAATTAAAGACAAACGTTTCTAAAGTTTTTTTCTAAAATGAGTAATAATTATAATTTTATGCTGGTTATGGAAAAAATATTTAAATAATTTTTTCCGTTGTATTTTGTTTCGCTAGAAGACTTTTAAAGGCATTTTGATTAACAATTTTTTTGGGAACATTTAGATAATTATATATTATATATAAAGTGCTTATTACTACAATACTTTTTTTTAAATATTTTAGCCATAAAGGGAACAAAATTATAAAATTCTTATAAATTTTTTAAGAAAAATATCGAAATATGTTCTGCGAGATCGAAATATGTTCTGCGGTTTATAGACCAACTTTTTTTTTTATTTTTTATTTATTTTTTTTTATATATAATTAATTAAAAACTACGAATTTTTTTTAAACCAATTTTAAGACAAAACTCAATTCTATTTTTTTTGACGAAATGACGAAAACTGAAGATCAATATTTTTTTTTTAATATTTTTCCCATATTTAGCTAATTTTACCTATCGTTTAAGGGGTCTTCCTACAAAATTTTTGTCTACGGGACACTACTGATCAATGACACTATAAAGATATCGCAGGATAAACAATTAATTAAAAAGGTAAAAATGTAGTTTACTTAAATTTGAGGAAACTATAGTTTTTTTTACCTGAAATTCTACTTTTATTTTATAAAAATATATTATGCCAAGAACGTTTTTTAAATCGTTTTCAGTACACTAAACTTTTATTTCATCGATAAGTTTCCCGAATATATAAAGAAAATTTGTTTAAGTAACTTTAAAATTTAAAAACTGAAAGTCCTTTCAATGTTAGTATTAAGAAAGTATCAGGTTCATTTCAAAATGAGTAGAAATTCGTTGAATTTAATTTTAAATCAGCTGATTTAAAAGGATTTTAAGTATGAAATATAGCAAAGTTTATACGCTTGTTGGGTCCGAGGCCCTAAAAATGTTAACAAATTTTTTTTCAACATACATTTTTATGTGAAAACATATTTTTTTCACTCTTTTGCCCCTCAAAAGAGAGATTCGATCTTTTGTGGACGCAGAGATTAATATTAAATTAATTATACGAAGAAGTATCTTAATATTCAAGGAAAACAATTTCGAAATTATTAATATTATATATTTTTTAAAATTACTTTATCTTTACAACTTTTATTTTATTTTTAAATTAGTCAAAGTTGTAGTGGGTCGCGCTTCCTTTGCAATGTCAAAAGGGGGTCGCGAAACGGAGTCTTGTGAGAACCCCTGATTTAACTTATATTTTATTCGAGTTATATACATTAGAAATTTCATCAAGCTCAATTTTGCAAAATCTTGTTCAAGTTTTTAGATATCAGAATTCTCTAAAAAAAAAAAAAAAAAAAAAAATCTTAAAATTCTAAAAATGTATCTTATACTTATTGATCAATAGAGTGTCCCGTAGACAAAAATTTTGTAGGAAGGCCCCTCAAACGATGTGTAAAAATTAGCTTAATATGGGAAAAATATTAAAAACATTTTTGAAATTGATCTTCAGTTCTCTACCAGCGAGTGAAAGTCACTTGTCTAGAACATTTCCTCCAAAAAATAGTATTGAGTTTTGTCTTGAAATGGGTATCAAAAAATTCGTAATTTTTAGCCAATTATAAAAATAATATTTTAAAAAAATTTCGCAAAAAAAATTTCATGCGAAAAAAAAAACTACAACTACTAACTACTGCTGATATTATATAAATTTTCAGATTTTTTTTTTAATTGTTAATCAAAGTGCCTGAAAAAGTCTTCTAGTAAAACAAGATCCCATGTGAAAAATTTTTAAAATATTTTTTCCATAAACAGCATAAAATTATGAATCTTTTGATACCCATTTCGATTTAAATCACGTTTTTTTTTTTTTTTTTTTTTTATTTTTATGATCACGTTTTATTTTTTCTATTTATTAGTTAGTAAAAAAAATGCACTTTTGGAATTCTAAAATATTTTTGGTAGAATGGCAATGACAGCCGTCTATACATTTGGGTTAAATGGGTCGAAAATTGCACTTAATACAGAAAAGGTGATATCGCAATTTTAATACATACCTAGCAAAAACATGGTAATGACATGTAGTTACGGATGTAGTTACTTTGTAATGACAACAACATACTGTCTGCATTACATAGAAGTGTTTAGTAACAAATTAATTGTTTATAACCCAAATGTAAATAATTATTTATGATTTTTTAAAATATTAATTTTTATTGATTTTTATAATGCAGTTACCAGTTCACATATTTGAAGAAGGGATACATAAATGAAAGGCAAAATTTGTGTATAAATTAATTTGTAATCTAAAATCTTTATTTTTATCAAATTTATTTTAATTACATTTTTGGTTGTTAAGTTTTTTAAATTAAAATTTTTTATTATTATTTTATATCCTAACATTTAATTACTTATTTATAATCTTAAATGTAACTAGTTCCTAGTGTTATTACTAATCGTGATGTAATGCTTTAAAATCAAAGCGCTATTTAACAGCTTGAAAGTAATTAGTTATTATAATGATATCTAAGTAATGTATAGGGTAAGTAGTTGCCTCTAATGTCATCAACGTGTTAAAATAATGAGTTATTCAGCTTATGTGTAAGTAGTGAACAGCAATTATATTAGCTTCTTAACTCATTAAATGCAGCGTTACCGTTGAGAATTTTTAAAAAGTGTCCAAAAAAGGGGATTTCAAAATAAAAAGTCGCCAAAAAAGGGGATTTTTTGAAAAAAAAAAAGGCCAGCTGCTTTAAAGTGTGTTTATTTGATAACAACAAAATCAAAAAATGTTATGTTTTAAGAAAAATTACTAAATCCAATTCTGCTAATAAAAAAAATAATTTATTTCTAATTATTTTATAAAAATAAAAATTTTTTTTATTTCAAAATTAAAGATTTTTTCACAAAAATAGTTGACATACATTCCTCTTTTTATTAATTACACTTCTGTACTTTTGTACAAGGTCTTCACTCGTACACCAGTCTTTCAATTATCCTTCGAACCAATTTTGGACTGAACGTATGGATCCACAAGTATTGACTTAAGTCTGTTGGACAAACTATTTTTTATTATTTAGTGAAAAAAATAACACGTTCCACCGAGGGATTGCTATGAGGAATGTATAAATATAACTTAGGATATAAGTATTCATCGTATTTGTTTTTTATTTTCTCAATTCAGTCCAAAAAGATTCGGCATATGATGACTTAAATAGCTGTTCATAAACTTCATTTTTATTTTTAGTAACTAACAGTTTCAGTCCGCGGCTATTTATATCACTATACTGTGAAACAATCTCAAAATAATTAATTTATTTGTTAAATTAATATAAAATGGGTCGATATATTTTAAACAACTTAGTTTGTCGTTATTCAGCACATAGTGTTAAAAAGTCTCCATTTAGTCGCCATTTACAAAAGGGGCCAAAAAAGTGGCCAGGTGGTTAAAAAAGGGGCAATTGGTGACTAAAGTCGCCAAACGGTAACACTAATTACATGGCAACCAAAGTTGTTGCTGGGTATGTTTGGTTTTCATATTAATCGAGAAGAAAAAAATATTTTTTCGAATTTTAAGATTTTTTTTTTTGAGAGGATTCTAATATCCGTCCGTCTGTTTGTTAATTTTTTCAACTCAAATCGTTTACCTTTTGACTCAATAAAGATATGACTCAAAATTGTCTTTGTTCAATAGATAATTTTGTTTTTTAACTAACTACATAAAATATAATAAAATCGGTTGAAAATATTGGGATATATATGGAAAAAATTTTGCCAAGATCTTGTAAAATTGAAATTTTTGAAATTTCAAATGTATATCTCTCGAAAAATATGTAAGATATGTAGCACATGCAAGCATGATTTCTAAAGGATATATCAAGGTCTTTAAGGTGGTATACAAATCTTGGAAATCGGGTAAGGAACAAAAATTCACTAGTGGTTTAATATTTTCTATTACACTAGTACCTTATTTTGAACCCTCATAGTTCCGCTCTTGAAGCGTGTATGGGATTCTGCTTCCAAACTCAAAATGCTACTATTCTCTGCTACGCCTATGTGAAATTTGATGTAAATCAAACCATAGCAAGTTACAGATTTATTTCGTTTCTGCCCCACAGTTTAATGTTTGATAAAGCAAAGAAAATGTCTGCACTTAAGCTATTTTTTGTATGAAATCTACTGAAGTTTTTAAAAAAAATATATATTTTTTCAAATCGGGCTATATATGCGCACGATTTTTTTTTTCCCATAATTTTAAAGTAGACAATATGTAGGGTAGAAGGGGGAGCATTCGACATAGGGGCATATTCGTTTTTGCTAATTATTTTCAACGTACATATGTTCGAAGGTAGACGTGATTAATTGTTTTTTTAATACTCTTTTAAATATTTCACTGTGGGTACTTTATGTGATAACTCTCATATTTTTTGGAATTGATGATAGAATTTTTTATTACTATCATGATATAAACATGATAGTAATGAACAAGATTTGACAACATATGTTTTTATAAATTCCCTTAAAGTGTGAAAAAAATTATCACTTGTGCGCAATACTCCTCCTGGAGTACATTCGCCAAACTGCTGGTAGATCGATATAGCTTATCCTAAAGGGGCTTTGTAATCAGATGCGAACCTCTTACTATCTCTAGATCTTTCATTGTACATATAGACTCTCATAAGTGAATTTCTTATGCATAGATTTTGGGTCGCCATTGTTAATTGAATTTTTTTTTATTTTATATAAAATTCAATCAAACATATTCATTTTTGTTTGTTTTTTTCAAATGCTGTATTAAAATAAAGTATTCTCCATCACTTGGCGAATCTACCCCATGGGATGGAACAGTTTCACTTTACAAATTCTCAATAAAAATTAACTTAACATGAAGATAATCAGAATCAAAAGGGCTTAAATATAAGCCAACATATCAAAGTTTTTATTACTAAAGAAAGTTGATTGATATCGTAAAGCGTTTTGAAAAAAAGTGACGAATGCTCCCCCGTCTACCCTACTATTTTTCAAAAAATTTTCATTTTAAGTTGCAATGCATGAAAATTTAAAATAAGTGTATTTTAGGACAATTTTCAAAAAAATAATAGTATTAAGACAAAATATAATTTATAAATTGTTGACGAAAAGTGCACTTAGGTATCTGAAGTTGATGGTTCCATTTTAAATTTTTACTTTGAAAGACTTTTTATTTAATATACACTAAAAGTTGATGAAAATTTAATTTTTTACTCTTTTTCAAAAATGTAAAAAAAATGTTTAAATTAGACAGTTCCTTATAAGAAAACAACACAATCTAGCTTGAAGATTTTAATTAATATTGATACATAATTTTGTCTATTTTTATTCGGTATCCAACTTTACTCCAAAAATTTAAATTCAATTAATCATCACTTTTGCAACATTTTACCCCAACGTGCGCTGGTAGGGAACTGAAGACCAATTTTAAGAATTTTTAAAATAATTTTTCGTAATAAGCTAATTTTTACGCATCGTTTAAGGGGTCTTCCTACTTCGAAATCTCGAAAAAAGGCTATCCTCGGGACACTCTATTGATCAATATAAAAAATAAATACATTAGGATATAACTTATTGCAATTTTTGCGAATATCAAAATTTACACGGTATAGCACTATAAAGCTTGAAAAGAATATTAAGAAATGCGAAATTAAATTTTCGCGATCGTTAAAAAAGTTTTCGCGCCAAATGCGTTGAAGTTTTGTATTTAAAAAAATAAAATCTAAATTTGTTCATATAATGCATTATCTTTATCAGAAACCAAATTATATTGTGTCACTACTGTCATTACCTTAATAAAATAATTTTTTCATAATTTTGCATATTTTGTTGCAAAAGTTCATTATATTTGATCTTATTATTTTTAACTTTTTATTCTTTAAATATGATATTAAATGAATGTTTTTTGTCAACATTAAGCATTTTAAATTAATATTTCGCTATATTTGGCGGTTATAAATGCTGATTTCCTAAAATTTTCTGAATCAAACAAAAGGTGAACAAATTGTAACCATTAAGGGAAACGTAAGTGGATGATTACTCTAAAAACGTAAATGTAGCCAATACTTTGTTGTTGTTTTGTACACATGATCATCGGTGATGTCAATTAAAAATATTTCCAGTGGATAAAATTCAAATTGAAAATCGCTAAAGTTATTGGTTTGTATTTCAGCGATTTGTATACAAAACGAAATTTGTGCTTTTATGACAAAAATTTTGAGTTTTAAATTAAATATTAGACTCTACGTCTTATTTAAATTATTTTAAAAATTTTTTAGTGAAGAAAACAGCAAAACTAATTGTCGAATTGATAAACCTTTTACAGCGATTTTTTACGCAGATTTGGTATAATGAAATAAAAAGCTATTAACACTGTTGTTACAGCTGTCACGTTAAAACGTAGAGCGACCTAATTTTATTAGGTCGCTACGTAACATTTACGTTTTTTAGTACACATACACACATAACTATCATAAGCAAAACGTGTCAGCTGATTTGCTACATTTACATTTACGGTAGAGTAATGGAGCCTTTACGACTTTACCATTTTATTTTATAGTATTTAATAAGGAAATAATTAAGAACCCTTGGGTACTGAACAGAATATTTTTTATAGTACAAATTTTTATTACCAACATGAAATATATACGTTTTTTTTTATGTCAAAAAAAAAAAAAAATAATAAAAAAAAATCTCAAATTGTTTTAGAAATTGCTTTCGTTGCGAAATGTTTTTTAATCGAAATAACTTGTGAGAACCGGTTTTTGAATCAGTACAACATGCGCTAAGTTTCTGTGTTTTTTTAATTTAGCACAATTTTTTATCCATTTAACTCCAGTATATAGACAGACGAACATACAAAATCTAAAATAATTTTTTACCTAATAATAAATAAAAAAATGAAGGCATTCAAATACTGATATCACCCCCATTTAAACCGTTTAAATCATTAAAAATGTACAAAGCCCTACCTAGAGATATTTTTATTTAGAGTTACATACTTCTGACTTTTCTTTTTGGCCTTTGAGAAAGTTTTAAATTTAATGGAGTTTGTCTGTAAAAATTTATATGGAAAATTAATGACAACAGGTAAAAACATTTCCAACAATCGGGCTGATTTTTTTTTTTTTAAGTGGGTTATGTGATCTTGAAACTTCTAATATCCAACTATTTTTTCTGGATCAGAAATGTATCTTATATTAATAAATAATGATATACTATATTAAAAATTGAATAAGTATATAATTATGTCTAAAAACCACATAAAATCTAATCAAAAATTTGTAACTTCTTCCTGAACCTATTTAGATCCCATTTTACAATTTTTTCATCATGTAAAAAATTTATGAAAATTAAAAGACCATTTTTCAGGATATATAAGGATAAAGGAAATTTTTTTCATTTCACAGGCCCTTGCTCCAGATTTTTTTTATAAAGAATAATTTAATACTTTCCAATGAGACCAACATTTTTTTAAAGTTAATCAATTAAGTTGTTTATAGCATATGAACCATTAGCGATATGGATCAGATTAACATGACACATGAAGCGCATAAATTTTAGATTAAATGTAAATGTGCTGAATTTCATCAAAATCGGATATGGCAAAACCCAGTTAGTTTGTTTTGGTAATATTCCAATTTCAATTTCAACATTATAATAGCTTTTTTCATGAAATAAATATTGAAGCATATAGCAATTTCTAATATTTAAAATTTTCTTTAACACCTCCCCCCCACCCCGTGGATACGCGCTTGTTAAACGTTATAATAAAAGTAAAATTAATTTTAAAAAATGCATTGGAAATGCAAATGCATTTTTTCAATGCATTTTTGAAAGCCTTCTCTTCCTCCTACGATTTTCTATATTTTTTTTAAATAAACTTAAAAATTGGTAAATAAACTGAATAACTCAGTTTAAGTTCATACGTGATGGAAAGTTCAAGTATTTTTAATTTTTTTTTTTTTTTTCTTTTCATAAAAAACGCCGACAAACTTTTCCACTTTTCCATTTGTTTTGAAAATCTTTCCACATTTACACACTTAAATTTGTAATGTGAAATTTTTTAAAAAATTGTTGAAAAAATAAATAAATAACAAATCAGAAAAATAAAAAATAATTTTTAAAAACTTTCATTAATGTTTTAACTCTGCGCTTAAGCTTTCAGCTTATAAAACAGTATAAATGTTTTTTTTTTTAAACCCACCATCCCTTGTAGCTTCATTTCATACTTTTCTACTGATATCTCTTAAACAAAAGCGAAATTTTGTACAGATAGATCGAGGGTCAATATAAACTTGGAAACCAAAAATGGGCGTAGTCTGCCTACCTCCCATATAAGGTGAAACGTCAACGAAATTTTGTACAAATAATTTAAAGACCAATGTAATCTCGGAAACAAAAAATGGTCGTGGTCCGCCCTCTTCACCGCCCACCTTTCATATAATGTAAAATCAGAAAAAGTTGATGGAGGGTATATAGATTCGGAGGAGCCGAGCTTGTTTTTTAATAAAAAATGGAACAACAAATTATTGAGTTTTATAAGTTTAAAGTTACACACTATTTGTGTAAAAGGTAAAAAATATTAAAAAAATATATATATTTTGTATGGGGAAAAGTTCAAGAAAATGGAAGGACAAAAGTATAAAACCGGCATACAGTGGTTTCAAAACGCTGTTTTGGAATAATTCTGTTACTTTTGATTCGTTAAAGATATGTGAATATAATTTATGGCTAGAGCGTTTTCGAGTTGATTTGGAGGAGCATAGATCAATAGTTGACCAGGGAGGTAGAAAAATGTATGATTTGAACGTTAAAAAAATCTATATAGGTAGCCCTTGTGGTCCTTTACAAAAACTATGCTTACATGTGTTGTTTATCTTTTTTAGTTTAAGAAATTTTTAAGTTGAAGCAAATTTCTACCTCAGAATTATTATTAATTCAAATAAATTAAATTCGACTGTATTTCTTCAGACCATGACCCCAAAAACATAATGTTCAAATTTTATTATTATTATACCCTTCACCACAGGTGTAAAGGGTATATATAAGTTTGTCATTCCGTTTGTAATTTCTACAATTTTTGTCGGAGAGCAAAAAAGTTTATATTTTCGGGATGCTTGTAAGAAATGACGATGATAGGACCATGTCCGTCCGTCCGTGTGTCGGTTGAAATGGCGTTTATGTAGCCCACCGATAACTGACATTTATAATATATATATCAAAAGATTGGTAATCCTTTCGAGAATTTTGCTATTGAAATTCAGCAAGATCGGTTCATACAATGCGGAGATATGCTTAAAAAAAACGGTTTTTAGAACCGGTTTCCAGTTTCTGAAGCCTCTGTATATACTAGAGACTTCGTTTTTGCAAAGAAGGCTCGGACATTTTTTTTCTAATTTTTTTTTGCTAAAAAAATTAAATAAATCGGTTCATAATAACTGAGATATCGGGCAAAACTCATTTTTTATTTTTTGAAGCCCTTGTTTAATATAGATCGGTCATAAATATTTTTATAAAATTTCAGTTTTTTAATAAACCAAATTCGTTCATAATCAACAGAGTTATGGCCCAAAAACAAATCTGTTAAGAATATAAATACACACACAAACATGTATATTAAGCATTGTAATGACTATTAGTGACGTTTTTGTTTTTTGTATAGACAAGTAGTTTAGTTAGCAACAGCAGTAATATAATGAATAACAGTGTTGTTGTTGTTCTTTGTATATGCAGTCAGTTTGTATATACACACATACAAAAATAAATAAATGAGGAATTGTTGTTGTTTATTTTTTAAAAGCAAAGCTTGCTATGATTGTTTTTTTTTTTTTTTCTTTTGTATTCAAATTTTCGTAGTTTGAAAAAAATTTATATTTATAAATGTGAAATAATGAAAGCATACGTTAAGGCGAAAATTTAATTATTTGTCAGTGAGATGGTGAAGGTTATCAAAGATTCGGCACAGCCGAATCTTTTTTTAATTTCATTTTTTTTTATTATTATTATTATTATTATTATTTTTTTTTTTTATGAGAAATAATATTAATATTTGAATTGAAATAAAATTTAAACCAATAAAGATAAGTTATTGGAATTTCAACACAATATATATAAATTTGTCTTTAATCAGGAAATTTAAAAAACTTCCACTTTTTGGTATCATAATACTTACGCAAAATCCCTACCCAGGGAAAATGTATTTCAAAGGTTTTTTTTTTTTTTTTTCATTGAAATCTTCACCCTGTAGTTATAAAATACTTTTAGTGTGTTTAACCAACATATTTTTAATTAATCCCTGCTTCGCGTTTAAATAATTTTATAACTTAATTCAAACAACTTCTGGAAAATCGATAAAGTTTTACCATATGATAGATACCTTATACCATTCCGATCCAAATAATTTTGTTTTTACTTAAATAAACCTTATTTGTGTTGTATATTAACATAATACAAACACTTCTGTCGGATTATATACGTTAAAGTAATTTTCAAATGAATTTGTGTTTACATAAGACTTATTTGTGCAAAATTTCATTAAAATATTCCTATTTTTAAGGCATCTATGAGTGTTAAAACTTTATACCGGGATGACATTTGTATGGGGGCTAGGTGAAATGGGCCAATCATAACCAAATTCAATAGGCTACTTGTGTTGAAAAAACAATATGTACCAAATTTCATCAAAATATCTTCAAAATTGCTACCTGTACTTTGCGCACAAGTTTTACATGGACAGCCAACCAGCATATTTTTTATAGAGGTTTACAAGGACTATCTATATATACAATTATTTTATATTCAAATCATAGAGGAGCACATGTGTGCTCCTCCAAATCAACTCGAAAACATACAAACATAATTTAAATTTTATTTTGTTTACCGCATTTTATACCCCCCAAAAACTTAAAATAAATTATTTGGTACATGGATTAATTATTATATTTAAATATATTGAAGTCAAATTGATGCTTTTATTATGATAAAAAAAAATTAACAATAATTTAAAAATTTTAATCAGAAAATTAAAAAGCAAACAAGATTAAAAAAAATAAAAAATAATAACAAAAGAAGGCAAATTTATTTATAGTTATATTGTTTAAACAAGCTATATACTCGATTAAAATACACATATTTAACTGAAACTAACACTAAAACATAAATATTTAATTGAAGTGTTTATTTTGTACTCTATAGTATAAATTTCTACTTTTAAATTATTTAACTCATATAATAAATATTTTCCTAACACCAGCATTGTTATTTACAACTAAAACTGCTATGAAAAAATTTTAATAATAGGGAAATATAAAACCATAACCTTACTAAATTCACACATACACATATAAATATAAATTTACTTGCATCATGTTCACGTTATTTAATATTATTTTGTTTTTCCACCTAAAAATTATTGGTAATTCAAAACTAATATTTTGTTTATGTTTTACAATGCGGCTTTATCAAAATAGTAAAAATTTAAATTTTGCACTTTTTTTGCACAAAAAATTAGAAAATTGAAATTATTTAACACACTTATACATATATTGATACAGGTAACAAAATTATTATTATTTTACCAATACTTATACAAATAACTCAAAAATAATCATTATTATACTTGTATTTGTAATAGAAAACAAAAAAAAAAATAGTAATAATAATTTAATTGTTTTACAGTGTGTGTGTTAATAAAAAAAGCACTTAAAATTTTGTTTAAAGCTAGATATGCAACACATAAAGTTTTAATTTATAATTTTGTGAATTCATAAAATGATAGTGCAAGATGATTTAGTAATTAAGCATTAAAAACAATGTTGCAAGAGGCAATAGTAATGCAGAGTTAAGGAAGTTTTTGTGCGGACAAAAGTAATAAGGATTTTGAAATTTTAATGTGGTGGCAATAAATTAAAAAATAAAAAATTAGCAAGATATAAAATGTAATAATAGTAAGAGGAAATTATATAAAAAATATTTAAGACAACACAGGTCGACAAATAAAAAAAAAAAAATTAATGCAAAGAAATGTGCTAAATATGTAAACAAATTTTAAACAAATTCAATTTCTTACCAGCGCACATTTGGGTCGAAAACGGCGCTTACTTCAGGGAAAGATAATAGGTATAAGAAGTGCGTTCGAAAAAATCTTAACATATATAATATTCAATAACTTGGAAATGGTTTATCCTAGAGTTTCCATTCTTTTTTTAATTAATTTATAATTTATTACAGATCACAGAAAAATATAACTTTTATAGTTCTAACCACTACTACTAATGTAATTTGAGACCATTTTTTGTAACCCTTCCGTTAGAGATTTGATAGTTGCTTCAGTCAGTTTTTTGGAACAGTGTGCACATCTTTTTGGACACCTTTTTTGTGCTCTTCAATTCACTTTTCACAAGAGCTCAATATCTCTCTACACGCAAAGAAAAAATATGGTGAACAGCAACCATAATCGAGTACTGTCATATTATGGTTAGATTTTATGGTTGTATGTAAATTATATTATGGTTAGATGTAGCACCATAATATGATTGAATCACAATAAAAATATTGTTGGTCAGCAACCATATTTTTGTTGTATATGTACTTTATTCATATATATAACAATAATATTGTTGAATCACAATAAATATATTGTTGATCTGCAACCATATTTTTGTTGTATATATACTTGATCTATGTATATAGCAATAAGATGGTTAAATTACAATAAAAATATTGTTGATCTGCAACCATATTTTTGTTGTATATGTAATTGATTTATGTATATAACAATAATATGGTTAAATCACAATAAAAATATTGTTAATCTATAACCGTATTTTTGTTGTATATATACCAGAGACCGTAATGATTATGAGTTTTAAAATAAAAATCAACAAATAATCATTATTTTTTGATTTTTATTTTTTCGCTCAACTTTTAATGATTATTTTTGATTTTTATTTTCTTAGCTCAACTCATAATGATTATTTTTGATTTTTACTTTTTTTGCTCACAATATAAAACTTAACATAAGAAATTAAACTTTTTTAGTAAAAAATTTTCTTTAAATAAAAACTTTGATTTATTGCAAATAATTTTATTTTTAATAAAAAACTTGATTTTTAATAGAAAAAATTAAATTTTAGAAAAAAATTCGATTTTTTAAAAAAAATTGGATACTTTTAAAAAAATCTGATGAAAAATATATCATCACACATAAAAATCAAAAATAATCATTAATATTGATTTTTTCATAAAAATCAAAAAAAAAAAAAAAAGAAATAAAAATCATTCCGGATTCCGATAGAACCTGTTCTGAAGATTACATTTGTGTATTTAACACTTTTATCCGGTTGTTCCTTGTATCTGATTTTTTTTGTTTAAAATTTCAAGAATAATGATTATTTTCCGTCCCTGATATATACTTGATTCATTTATACAGCAATAATATGGTTGAATCACAATAAGAATACTTAGCGTCGAGAAACAATTATTATGCCTAAAAATAAATAAAAGCCAATTAATTTATCGTATGGAAGTTTTTATTAAAATTAATTATAATTTAGTTAAGTAAAATAAATCACTTTGGTATATAAAGATAGATTCATCACCGGTGAATGATGAAACCTGAGAAATTTCTTGACAGCTTTTTTTTAGCACTCCGAAGATAACCCATTATGTAGTTTTCTTTGTATATTATACATTTAAAATATTTTCGCAATATGAAACATTTATTTATTTCTAGTTTAACTCTAATTAAAATAATTTATTTTAAATAATTCACTTTTTTAAATATACATTCAGCATATTTTCTAATACATTTTTAACTTGCCGACAGACAACTAGCTCAATGCAAGAAGCAAACTAAACTGAATAAAAATCAACGGTATACTTATTGTCAAGCACTAATAATGTATATTGTTGCCAATACAAAACAAACATTTTGTTGTCAATTCAAAATTACAAACAAAATAATATATTTAGGTATTGAAAATATTTTTTTTTGCACATGCAATTTTAACAACAATAATGTGGTTCTAATTTAAACATATTGCTTAACATGTTGTGCCAACAATATAATTGTGAGTTGAGAACAAATGTATAATTGCTACAACAAAATTGTTTTTAAAATAAAATATATTCAACAATAAGAATGTTTGCGACGGAAAAATTTCTCTGCAATGAAAATAATATTGTTGGGGCAACCATATTGAGAAATGTTTTTTCTCTGCGTGTACTGGTCTAAGCTATGGACAATTTTGAAAATTGACCTCTCTTGGTACAAAAACTATGTTATTAATTTGGTACCACTCCAGAGCTTTCTTACCGTAGTGACATGATACTAAATGGGTCCAAAAATATGTGGACACGTTATACTCTCTTACGAAAGGAATAAATCTTTTTTGCAATATTTCTTTATGCATATTTTGGTATTTATAAATCCGAATGTATCAAATGACTTTCCTGTTTTGCCGCAACTGCAAAAAACTTGTTATACCAGGCATTTTGTAAGAATTTTTTTTTTGCTTTTGGGTCCTAAATTTATCTTTAACATTGCCTCGAGAAATAACAATAAAAAGTTATAAGCTTCGAAATTTCTGCCAGCACATACGTTTCTTCGTCAATTATTATTGGTTTTAATTTCCGTGTCCTATTCTTGTCTTCTAAATGTTTTGCACAATTCCTGTTTGGAACTTTTTGGACTTTATATGTTATGAGCTCTGCATTAGCTTTAAATTTTCGCACCAAATAGTCGAAGCACTGAGATAACTGAACTGCTTTTCTACCGGATGTGTTTGGAGTTCCTTTCAATATGCTTTCAATTTTCTGGCCTTCCCAAAAACATGTGGTCCTTTTTTTCTTTCCGAACTAGGTTTCATATCAATGGTCAAATTCTCCTGGTACTGTTTAATAACATTAGAAACAGTTTGACGGCAGAAATTTAATTCTGTGGTCAATTATTTGTAGGACCTATTTGGATTTTTTTGAAATTTTTTAATAATTTGTAGCTCGTAAATCTGTTTCGTCACTCATTTTGATGAAAATAACTACAAATCAACATATTTAATATTAAAAATTATAACTGACGTATTTTTCGCTGATAACTAGATCAAAAAAAAAAAAAAAAAAAAAAATCAATATTGATTCAGAAAAAAGTTATGAGGCAAAACGTGTGTTAAGATTTTTTTGATCGCATTCTTTATTTTAATGATCACACTTTATTTTTCACTTATTATTAAGTAGAAATAAATATTTTTAGAATTTTCAGATTTTCTTTTGCCAGAATGTTAATGTCCGTCCGTCTAAATGGATAATAAATTATGCTTAATTTAGGAAAAGGTGATATCTATATACTAATATATACTAATTAAAAAAAAGCGTTTTTAGAATTCAAATTTTTTTTTTTTTTGCAGAATAGTAAAGACAGTACAGCCGTCTATATATTTAGGTTAAATGGTTCGAAAATGGTGCTTAATTCAGGAAAAGGTGATACATATCAACATTTTAATATATGTAATGAGAGAATTCCGATGTCCCTCCTTCCATCCATTTGTTTGTTGATTTTTGCAAATTTTCCAATTTAAAATAGTTTATTTTTGGACTCATTAAAGAAATCGACTTTCTTTATGTGATAGATAATTTTGTTCTTTAACTAATTAAAAAATATACTTAATAAAATCGGGTGAAAACGGATATGTATGGGAAAAATTTCACGAAGATCTTGCAAAATTGAGATTGTTGAAAATGTATACGATAAATAGTACATACATACAATCATGTTTTTAAAAGGATTTATCAAAAGCTTTAAGGTGATATAAAAGTCTGTGAAATCGGATAAGGAACAAAAATTCGCTATGTCAGTAGTACCCTACTTCGAACCCTTATAGCTCCGCTCCTGAAATGTATGTAGGATATGCTCGTTCCAAACATAAAATGTTTCCCTCCTCTGCTACGCCTATGTAACACAGTGGTCCCAAATCATTTTTTTTTTTTTTTTTTTGGAAATAATTCTGTAACTTGTGAACCGTTGAAGATATCTAGTTCACCTAGGGTGTGTAATTTTTTTTAAAATTCGCCAAAAATTCATATTTAATATGCCACGCCTTTTACAACGGCTGGGTGACCATTTTAAGGAAAAATATAATTTTTTGAAACAAGTTTTCTACGGAATAGGATTTCGGGTATTTTGGCTGGCTGTCCATGTAAACCTTGTGAACAAAGTACAAATCGCAATTTTAAAGATATCTTAATGAAATTTGGCACAAGGACGAATCCTATTGAAATTGGTTATGATCGGTCCATTATTTTACCTAGCTCCCATACAAATGTCCTCTCGGAATAAGGGTTTAACGATCATAAATGCCTCAAATATAACGATATTTCAATGAAACTCGGTATAAAGGAGTATAAGTGTTAATCTGTCAAATTACATCAAGATCGGTCCATAATATACCATATAAACCCAATTCAGGGAATAGTTCTAAAGTGCATAAAATCATATAGATGTTAGTGTCAATGCATTGTTCTGTATTTGTACAATTTATTTTACATTGAGTAAAAGTGTTGGTCTACAGTTCTCATTTTTAGCTCATACACAATGGTGTAGGGTATCATATGGTCGATCTTGACCGACTACAGTACCTCTCTCTCGTTTGAACTGAAGATATATACGCAAAGAAAACACATTCGTTGTGGCAACCGAATTTACAGCCAATCAAATTTGTTCGGTTGCATGTACTACTACATAACTCGTTTGTAATAACCAATGTAGACTGTACACGTAACTTTCTATTCGATGATATAGACTAAATGTACTTTTGATTATTGTGATTTATTTCTACACATAAAAGAATTTTGGAAACATTTTTATTTATTAAAAAGCAAAAAAATTATACAAATACAATAAATTCTATAGAAATATAATCAACAAAATAACACTTATTCTAACATTTTCATAAATTAGTCTTCTGATTGTTATATCAGGTTTTCAAAGGCACATTTATACTTACACACCTTCCTTTAAAACACCATCTACAATTTCCTTCGATTTCATTCATACCAATTACTTTATTGTTATGTCGTTGTCTTAGCGAACCAAGAGG
Organism: Protophormia terraenovae; assembly: GCA_951394005.1. Lineage (NCBI taxonomy): Eukaryota > Metazoa > Arthropoda > Insecta > Diptera > Calliphoridae > Protophormia > Protophormia terraenovae. The sequence continues at coordinate 105,059,607 of OX596077.1, forward strand.
AAGTAAATTAACATGCATATTTAGTTGCAGGAGATGAGCCACTTTATAAAAAAGAAAATATTAGATTTTATATTATTTGATTTCATTTATGTTTCAATTCCATGATGTTAGAAATGCTTACTTACAAGAAAATTCTTTGTCAGCTTTTTTCCATTCTACAACTTATTGCTGCAAGTGAAATTTAATAAACTCTGCACTTTTCAACATTAATTTATTGCTGTAGAATATCATCCTGGAAAATAAATAAGTAATAATGTTGTTATGTATCTGAAAATACTTTTATCGATTCTTCAAATAAATGGATTTCATTTCTTACCGTTATTCCGATCCATTGGAAAAGCGTCAAAAATTATCCCAGAAGGAGCCAATTGTTGTTGAAATTTTAATTATATTATAAAAATAATTTTGCTATTAGAAAAGTTAATAAATTTTTTGTATATATAGTTATGTATAGTCACATTATTATCCACATATAACGAAATGCATATCTTCAAGTAATTCAAGATGTATTTTTTTTTTTCAAAATTGTGTTCGCAATTGTTTTATGAAATAAAATGTTTTAATTTTAATTTTTAAACGTCAAAATGAAAAAAGTTATTATGAACACCACTTTTCGGTTGTGAACACTGAATTGTTTCTTTAATAGGTTAATGCAACTAAAAATATGGTAAATAATTGAATTATCTAAATACAAACAATATTCTTATTGCAAATACCAATATTTTGTTTAGAACCATGAATTTAATTTAATTTAATACAGTTTTATCAGCCGAATATTTTTAACTGGATACAAATTAATTCATTGAACTATCTATACAAATAGTTAAATAGTTGGAACAAAATTTCATATTGTTTTATAAAACTTTAATAGTTACAATCATTTTCCAACCAATTTATTTTCTGTGTGTACATTTTAAAAATTTTGTATATATTTTTCCATATTCAGCTCATAAATACGCATCGTTTCCAACATTGCAAAAAAACTTTTCCTCGCTACATGCAAAATAAAGTTCTAGACCAATAAGACTTTTTATAATTCACTATAGTTCTCGAGATAAACCATTATAAAGAAAATAAAAAATTAACCACATATTATAACATAACTCTAGAACGAACTGACCGATTTAGTTTAATATAATTCCGAAAATAATAATAAAAAATATATATTTAAGTTATCTCGATATCGTTTTTCAGATAAGTATTATGTACTATTTCTTAGATAACTTGTTAATAAACAATAATAAAAAGTATATTTTTTTTTCAAAAAATCTTAAAAAAATCTATAATTAACAAAAATGCTTCTATTTACACTTTATGGAGATATTAGAAACAATATTATTCGTATTTCATTAAGATCAATACATACATAAATATCGACTATATTTACAATCATACGATAGAAAAAGTTACACACAAAATACGTAACTAATTACATTCAAAAAATTAAGTTTTTTTTACACTTTAATAATTTTTTAGAATTTTCCCTTTTTCTAGCTGTATGCTACTGTGCCTAATTCCATTTTATACTTATTTCAATTTTAATTATAATTTATATCATATTAAACACTGTTCGCAAAAATCTGCAATATGATTACATGACTTTCATGTGTAACTAACTCGTGTTGAGTGGTGAGTGAATGACGGACTGTCCAGCTGTCTATTTTGAAAAGAAAATCACAAAAAAAAGCTATAATAAAATAATGCCTGAATGACTTAGTAATCAACAATATTTAATGATTCCTTTTTTCTTTTTTTTTCTTGTATTTAATTTTCTAAACATGCACTTTTATTGTGAATTTTCAACGGCACCACCACCGCCACTTTACAATATATTTTACCACGCAACTTTATCAACTTGTTAATAATGAATACAAGAATAATGATAAATAATTATGAACATCATGATCATTTAGATAATTATAAAAATTCATCGGCTTTTGTATTGAAGTTATTTACATTTTTGCTTTATTCTTTATGCAATCTTTTATTTCTTTAATTTCACTTTCATTTGCTCAAGCTTAAAGGCATATTCTCCATAACTTTAGTTCTTGTAGTTAACATTGTGTGTTTATAGTGATTTTTTTTTTTTTTTTTTTGGCTTCTTTTGTGGTACCATCAGCAAGTTGAACATATTTATAATGCACAGAGTACAACCGAAACGAATCAAACATTCATCCATCATCTATTCATTCAGTTAGTCAGCCGAACAGTCAGGCCACCGCAACTACTGTAGAGTGATTTGAATGCCAATGCATATAAAATTAGACATATTTAATAACAAAAGCATGTTAGTTGTTAGAATGTCATATTTCTTCACGTCGATTTTTGAATATATCTAAGACTATAAAATATACAGTCACAGTAAAGTGCAAAATAAATCGAAGGTAGTGTATACATAATGGAAAAAGTTCGATAGTTTCAGCATAAAACTCTGGTTTTGAAATAAAACTGGGGTTTTAGCATAAATCTGTGTTTTCGCTTAAAATTGTAGTTTTAGCATAAAACTGTTGTTTAAGCAAAAAATTTTAGTTTTAGCATAAAACTGTAGTTTTAGTATAAAACTGTAGTTTAGTATAAAACAGTAGTTTTAGCATAAAACTGTGGTTCTAGTATAAAACTGTATTTTTAATATATAACAGTTGTTTTAGTATAAAAGTAAAGTTTCAGCATAAAACTGTAATTTAAGTATAAAACTGTAGTTTTAGTATAAAACTGCAGTTTTAGCATAAAACTCTAGTTTTAGTATACAAATTTTCTAAGTATAAAACACTAAAAAAAAACTAATATTGTAATTGCAAAAATTTCTCAGTTGCAAATGTTCTGACATCCACTGTATATATCTGTTTATGAAGTGTAGTTTTTTTAAACTCTGTAATGGCATTTTAACCTGCCTTGATGTTAGCAATGCATTAAAGGTTTTTTTTTTTTAAATAAATATATGTTAAATATATATCTTCCTGCTCTTCGTTATGGGTTCAATTAATATAGAAAATTTTATAACTTGAAGGCAATTATAATTCGATTTTCTAAAAATTTTATTTTACCAAATCAAGTCGTTTTCGAGATATGCAATAGAAACCTCGTTAATTTTACAAAAAGCTAGGTTAAATAATCAATACTGAAAATACTTTTTTTTATTTAAAAGAAATCATAGTATTAAAAAATATACTTTTGGGGAATTCTATTTTTAATGGACTGGAACAAAAAAGTTCCAACGAGTTCCAATTTAAAAATACGATTATTATATACGAGAACAACTATAAAATTATATATGGATATGAGGGCGGTACCTCATATTAGCAATTTTTTAAGAATTATTTAAACATTTCAAGGTAATGCACTATGGTTTCGATGACCACTTTTTTTGGCCAAAATTACCAAAATGGAAACAAAACAAATTGTCTTGTTTGAAATATGATTTGGCTCAAAATCAAAGCAATTAAATGTATTTATTTTGTATTTAAAAAATTTAATTACTTTTTACACTTTTTATGCGTCAGAATCCCTACTTCTTCCCGAAATCCCGATACCAGGGATTAGACGAAAAAAATCCCGGGATTTCATTTTCTGGATTTATTGACATAAATTCAATCCAAAAATTAACTAAAGGCAAAACAGAACATTAAAATATTAACAGAAAATTTTCAAAAATATTTTAAAAATTAATTACGTAGATAAAAACATTATAGGTCTGTTCGTTTGTATGCTCTTCTTACTTTTCAAGAGAAAATAACTTTCTTTTTTGCTATTTTTTACTTGAATATTTTATATTGAACAAAGTCTTGCAAATTTTGAATTTATGATTTACCTTTATAAATCTTACGTATACATAAATGTATTGTAATACTAATTTTGCACCTTTTTGATCATTGGAAAGGCCTGTTTATGGGAGCTTTGGTCAATTATCGACTGATCATTTTAAAAATGTTTACACTGAATTGTGCTTATTCGTCTACACATTTATATTGGTAGTTTAAGGTTACAAACGATTTTATTTGTGATGAATTTTATAGGTTCAAACTCTATTATAGAAAAACATCTTCAAAATCAACCTATAGTTTACATATTAACTATTGATGATATTCAACAAAGCTTTAAATCATACATATCCTTAGATAATGCCAATTTTATGTGAAAAATTATCTGCAAAGATTCATATTCCCGTATTTTTGAGATGTTTCCATTTAATAAAAATAAAAAATTTTATAAAAAATTTATTTTTTATTGACACTAAAATTTATTTCACTACCCAGTAAAAACTTTTATTGCCATGTTAAGCAACTAATATAAACAATAACTAATTACTTCCAAGCAAGTAAACAGCGCATTGATTTTACAGCATTACTGAAGTCATGATTAGTAATAAGTTATTACTAATAACAATGGAACTAGTTATATTTTAGGTTATAATTAAGTAATGAAAGGTCAGGATATATAATATTTTGTTGTTATTTGTTTTATTTAAAAAAACTTAACAACAACCAAAAATGTAATTAATATAAATGTAATAAAAATAAACTATTCTAGATTACAAATTAATTCATACGCAAATCTTGCCTTTCATTTATGTATCCCTTCTTCAAATATATGAATTGGTAACTGCATAAATTTATAAATAATTAGTTCCTAAACAACTTCTATGTAATGCAGTCATTATGTTGTTGTCATTACAAAGTAACTACATCCGTAACTACATGTCATTACCAAGTTTGCTGGGATATTTTCCATTTTCTTAATTTTTCAAGTAAAAGCTTGTTTTTTAAATTTTTTAAATTTCTCTTTTTTACTAGTTTTACTAGAATTTCAAATGAACAAATCTTATGTTTTGTTTTTAAGAATAGAAATGAATTTCTTTAATTGAAACATGTATAAAAAATTTAATTTTTCTTTATATTTAAAATGTGTTTTCATATGAAATATCAATGCCGAATCCCGAAAAATTCCGGAATTCCGGGATTTGAAATTACAAAATCCCGAATACCGAAATTTTCAAAAACCAGTCCCGTTTGGCATCCCTAGTCAGAAGTAAAGTCATTACAACGGAAGTTTTCACATATTTCACTTATAACTCAACCTAAAGGCGTGCATTTTGCTTTAGTGGCATTAATTTTGATACACAACTATATTTTAGCAATATCTGCTAATTTATTTTTTATCCTGGCATTTTTATTCTTTGTTTAGACCCTTGTAAATGTTAAGAATTTCCAATGCCAGCTTATTCGGAAAAAAAATGGATTTTCTTGAAAATCGCAGAAAATCGTAAAACAAGACAATATGTAAAATATAGCCCAGATATATGTTTATTTATTTCAGTTGAGTTTCTCTTTACGGATTTTCACCAAAAACTTGCAGGTCTAATGAAATGTAAATTTTTTTACGAATCCAATTTCATTTTGGGTTTTGTAAAACAAAGAGTATTTTTCTAAGATGACAACAAATTCTAACTGATTTCGTATTCAATTATAAAAGTACTTATACTAAGATCTATTTTCCATAATAAACTTATTTAAAAAATTGTTGTACTCAATAATTATAAATTAATGAAAACCGTTGAAAAAAGGCCCTTTTTTTATACATATATTAAATTTGCTTAAGAAACTCAACTTTGATCTATTGTATTATGACGACAAATTAGTAAAAGTAAGAAAAAAACTAGATTTTCTGGCATTTTAAAGTGTTTGCTATAAAACTGCGATAATTACAACACAAAAAGAAAATGTTACCAAATTTAGTTTTGGCCAAGAAAAGTGGTCGGCGAAACCATAGTGTAATGGCTGAAAATTTGTTATGCAAATGTTACACTAAGATTGGTGTGATTAGATCTTGCCACGCCCACATACTTTATTTTAAATAAATTTACAAAAATATGTCCGAAATTCATACAAATAAAGTAATTTTTTCTGTATGGGAGTGGCAGTGATTCTACAGGCCCATTCTTAGTGGGAATGTTTACGGCCTTATCTACTAATAGAATATAAATTTCATATCAATATCGTTCTAAAACTGCCAAATGAGGGAACTGTGCACAATTTAAAAAAAGTAAAAAATTTTAAATATTAGTTTTATTTTCTAATTATTCTTTTTCAAGATAATTCAATAGGAGTTTGAAAATACAATTTTTACTAGTTTTGTTCGTACAAAATGGTCATGTAAAATAAAGCAAAAAAGAAAGATATTTCCTTTCAAATGTTTACTTCTTTTACTATTTTTATGTGCACAGAATACAGAAATACTTGCAAAAATAGTAAAGCTAATAAAAATATCATACAAACGAACAAACCTAAAATGTCTGTCAATTTATAAAGTGAAATTATTATGGAATCGGATATGGAAAACCTATACTGCAGTAAAAAAAAATTCTATAATAGTAAATTATATAAAAAATTATTTTGTGTGCAAATCATGCAAAATTTGTCCTTTAAATGTAAAATATACAATATTATACTGTAAAAAATGACACATTATGCTGCTCAGCGCAAAATATGCACAAATATGCTGTTATGACTAATATATGAAAAATTTGCTATAATAAATCGATATTAAAATTATAAAATTGTTTTAAATGGATAAATAAATAACAGTTTGGTTCATTTGAGGCCCAAGATAATATAGGGTTCTTGAATATTTTTGACTGCTCTGATCATAACAACCACTACTTTTTATTAGTTATGGGTACAATAAATATAGAAATTTTACAAACTAAAACGTTACTTAAATCTGGTAGGGAAATTATATCTAATATTTAAATATATTTAAAACTTTAGACCTTATTATTTAAATTTGTCCATAATTAGATCGTGTTCTTTAACCCAAATTGACCCAAATTAACGCAAGCAACGGTTAAATAAAAAGCTTTATGCGTAGAAGATACCCCAGTCAAATAATTATATGTGCATACCTATAAAGTAATTTATTTTCTTCAAAAATAGGATTTTCAAATTCAAATCTTTTTTATATTTTTAATGTTTATTAGAGCTTTATAAGTCAAATGAAAAATTTATTTCTTATGTGTATTTTGTAGCAAAACTTAATTGATTTTAAAACTGTTCATAGAAAATAATTATATGTGCACGAAAAGAATTTTATAAAAATCCTTTATTTAAATAAAGTTAATTTTCAATATTCATGAAAATTGTTAAGGAATTGTGTTATCCTAATATAACGTTACCAGATGCATCCTTCGTTATACAGATTCGTCCTTTTTCCTTTACATATATAGGTCAAAACTGTAGTATACTTATACAAAATTAATTTGAAATATTTGATATTGTCATATAGCTCTGAATCTAAATATATTTCAGCATACAGTATTCTTTGGAAATCCTTATGTCATGAAGGTCTGAGGATCATTACTGGTCGCTGCAGAAATATAATATTTTGTTACTTAAAAACCGATTTTGAGGCCCGATATAGTAACATCGTCACATTAATTTACTGAAAAATCTAATTTTTGTAGGAAATTCATCAACGAAGCTATTGCATTTTTTGTCCAGTAAATTTATGTTGTGCTGTGAATTAATTTAGCTACGTCAAATAAATATTTTCAACTTCTATCTAGAACTAAAATTGACTTATATTATGTGCGATTCGACACTATGATTACGCTACAAGCATGTCTTTTGTAGACATCGAATACCCATGTAATATTTTTGATAAACACTTGGATAATTTAAATATAATATTTTTCATCCCTTATGTACATGAACTCTTGGTGTAATTAAAGTTTTTAACCAAAAAATTATATTTATCATAAAATCCTGCGTGTGGATTTTTGTACCGCTCTATTAGTTATGTTTTTGCCACCCAAAGGTCATAATTTTAATCTAAAACCTCTTTTATTATTTTATGCTCACGTCCAATTATTAAAACCCGTTCATTTGGCCGTTATTTTTCTCTAACACATGTTGTTTTTCTTCGAAAAATGTCCTTAATCCCCGCTAATCAGCAATTGATTATGGATTACCGCTCATAGAATGATAGCAATTTCTCAGATTTTTTGAAAATTTCCAACAGTATTATGATAAACATTTTCTGTATACACCATTTTTTGTAATTTTACATATTTTACAACTGTCGTCTTACTTTAATGATTTCAGCACTTCAACTGACAGTTCATGACCTGGTGACATATTTTGGCTATAAATTAAAAAAAAAAAAAATTTTCTTGGTATTTTAGGTTTAATCATTTTAAATATTCCCCAAATAACTTTAATTTTAACTTTAATTAATTAAACGGTTCAAACTGTGGACTTCATGTCAGTCTGTTGAGTAAAAAATTCAATTTGCACATATAATTATTTTCTATTAAAATTTAGAGAATGATATGTTTATTTTAACGGTACTTTAAATACAATGCCAAGAGGAACCTAAAATTTTGCAAATAGGGACATTAGGTAAGAATGAACAAAATTGTAAACCAAAGAAATGTATATCACTCTTGGAATATATAAAAACCAGAAATTAAATATTGCACATATAATTATTTGACAGAGGTACTAAAAATTTTGAATAAATTTTAATTACATTTCATCATATGGAATCTTGTTAATACTATTAGCATTCTAAAAGGTCATTAATATTATATGTTTGGAAGCAAGTGATCCTTTTGTAAACCCTTAAAATTATTATTGTTAAAAATTTAAAAAATTTACGACATGAGAAAGTAATTCATACATTTTTTGACACTGTGTTAATTTTCAGAAATATCTTTTATAATTTTTATATCAATAAGAAGTACTATATAATATTGGTATAAATCAATAAAATATATATAATGTTTTTATCCTGTTTTTTTATGGACTATATATCGGTGTTACCATATGGGTGCGCCAGGCACAACATGAACATTTTTTTCGCGGTACATTTCCTTGAAAATTTTGTCGAGAAATGTAATTTTTTTGGTAAAAAAACTTGTTTCTCCGGAAAATTGTACGTCAATGAAAATTTGAAGAGCTTGAAAGTGACAATGATGAATATGTCTGTAGGATTTTCAACGAACATCTTAAAAATTATAGTGATATTAGTGAAGAAGTCGATGCTGATAACGTTTCTAGCAGTTGTATTTCACATTAAGTCCTTGAATACATTCCTTTAAACCAAAATGTGATTGTTTGTCATAATGGGTATAAAATTGGAACATCGAAAAGTAGAATTTTTACGTATATAATGGTAGTTGTGTTGAAATTTGTTTGTCAGCATCAGGGTAAATAGAAAGGAAGTCTTAAATAATTATTGTGTAGGACACTAAAAATAGTTTTCTAGTCTGTAAATTATATATATATTTAGTGGATGTCCTTCAATATTTAAAGGTGGATTCCTAACACAATAAGTTTTTATAATCGTGATAAAAATCATTTTTTAGTACCAAGAGCTACAATAAGGCTTTATATCGTTGAGAGCTCCATTTAAAGAGGGTGTATTTAATGCTGAATGTTTGATATGTAAATTACACCATACTAGAACTCATATTTACTTGCATCTCCTTAAGAAATTTTCCAACAAAAAACATTTTTTTGAAAAAATTACTGATTTTCTTCTTACAAAAAAAAAAAAAAAAAAAATATCTATGTAGTACCTGGCGTGACCATATGGTAACGGTCCATTCTGCCCGATCTAGGGACCGAAACCAAATTGTATATAATAAGTAAATTTTCTTAGGCCCTATCATTATCTGAAACAAAAAACATTCCCGGTCAATTTGGGTTAATAAAGCGGCAGCCTTAATCTCATTTAATTTCTCCTTACACTGAACCAATCTCGTATGTAACTAATTGAATTAGTCATATTGACGAATTTATGTCGATTTAACTAATTTACGAAAAATTAACAAAAATTTCTGTTGAATTGAATAACGATTTTGTTGGTTGATATTTAACCTAATTTTCTTCAATTCTACACCCCATTTTACCGTATTTACTGTTCTTTTTTGGTTCAGTGTAAATATGTAGCGTATAACTAAGTATTTTCACACATAGGCGTAGCCTGTAAATTTTTGCGATAAATAAATTTATACGTTATTTATAATTTCCCATATATTGCTTATATTTTTTTTAGCTCAACTCAAGCAGCAACGAAAATTTCTGTAATAATTCGCAACCAATATAAATTTTTTAACATACACAAAGTATAATTACCGCCGGCACAATATATTTAAGCACACATATTTAATTCATTGTATACATTAGTATTACTCATACTCAAATATATGTATTTAGAAATAATTACATATAAAATGCTTTAAATAATGCATTGTGACTTTGTTTAATATTTAAGGATGTTAATGCTAAAATAATACATATGATTGACTATGAGTTACATGGAAATTGAAATGTACATATGTATGTAAAGCTATAGCATTAATTTTATTATACAACCGCAGTTTAGATGCAAGATAGTAAGTTTCTCTATAGTGGATTTAGTATATGATCATAGTTTCAGTAGAGGATAATAAGTTTTATATAAAAGAGTGAGTACATAATTTTAATCTTAAGCAGTAACAAGGAAAAAAAAAAATCGATTAAAAATCTACGATGATTCCACAAGGGAAAAAATTCAGTTCAAAATCCACCACGGTTGTAATCATATTGATAATTCACGGTATCGGTTTTTTTATTTACAAGTTAACAAATTTAATAAAAAATATAATTTAATACCGAAATGGTGTTAACTTAGTGCCAATTAGGCATGGATTTTCGTTATAACTTTAACACGCATTGTTGATTTTATTTGTTTTACTATTGACACTGAATGGTATCGTTACATATGTGGTAGATTTTTTTCTGGACGTAAGACGCTAGCTTTAGTACTTATTAGTCAGCAAATTAAGATTAAAATATTAGTTTAAGTACAAGACTGTAATTTTAGTATAAGATAGCATTTTAAATTGAATAATTTTTGTTCAAGACATTAGTGTTAGTATAAGATAGTAATTTCTATATTAAGGAGTGCGATCGAAAAAATCTTAACATACATATAAAATTCAATAATTTGGAAACGGTTGATCTTAGAGTTTGGATTTTTGTTTTTATTATTTAATTAATATTATACTACAGATCATGGAAAAATATAACTTTTATTTTCTGCCCACTACATATGAACTAGTAGAACTTTTTTGGTAACCCTTCCATTAAAGATTTGATAGTTGTTTCAGTCACTTTTTTGGAACAGTCTGCCCATCTCCTTTTTAAATATTTCTTTTTTTTTTACTCTTCGCACCAAATAGTCAAAGCATTGTGCTAACCGGGCTTCTTTTCTACCAGATGTGTTTGGAGTTATTTTCAATATGCTTTCAATTTTCTTGGCCCTCCCAATAACATGTAGACCATTTTTCTTCCCGAACCATGTTTGCTATCAATGGTTGAATTCTCTTGATACGGTTTAATAACCTTGCAAACAGTTTGACAGCAGACATTTAATTTTTGACCAATTATTTGTAGGACCAATTTGATTTTTTATTTTTTTTTTTTTTTTAATTTTTTAATAACTTATAGCACGTACATTATTTGTGCAACTTATTTTGATCAAACTCACAACAAATCAACATGGTTGTCATTAAAAATAATAACTGACATATTTTTCAATGATTACTAGACCAAAAAAAATTGTAAATATTGCTTCCGAAAAAAGTTATGAAGAAAAGCGTATGTTAAGATCGCACTCCTTAGACGGTAAGTTTACTATGCAGGTTTTAGGTTTTAGCTTAATACGCTAATTATCTCTGTAGCGTTGAAAAATGTTTTAATATAAAACAGTAAAAGGACGCTACAATCTCATAGTCAATCATTAATATACAAAAAAACGGATTTTGAGCTATTCATAGTTTTGAATTTTTTTATTTAATGATAATTTCATTTAACATTATTCTTAATCAAATAACGATAAGAAAATAAACTAATTGTTAAATTAGAAAATAAATAAACAAAACAATAACAATAACAATAATATCAACATAAACTATACCGGATATAAAAATATAAAATAAAAATACAACAGCAAAAGGTTTGAACTGTTGTTTATGCCAGTATAATAGATTTATAAGAGTGCAGCCATCTTGACTTAAAAATGCTGTATTCAAAGTCATAAAACAACAACAAAAGCACACAAATCTAAAGCGATAAAAAAACGGAAAAAATATTTGCGAGTAATATCTCTTCTTCCAACACCCACACAGAATCATGAATTTACACACAATTTGGATTCATAAAAAAAGCGAAATTTAAAAGGAAGGAAATAAAAGTTAAGATTAATATTACAATTAAAATGGAATATGAATACAAATGCACACAGATATACTTACACACATACATATATATACTTACATTCCCAGCAGGAAAATATGTTAGTGCTTCCTCCCAACAGGCCTTTCTGAATGCCTCCGAACAAACTTTAAACATATTCCTTTTTGCCTTCTGTAAAAATTCCTTAAAGAATGCCTCGACTTCCTTCAAAAAGAAATCCGGTACTAATTCTTGTGCCCATTTCATTAAATGCGAAATAGAAGCTGTCACTCACCCACTAACTTTCTCATTACAAACAGAAAAACTACGAGACTTACAAAGCTCAAACTCATTTAGTACTGTTTTAAGCGTCGATAAAGAAGGTAGTTCGCATATCGTTTTAAATATATTTCATACTCATTTTTAAATAGCATTGAAAATATAAGAGAGCATATTTATTTTTTATTTAAGAGTTCTTGCCTTTTCACTTCTTTTTGGAAGGGAGAAGGAAAGGCCTTGCCTCCAATGACACGCCTTGTAAAAAATATAGTGTTGCAATGCTCTTTATTTCCGACTGGGATATATATATTTAAACAATACCAATGCAATTGTGCATTTAAATACCCAGCAGGAAAATATGTCAGTGCTTCCTCCCAGCAGGCCTTTGTAAATGCCTCCATACCATTCTGAACAAATTTTAAACACATTTCACTTTGCCTTCTAAAAAAATTCCTCAATAATGCCTCCTCTTCCTTACTAATTCTTGTTTCTCTTTCCTTAGATGCGAATAGAAGGTGTATCACTCACTTTTTAACTCGCTCATTACAAACAGCATCAAAAATTGTAATTGCGAGACTTACAAAACTTAAAATAATTTAATATTATTTTAAGTGTCGATAAAGAAGATATTTTTATAACCTACACCACCATAGGTAGTTGGGGTATTATGCATTTGTGGTGATGTTTGTAACGCATAGAAAACGTTATCTAGCACCCACCTTAAAGTATATCAATTGACTCAGAATCACTTTATAAATCGATCTAACGATGTCCGTCCGTCCGTCTGGCTGGACGGCTGGCTGTCCATGTAAATTTTGTGCACAAAGTACAGGTCGCAATTTTAAAAATAATTCAATGAAATTTAGCACGTGGGACTTATATGACACAGGAACGAAGCCTATTGAAATTGGTTGTGATCGGTTCACTATTTCACCTAGCCCCCATACAAATGTCCCCCCGGAATTTAGTTTTAACACTCAAAAATGTCTTAAAAATAAGAATATTTTAATGAAATTCGGTGCAAAGAAGTTTTGTACAAGTATCAATCTTTGCACCAAATTTTATTATTTAAATTTTATTATCGGTCCACGATTAACCATAGCTCCTATATAAACCCCTGTTCCGAAAATCACTTTAACGTGCATAATTCCCATACTAATGTTAGTATAAGGTTAATATTCGACACAAATGAGTTTTATATAAGTAGAAACAATATTGCCAAATTTTATTAGAATTGGTCCATAATTTACCATAGCTCCCATATAAAACCACTTCCAAGAATTGGCCTAAAATGCATAAAATCAAGTAGATGTTAGTATCAACGCATTATTCTGTATTCGTATATTTTCCCAGCAAAAACTTTACTTACCCGGTAAGTCAATATATTACATTGCTAAGAGGCGTTAACTACTTATAATTCGGGTGAAATACTCATTACATTTGTATGGCGATGTCCACGAATTCATGGGTCCCCATTATTAAAGTACTTATTTTAAACAATCAAATAAGTAGTCAAATGCTACAAAACTACAAATATTTCAAAACTACAAAATTGCTTAAAAAAAATTAAAAACAAAATGTTGGCTCAACTGATATTTGAATCTAGGCAAAAACATTCGTTCATGTTTCAAAGACTACTGTCTTACTACGCCATGTATGTGTTAAAATTTGCGTGCGTTATTAATAGTTTCAACATACCAATACAAATTAAAATAATTTACTGAAAAAACGTTTGGGTTTAGTTCGGGGTTGAACCGACAACCTTCTGAGTGCTACGCTGTCGCTCTAGCGAACTGAGCCATTGCAGAACTAAATGAAATTGCTGTTTACTGGTAACTAGTTATTCCACTACTCGAAGAAATGAGAAAAATAATGACAACTCATTACCTGGTAATGAGTCTAGTAAGTAGTATTCATTACCAAAAGCCAACAAATTTTTGCTGGGTTATTTTACATTAAGTAAAAGTGTTGGTCTAATATAAGTTCCCTTCCCGAAATTTTATAGTCATACATGATCGACTATACCTTTTTCTCTCGTTTTTTAAATGAATTTTTCTTTTTTTTTTAATATAACCACATAATCACATAACTTGATAAACAGCCTATCGTGAATTACCTTAATGTTTAAAACTTTTTTCTTTATTACTCTTTTTTTTTTTTTGAAGATTTCTTTCATCAACAATAATTTTATTCTTTTGTTTTAATTTTACTTTGTAGATGAATTGGTTAAAAGTACAAAGAATTTTTTTTAAATAGTAAAAGTGGAATTTTCATTAAGAGAGTATTATGTTGACCAATTTAGATTATATCCTAGATAGCAAATTTAAATTATTATTTTGTTTCAATGTTTGCGATAATAATTATTCTAATGCATTACTTGTTTTTATTTATTAAATCATTTCTTTTGTGATCTGTTTATTTTTTTTTTTCAAGTTAAAAATTAAATAAATTATGACAAATAATAATTTATTTGAAGATGAGTTAGTATTTAAAAATGTTTGATAAGAAACAAATAACTCATCGTCAGTGTTTGTTGGATTTATTTAATTTTCCTTTTTAAAATTTTTTGCTATCTAAGTGAATATTTTACTATTTCAGTTTATTTTTCTTTTACTGCTGTTTGTTATTGTTTTTAGTGACAAGGAAATCTAGATTTTTCTTTAATTTCTTTTGGTTTTATTTTGATTTCCTTTTAGTGATTTAGTAATTTTTTCATTTTATATATATTATTGTTGTATTATGAAAATTCATTTCGATAATAAACATTTAAGTGTGTGTGAGAAAATTTCCCAACAAACATGAATATTTGATTTAAAATTTAGGAAGATTTTGAAGCAAACTACATACTTATTTCTCATATTTATAATAAATGTTTGATAATGTGAATACGTTCCATATACAAAATAAACATTCCTAGAGGAAAAGGAAATAACATAAAAATGTTACGGGACTGATCCAAAGTATTATGGACCAGAGACTCTGTGTAAGCTGGACTTTAACATGGTGTTGGCTTAGGAGGGAGAAATTTCCGCTTTTTTGAGAACGTTTTAAGAATATGATTAGAATATGTTCCTCTTTAATATGAATTGCTTGTTTAAGGAATGTTTTGCAAATAAAATTTGATATCATGTTCGGAAATAACCCTCAATTAAAGTTGAAATATAAAACTTGAAGCAATGATCTATATTTGAATATAGTTTGAGAAATACATTTTATATCAAATGTTAAAAATCATCATGTTTCAATAGTTTAACTATATGTTTGCTGGGTTAAACATTTAAGTGTATGCATAAGAATATTTTACAGTTTGTTTTTATATTTGTATACGTATGTTCTTTTGTGTTATTGAATTAATATTTTTCTCTAAAAAAGAAAGAAATTGTGAGAGAGAATGTGAGTGAAGTTAGAAAAAATAAAATAATTTTGTTTGGCGCCAATGCATCGTAAAATCAGTTCATAAAGTTGGCGTCAGTCAAAATATAAACAAAAACCAAACAAATAAATGAAATATAAAAGGAACTAAAAAGGAAAAACAACGTTTAACCATTAAATTGTTTGGCTTAAACTTTATAGGGTAAGAACAGATATTTCAAGTTTATTATAGGGTTTGTATTAAGGCGAAATTAAAAAGGTGGCAGCTGTTTTACAAAAACCACAATACGGCGAATACATAAACTTTTATAAACATGTAGTTTGACACTTCAGCGGGTTAGGATAAATAGTGCTTCTATGGACTTTATGAGTTATAAGTGCTAAACGAAATAATTAGGAGATTAAGTTGGGTCACCTGTTTGAATTCGTCATAGTTTTGTATAAAAAAAGTTTTGAAATTTTCTTCTTTAAGCTAAATTTTTAAAAGAGTATTAATGCTTTGAAATAATTCGAAAATATTTGCTATATTTTTAACGAAATTTTTAAATAAACTGAATAAGAAATAACAAGAATCCTTCATTAAATTTAAAATCTTATTAAAAATAAAATTATAAACTTATCAAAGATTACCTTTAATAAATTTTTAGCTTTATTACAAATAAATTCATTAATGTTTAAGAAAATTTATATAAAAGATAAAAACCAATAAATTCTAAAAAAAATATGTCCAAACAATTTAATCTTTCGGAATCTGTATCTTCCTCATGTAGGGTATTTTCTTAATTCTTTTAAATCTCTTGTTTAATTTTCTTCTTTCTCTCTCTCTCGTGTTCTCCCATTATATTTTTATTTTTTCTACAAAACAAGTGTATGATTTTTGTTTAGTATTTAACCTGATTTCTTTTATAGCTCTTTTTTCTTTCTCATATAGGAAACAAAACAGGACAATATTAGTTAAATTCACTTAAAATGTGTGGTTATGTATATATACTTAAACCAAAAAAAGCATAAACATTTTATTGTTTCCTTATTCATACATACAAACTCTTACTCTCATGAATAAATGTATCTAGATTCTAGAAGTTTTCCTATATTCTTTACTATATTTACTATTTATTATATTTTCAAGGTTTATTTTTTCAACAAATTGGGCAATAAACTAAATTTGATGTTAATGTTACACGAGTAAGTCATAAAATTGGCAAATTTGCAAAAATTATGAAATTGTGTTTAATTGACAGATAGAAAAAAATTAAATAGAATATGAGAAGCTGCTAGATCAATAATGTTTATAATACAAGGATATAGAGATTAGTCATGTTTTTATGTTAAGGAAATTTATGCACTAATATTTAAGGTTCCTTAAAAGGATTAGCAAATGAAAAAAAATATATATATATATTTAAATGAAATTATATAAAACTTTGGATTCGTACAGAATTTGATATGCAATTTTTATTAAGAATTCATTAATAAGATTTCTATATGTATATCCAGCAAAAACTAAATCAAATGCTTAAAAAAAAAATACTATTTTCACCACTTCAAAAGTAGAACTAAGTTCATATTTTGAGCTTTTTTGTATTTTTATAATTGGTAAGAAAATTTAAATTTCAAGAATTTTAAAGTATTTTTGTTATTTTACCATTTTATACCGAATAATTTCAAAAAGTAAAGTTTTCACAAAATTTTACCTACCATCTGCAATTTTAAATACCGAACTAATTTAAAAGTTTCAAAGACTCATCTTACAAATAAATACAATTTTAGAATTCCATGTTTAACGTTTTATTATACCAATCAAACCGACGGTAAGGCTCATGGTGAGACTGGTATTCTGATAAGAAATAGAATTAAACATTATGCTCTAGAAAAAATTTCAAGAAACTATAAGCAAGCAACAACCATTCGCCTTGAATTTTTGGCAGGAAATCAGATTGATATATTGTCCCCCACGCTTCCCGATGACTATGGAAAGCCTGAAGCATTTTTTAGTACACTGAGAGATTGTTTTCTAGCATGTGGTGACTATAATGCAAAACATACGTATTGGGGTTCTAGAATTATGAATCCTAGAGGTAGACAGCTATACAAAGTTCTAATTGATAGTAAAAATTATTTGGATTTTATATCCTCTGGCCAACCAACATATTGGCCTACTGATCCTAATAATAATAAGAAAATTTAAACCCTTAGCAATAAAAACTGAAGTATCTAACGAACTATCTTCTGATCATTTTCCCGTAATAGTTATTTACTACGGAAAAAATAACATACATGAAAACCCTTCAAAAAATATTCGTTTTAAAACTGATTGGCTAAAATATAAAAAAAATACATCAGTAGCCATATCCACAACAATCCTTATCTACAGTGTGAGGAAGATATAGATGAATGCATCAATGACTTTACGCTTTTAATTGTTTCGGCCTTAGGCCATTCTAAGTGCCATATCCCCTCAGAAAGTACCAGACATATTTCTACAGATATTGAGAAAAAGAAAACGCAAAAGAGAATGGCAACAAAATAGACATCCTGCATCAAAGCAGAGGCTGTCTACTGCAAGCAAAAAACTGAAAAGTGCTCTACTCAAGGAAGAATCGCAAAAACAAAGGTTTTATTGAAAGTTTAACAATTACTAAACAAAGCGCAAATATTTTCTGAGCATTTAAGTAATGTCTTTCGACCAAACCTCCCAACAAATGAATTTGTTTTAGATGAGCATCATTCTCATACTGTATCAGAAGTGAACTTAAAGATAAGTTATGAGGATGTTCACAAAGTTATACGGAAGCATATCAAACTAAAAAAATCACCAGGATATGATTTAATTAAACCATTAATGATTAAAAACCTACCGAGAGTTGCAATAATAGTCTTAACTTTATTTTTTAATGCAATCTTGACTCTAGGAGTTTTTCCGAAAATTTGAAAAATCTACCAGATTATAATGATACTAAGTCAGGGAAGGATCTAACAGTTCCATCTTCATATAGACCCATTAGCTTGTTGGAAGAATCGCAAAAACAAAGGTTATATTGAAAGTTTAACAATTACTAAACAAAGCGCAAATATTTTCTGAGCATTTAAGTAATGTCTTTCGACCAAACCTCCCAACAAATGAATTTGTTTTAGATGAGCATCATTCTCATACTGTATCAGAAGTGAACTTAAAGATAAGTTATGAGGATGTTCACAAAGTTATACGGAAGCATATCAAACTAAAAAAATCACCAGGATATGATTTAATTAAACCATTAATGATTAAAAACCTACCGAGAGTTGCAATAATAGTCTTAACTTTATTTTTTAATGCAATCTTGACTCTAGGAGTTTTTCCGAAAATTTGAAAAATCTACCAGATTATAATGATACTAAGTCAGGGAAGGATCTAACAGTTCCATCTTCATATAGACCCATTAGCTTGTTGGAAGAATCGCAAAAACAAAGGTTATATTGAAAGTTTAACAATTACTAAACAAAGCGCAAATATTTTCTGAGCATTTAAGTAATGTCTTTCGACCAAACCTCCCAACAAATGAATTTGTTTTAGATGAGCATCATTCTCATACTGTATCAGAAGTGAACTTAAAGATAAGTTATGAGGATGTTCACAAAGTTATACGGAAGCATATCAAACTAAAAAAATCACCAGGATATGATTTAATTAAACCATTAATGATTAAAAACCTACCGAGAGTTGCAATAATAGTCTTAACTTTATTTTTTAATGCAATCTTGACTCTAGGAGTTTTTCCGAAAATTTGAAAAATCTACCAGATTATAATGATACTAAGTCAGGGAAGGATCTAACAGTTCCATCTTCATATAGACCCATTAGCTTGTTGGAAGAATCGCAAAAACAAAGGTTATATTGAAAGTTTAACAATTACTAAACAAAGCGCAAATATTTTCTGAGCATTTAAGTAATGTCTTTCGACCAAACCTCCCAACAAATGAATTTGTTTTAGATGAGCATCATTCTCATACTGTATCAGAAGTGAACTTAAAGATAAGTTATGAGGATGTTCACAAAGTTATACGGAAGCATATCAAACTAAAAAAATCACCAGGATATGATTTAATTAAACCATTAATGATTAAAAACCTACCGAGAGTTGCAATAATAGTCTTAACTTTATTTTTTAATGCAATCTTGACTCTAGGAGTTTTTCCGAAAATTTGAAAAATCTACCAGATTATAATGATACTAAGTCAGGGAAGGATCTAACAGTTCCATCTTCATATAGACCCATTAGCTTGTTGCCTTGCCTGTCAAAAATATTCTAAAAAGTATTTCAAGGAAAAATTATACCATTTTTAAATAATAATAGCATTATTCCAGTTCACCAGTTCGGTTTCCGCCAACATCATGGCACTATCAAATAAGTTAATCGATTAACTGGAGAGATTGGAAAATCTTTTGAACAGAAAAAAAATGGTGCTCTGTCATTTTTCTGGATATGGCACAAGCCTTTGATAAAAATGGGTACTGAGGTCTAATGTGCAAAATAAAATGCTTATTGCCTCCTAGTACTCATAGGTTACTAGAGTCTTACTTTTCCAATCGATTATTATTTCAAGGGATTATGAATTCAATACTGGTGTTCCGCAAGAAAGTGTTCTCGGACCGACACTCTACCAAATATATACCTTTGATTTGGCAACTTGCGATAAATTGACTATCTCCACGTTTGCTGATTAAACTGCGGTTCTTTGCTCAAATGTGGATCCGCGCAAAGCATCTAGAGAACCCAATAATTACTTAAGACGAGTGGAAATATGGTTGAAAAACTGGCATATAAAAGTAAGTGAACTCAAATGTAAACACGTTACATTTTAGCTCAAGATGGGCATTTGTCCTCCTGACACGCTTAACAATGTAAAAACATACCTTGGCATATATCTACACATCTACACAGACGTCTTACTTGGCGTCGATACATAGAACCAAGAGACTACATATGAAAATCAAAGCTTCTAATATACACTGGCTAATCAACTTTCAATGAAAATTAAGCCTGTATAAAAGCATCTTAAAACCAATTTGTACATATGAAATCCAATTATGGGGAACAACGAGTAATACCAACATAGATCTTATACAGAGGGCCCAATCGAAAACACTTAGAACCATGACAGGAGCACCATGGTATATAAGAAACGAAAATATCTATAAGGATTTGGAAATGCCATTGATAATAGAAGAATTTATAAAAATTTGAAAAAATACAGCTTCACTCTAACCTAATGGCCTATTCGAAGAACCGATCAACCAATTTATTAATTAAATTTTTTTATGAAAACTGATATTTTAGTTTAATTTTAGATGTCAGATTTAAATACATATTGTTAGGCCTACATATTATAGGCAGATAAATAAAGGAAGAAACGTTAAAGAAAAAAAAAATATACATGGAACGTAGGCGGTAAAGTAGGCGGATCATTTATATTTTTGGCTTCCGAGTTTCATCGATCCTTAAACTATCTGTTGAAAATTTCGTTGCCATACATTTTATCTGTTTAGGAGATATTGGTTAAAAAGTTTAAACTGAAGTTACGGCGCATACAAAACTTTTCTATCATTTGGCCTATAACTCTTTTGTTTAACATTTTTGCCCATTTTCAATACCAAAAAAATTCGATTCAAAATCTATGACCGTTATTGTCAATTGACAATTTTCTGTACCGGCTTTTTGATATCGTTCGCTTTTAAATTTTAAATAAACAAAATAGAAAAATAATAGTTCGATACTGAAGTGGTGTCCATTTGTTGCGAATTGGTACCAGTATTTTAAATTCTTGTCAGCCAGCGTTGCCATTAAGCAAAATATTTTTCTTAAAAAATGTTTTTCTAAAAGCTACCAAAACTTAACAATATGTAACACTTTTTAGAAAAATTTTGTTAAAAAATTAGTGCAACCAAATGTCCAATTATTAAAATTAATGATAGTGGTCAAATAACTCCCTGCAAAATATGCAGGGAGTTATATGCAGGGAGTTATTTAATTAAATTTCTAAAAAAGTTTTAAAGTTATAAAGAATTGCGCCAAAAAATAAGAATATTTTGAACAAACTAACTACCAAACCTTCGAATATTAAAGGAAATCTATCAAATTTGGACCCAAAGCAGCAACGCTGTTATCAACATATATGTAGTAGATTTTTCTCTGGGTAAAAAATACTACTTATTTGAACAAAATTTCGGCCCCCTATGTAATAAACCAATGAGACCTATGCTGATTTCTACAGACAGACTTAGCTAAATCAACTTATAATCTAGCTATGTCTGTCTGTCTGTCTGTCTATCTGGAAAGCAACATTTCAATGATTGAAAGATCGTGGAGTCGTTTAGTATCAGCCCAATTTCATTCCGAAATATGAAATATAACCCTTGAAACATAACGATTTATATAGAAAATTTAATGCCATTTGAATACACAATAGGTAACCATGGAATCGGTATTAGAAATGAGAAGTGGCAAACTCTTATTGGAACCATATAGTCATCACGGACTCTTAATGGGTGAAACATTCTACAAACATAAGCGTAGCCACAAAACAACTTGGGTCTAGCTGGACAGAAAAACTGCAAAATCTATATTTTGCTTTCAAAAAAATCAAATATTCCCGGTTAAAATCGGATAAAAACTCCAAAAAGTCATTAATCATTTTTTAAAGTCTTTTAAACAAATAATTCGTATTTTATTTTATGTCGCATTTAGTGCATTCTTTTTGGGGCAAAAATAAAAAATACATATAAAGTTTGAATAAGTTAATCCGGATAAAATCGACAAAGTATTTCAGCTTTTAACCAATATAAAAAAGTTAAATCTTCTTATATTTACAATAAAAATATTGCTATTACATTAGGCTTTTATATAAAAAATTATAATAAATCGTAGTTAAACTCAAGTTTTTATTTTTAAAAAATATTATTAAAAAATTTGCTACAAAAAATATTTCTGTTTGAATACCTTTATTAAAAAAAAAAAAACAAAAAAACAATTTAATGATTAAAAATCAATTAAAGAATCAACAAATTAGGAACTATTTTAAAGGTCTAAAGGCACTATGTCATTTCTAATGTAATTTTTCCTTCAACGCAATAATATTTTTCAAGAATTAACTTATAAATACTAATAATTCCACTTTACCATTTTTAAAAATACCACTAAAATTAAACTTTTGTTAAAATTTGTTTTTTACTAACATATATTCAAGTGCTAAAAACATAGGTTTTTATTAGTATAGTTTTAGGCATAATCATATAGCTTTAGCGCACACACATATATATATGTATATAATTTTGCAAACAATTGACTGTCATTAAATACAATCATCAATATGTTTATTATTACTATTGCAAAACAAATAAAATTTAATTTAACAACTACTTTTTGCCGCTTTTATGTGATTATTATTTAGTATTTGATTTTTTTTTTATTATCATAACTAATGAAATCAAAATTTCTCTACAGAAAAAAAATATTACTAAATCAAACCACTATAAATAAATGTTAATAAAATAAATTTACATAAAAGTATCTGTGTATATAAAATAATTAACAGCAATTAAAATTCAAATAGAATTATTATTTACACAAATTTGTAAGTAAATAGATTTTTGGTGAAGTATTTGAGTTTTATTTATTTATAAATTTTAAATAAATAGGAATAAAAGGGTATATTTTTATTAAATTATAATTTTTAATTAATAATTAAAAATGTTTAGTCAAAATGTTATTCATATTAAAACAAAATAAAAAAAAAATAAAAAGTATTATTTTATGATTTCAAACTATAACTTTTTCAAAAGTTAGCTTTCGAATAAAACTAAATCTAATCAGGATTTTAGATAAATATTTTTAAATATTAAACCAAAAATTACAAACATTTCTAAGGGGAGGGATAATAACGATATACAAATAAGCTGCAATAAAAAATAAAATTTTTAAAGAAATTAAAACAATTTAAACAATCTCAAGCAATCATTTTTTTAGTATATACTTTATTTATTGCATCTTCAGTAATTGTACATGAACTAATAATAAGTATTAAAATCTTAAATCTAAATATTAATATTTAATTTTTTCTAACCACCGCACGTTGGGGTAAAAGGGGTCGAAAGTGTCGTTTAATTAAATTTTGAAAATTAACTTTTTGTAATAAAATTGGATACCGAATAAAAATAGACAAAATTATGTATCAATCACAATAAAAATTATTAGCCTGGGTTGCGTTGTTTTTGTGTACTGAGCAGTCAAAGTTCAAAATTTTTTTATATTTTGGAAAAAGAGCAAAAAATTCAATTTTCATTAACTTTCGGTGAATTTTTTTTAATAAAAAGTGCTTTGAAAGAAAAATTTGAAATGGAACCATTAACTTCAGGTATTTGAGTTTACTTATATTCAAGAATTAGTAAATTATTTTTTGTCCAGGTATTTTTGTTATTTTTTTGAAAATTGTCCAAAAATACACTAATTTTCAAATTTCATGGAGTGCAACTAAAAATGTTACAGGATGTTTGTTCTGAAAATTGTCTGAAATATATAACATATTGTCTACTTTAATATTCTGAAAAAACAATCGTGTGTATATGTAGCCCTATTTTAGAAATTTACATTTTTGTGAAAAAACTCCAGTAGATTTCATACAAAAAACAGCTTAAGTTCCAGACATTTTCTTTGCTTTATCAAATATTAAACAGTGGGGGAAAAATCGAAATAAATCTGTAACTTCTAATCGGCTGGTTGGAATTGCATGAAATGTCATACAGGCGTAGCAGAGAACGGTAGCATTTTGAGTTTAGAAGCATGGTCCATTTGCATCAGGAGCAGAACTATAGGGGTTCAAAATAGACAACTAGTGTCATGGAAAAGGTTTAACCACTACCGAATTTTTGTTCCTTACCTGATTTTCAAGATTTTTATACCACCTTGATAAATCCTTTAGAAAATATGATCGCATATACTACTTATCTTATATATTTTTCGAGTTATATTCATTTGAATTTTCAAAAATCTCAATTTTACAAAATCTTGGTAAAGATTTTTCCACATATAGCCAAATATTTTCAACCCATTTTATTATATTTTATGTAGTTAGTAAAAGCAAAATTATCTATTGAACAAATAAAATTTTTAGTCATTATCTTTATTGTGTCAAAAGTTAAACGATTTTGAACTGGAAAGTTTGCAAAAATTAACAAACAGACGGACAGATGGACGGACATTATTCTTAAAAAAAAAAATCTTCAATTTCGAAAGATATTTTTTTTCCACTTCCCGATTATTATGAAAATCAAATGAAAGTATTAATCTTTTGATATCACCTTTCCCCGAATTAAGTGGCATTTTCGACTCATTTAACCCAAATGTATAGACGGACGGACGGACATTGCCATGCTGCCAAAAAGTATTTTAGAATTCTAAAAATGCATTTGTTAACTAACTAATAAATAGAAAAAATAGAACGTGATCATAAAAATTTGAATATCACCTTTTCCTGAATTAAGCGTCATTTTCGTCTCATTTAACCCAAATGTATAGACGGAAGGACGGACATTACCATTCAGCCAAAAAACATGCTATAATTCTAAAAATACATTTGTTTACTTACTAATAAATGGAAAAACTAAACGTGATTATTAAAGTGTTGATACCACCCTTCTCTGAATTATGCATAATTTTTAACTCTAATGTATAGACGGAGGGACAGACATTTCCATTCTGCTAAAAAAAATCTTAAAATTCTGAATTTTTTGAACTAATAATCAATAAAAAAAATAAAACGTGATTATTAAAATAATGATATCACCTTTCCCTGAATTAAGCGCCATTTTCGATCCCTTTTACCCCAACGAGCACCGTCAACAGAAATCTATTTCAATTCTTATATATTTCCTCCTCAAGTTTGATGTGTGCCTTTTTTTCAATCGACTTTGTCCATTGCTTAGTAGGATGTTTCGAACTTAAGGATTTGGGTAAATTTCTTGCCTCCTAAAATATTTCTATGTGTGTTCTCTTATTATATCTTTCACCAAGAGGACCTTTAGATCCTTATAAATATTTGAGCCTTTAACGTACCATGGTGCCGCATTTATTATCCGCAAAATCTTGTTTTTACTTCTCTGTATTTTCTCTATAGTTGACGTCAAGGCCGCGCCCCATAACTGAATACCATAACTCCATATTGGTTTCAAAGTTGAGTTATATAAGAGTAGTTTACAATCTAAAGTTAGTGTTGAGTTTCTGCCGATATACCAATTTATTTGAAGTGCTTTTAATTTCATTTGTGTAAACTTTGCATCAATATGGGATTTCCATGTAAGACGTCGATCAAGATGAATACTGATGTATTGACATCTGATTGCTGGGGAATAACTTGGTTGTCAATAAACCAACCATTTAAATTACCATCATTCTACGCTATTCTTGTATGCTTAAAATAACTGTATCATTAGCAAATGTAGATGTATGGGTTCAATTATTATTTGGCATATCAGAGGTGTATATTAAGTACAACAAAGGGCCCAGTTTACTATCTTGTGGTATTCCTGCTTCAATAGGCTGTTAATTACTTAAGAAGTCTCTTTCTTTAACAACAAATTTTCGATCAGTTAAATAGATTTCCAATAATTTATGTGTATTAATGGGTAAATATCTTATTATCATGCCATAGTGCCATACTTTGTAAAAAGCTTGTGAAACGTCTATAAAGAGAGCAAAGTAATACTTTTTTTCTTCAAGTGTTTTGTTTATAACATTTAAAAGCCTGTGTGTTTGTGTGTTTGTGCGATAGTGCTGCATTTTATTCTAAATCCGAATTGATGACTAGATATACATTGGTTTCAATTCAATAGATTGGTTACTTATTCATTAAGAATTTCTCAAAGAGCTTTGATATATTTGTTAATAGACTTATAGGTCTATACGATTCTACTTCTTTGTGATCATTTCTTGGCTTAGGTATCATGGTAACCAGTGATACCTTTCATTCCGGTGGATAATATTCAAGGCGTAAGAAAGCGTTTGAAATGTAAAGTATTATTTTTAGTGCTATCCAAGGTAGCTCCAAAAGCATCTTGTTACTGATTTTATCAAAACCTGGTGCTTTTTTTTAGAGTTTAAATCAACAAGAACATTATCATTCCTTCGAATCTCAAAGCGAAGAGGTTCAATTGCTCTGAATTGGGGTACAACAGGTGGCAACTCAATTACGTCATTTGATTCGATTTGAGTTGAGGGGATCGAGCTATTCGTTTTTCAATCAAGAGCCCTTCGAAATCCACAGAATATATTCTATTATATCTGTTTTGACGGAGGGTTAATGTAACATGTTCAGCATCAAGTTTTAAATTCATATCTAAATTATTGAGAGAGTGATCGATTTCTTCTGGTGTAATTAAAAAATCTAAAACGACAACAAATACTCCTTTTCCTCTTTTGGCACAAAGCTTGATATGTTTTAAACAAAATAAGGCATAAATCATTAAACTCGATACATAAATGTCCATAATTAATTACAAAATTTATTTCCCTAGGTTGATTTCCCTAACTCTGATTGATTTTTATACCCTACACCACTATAGGTGGGGAGGGTATTATGCGTTTGTGCTGATGTTTGTAACACCCAAAAATATTGGTCTAAGACCCACCTTAATTTATACCAATCGGCTTAGAATTATTTTCTGAGTTGATTTAACGATGTCCGTCCGTCCGTCTGTCCGTCCATGTAAACCTTGTAATCAAACTACAGGTCGCAATTTTGAACCAAAATTAATAAAACTCGGTACACAGGTTTCTTATAGTCCAGAGACAAAGCCTATTGAAATTGGTTATGATCGGTACATTATTTCACCTAGCCCCCATACAAATGTCCTCCCGGAAAAGGGTTTAACGATCATAAATCCCTTAAATATAGCAGTATTTTAATGAAATTTGGCACATATAAGTTTCGGTCCATAACTAACCATAGCTCCCATATAACCACTTTTCAGAAAATCACTTTAAGGGGCATAAATTCCATTAAATGTTAGTATCAAGTTAATATTCGACACAAATTAGTTTTATATGAACATAAAAAAAATGCCATATTTTAGAAAGATCGGTCCATAATTTACCATAGCTCCCATATAAGGCCCTCTTTCGGGAAACACCCAAAAGTGAATAAATTCATATAAATGTCAGCATCAACGTAATATTCTGTATTCGTATGTTTTATTTTACACTAATGAGTATCGGTGAACATTTGACTCCAAGTCTAATAAAAGACCCCTCTCCGAATTACAATGTACACAATGGTGTAGGGTATCATATGGTCGGGCTTGACCGACTATATCTTTTTCTCTCGTTTTTTTTGTTCTTTTTATACCCTACACCGCCATAGGTGTGGAGGGTATTATACGTTTGTGCAGATATTTGTAACATCCAAAAATATTGATATAGCACTAATCTTGGTTGGGATTCTGTTTCTGAGTCAATTTAACGATATCCGTCCGTCTATATGAATTTTAACCAAACTACAGGTCTCAATTTTGAAATTAATTTAATGTTATTTGACACAAATACTTTTTTATGGTATTAGAACGAAGCCTATTAAAATTGGTTATGATCGGTCTTTTATACCCTACACCACTTAGTTTCTACACATTAAGTACGATTTCAAAGATTTTTATATTTCTGGCAAGATAAAGAAAAGTAATTTAAACAAATTAGATTTTCAGAATTATGACTGCTCGCTAACTTTTTCAATTTCCTGCTCTGGAATATTATGCTGCAGATACTAGAGGGAATGTGGCAGAAAAATATTGAGTACCAAAGAAATCAAAATTTCCAAAAACGTTATTGGTTTGGCAAGCCATTTGCATGTGCGGGAAAGAAAAGCTTTATTCTTAACAAATGGTTTCTTTAACACAGAAATATTCGCGAATGTGTGCCTTGGAAAAGTCTTCTACCTTTCCTAAAAAAAAAAAATAGTGTATTCGCTTTTTCTGGCCTGATCTTGCTACTTCTCATTACAGCAACAAAGCAATGGACTGGTATCAAAGAAATAGTGTTGTGTTAGTATCAAATTGTCCAGAAATCCGAGCAATTGAAAGGTATTGTGCCCAAGTAAAAAAACAATTTTAAAGACACTAAAAGCTCAGCAAAACATGAAACAAAGTTTCAAAATAAGTGCACTTATTCGTGCAAAAAAGTGACCATAACACTATTATTTCTTATGTAATGTATAAACAAAATATCAACCTTGCAAAAATCATTTAAAAAGCTTTAAACACCAATTTTTTGAGAATTTTTCAAATATTATACACAACGCTTTCTCTCAAAAACTAGAGTAAATTTTAAAACAGTGATTAATATGATTAGAAATCCATGATCAACTGAATTAATTAAAAAATCCTGTGCCGTAAAGTGAATGTTAGTATATTTCATAAACATTTAATATTTTAATTAAAAATTTCTTTAACTTCTTAATATGGTGCTCATGCAAGTATTTTATTATACAAACAATTTTAATGAAATAATATGCATATTATGTATTTACAAATAAATATAATCTTTACGCATAAAATGATAAAAGTAATAAATATGTTGTAACAAATATTTTATAATAATTTTTTTCCACACTCTCACTTTTGTAATTAATTCGTACTTTCCAACATAAAAAGTATTTAATTTCCTTTTAATTTCAAATGAAAAAAAAAAGAAGATAAACTTTCTTACAACATTTCAACAAATAGAAATATAATATGACAACATAAGAGCTAAACATTAACTAAAAATATTTCAAATGAAACAAAAAGAAAAAAAAACAAAAAAAAAAAAAAAAAAAGTCAAACATTTCAAATGAAATTCAAACTCATCTTGTTGTGTGTCATGTAATTTTAACACTTTAACATTCATTATGAAGTGATGGTGATGATAATGCCAAAGCCATTTTCATTATACTTGTACTTACTCATTTTTGAAATAACAAAATCAGCTTCTTCTTTTTCATCTTTTTCATCTGTTGTAGCTCGTGCTTCTTTACAGTTTAATGGCTTAAACTAAAGATTTGAAGTTGTTAATAATAATAAATTTTTTTTTAGCTGTGTGCATTTTTTTTCTTCTTGTCGTTTTGTTGCCATAAAGAGTTAAAGGAATTTTTCCATTAAAATGCATAATTTTTATTTCATCACATTCTGTTGCATGCAACAAAAAGCTTACAAATACAAACACACATATACTCACACAAAAACACATTCAAGTGGGGAGGAAATGAAATAAGAAATATTTACGACTTATGGACAGACATGAATTTTCAGCAAATATTAATGGAAAGAATGTCTTATAACTTTATAAACAGAAGGATTAATATAATAATATGTTTGCCAGTTGTATACTTATATGTATATAAATATATACAATCATATACATGTATAGTTACTGATATCAAGGGAAAAAAGGAAATTTACAATGACATATGCACAATATGTGTATGAGCATGAGAGAGTTTAATTAGGGAAACCCTTTAAAATAAATGTTTTCACTGTCAGTTATTCAGTTATTCATTATTCATCGGTACAAAATTTAATTTAGAAATACTAGGCAGAACTGAAAAAAAGTTTTTATAAGATTTATTTTATAAAAAGAACGAGATCTAGTGCTATATTCGACTGTGCCGAATCCTATATACCTTTCAGCCAAGTAGATATGTTATATAAAAACGAGAAAGAAAGATGTAGTCTGTCAAGCATCCGATCCATATGATACCCTACACCATTGTGTACATCAAAATTCGGAGAGGGTTCTTTTTTTAGACTTGGGAGCAATTGAGGACCGATACTCATATTAAGTGTAAAATAAAATATACATACGAATACAGAATATTACTTCGATACAAACATTTATATAAATTTATTCACTTTTAGGTAATTCCCGAAAATGAGCCTTATATGGGATCTATGGCAATTTATGGACCGATCTTCGTAAAATTTGGCACTATCATTTATATTTATACAAAACGAAAATTAATTTGATACCTACATTTTAATGGGATTTATGCCCGTTAAAATGATTTTCTAAAAAGCGGTTTATAAGGGAGCTATGGTCTAATATTAATCGAAATTCGGCACAGAGATTTAGACTTATATGGAACTTATATGTGCTAAATTTCATTAAAATATTTCTATATTTAAGAGTTTTATGATCGTTAAACTCCTTTTGTACCGATCATATATGCTTCGTCCTTGGACTATTTTATTGATTTATGTTCAAAATTGCGACCTGTAGTTTGATTAAAAGTTTTATATGGACGGACGGAAAAACGGACATCGTTAAATTGACTCAGAAAATGATTTTAAGCCGATTGTAATAAATTAAGGTGGGTCTTAGAGCAGTATTTTTGGGTGTTATAAACATCAGCACAAAATCATAATACTAGGGTGATCGACGCGGTTTTCCAACCGGTTTTAAAACCGTTTTTTTTAAGTCAATGTACTGTCGGTTTTTTCAAAATGTTCATTTTTCGAATGTCAAAAAATAGCATTTTATTTCAGAAAACATTTACTAAATAGTTATATTTGAGTCGAAATTTAGGAATAATTTTTTAAATATTCATAAAGACTGATTTCTTATGTTTTAAAAATATAGTTTAAGTCTAAATTGGAATTTATTCTGTAATATTAAACAAATAAATAATTATCCTGTATGAATTTTTTAATCTATTGTAATATCTGTAATATTTTTACACCCTATTTAATTTTTTTCCTTTATTTTTTGAAGGTGTTGTGTTAAAAAAGTTTCACCTGCAGAATCGTTTCAATTGAGACAGGCTTCCATATTAAGCCATGGATTCTGTTTATGCTAACTAAAATTTAGATGATTTTTTTCAACAATTTTGAAACATAATTATCTTCTAGTCATCTAGATATATAATTTGCTTAGCATTTTTTCTTTTTCCAGAGCTTTCTGAAGCTCCCAAACGACGTAGAAAATTAAAATTTGGCTTAATTATAAAACTTTTCATCCAACAAATCCTAATGCAGCCACATTTTGAAATTTTTATCAGGGAGCAGATATAAGTGGATTTCTGTGTCTTTTTCTAAGAATTTTTTCTCTTTCCAGAGCTTTTCTAAAGCTCCCAGAAGACGTAAAAAATTAAAATTCGGCTTACTTATAACCCTATTCGTCCTACAAATCCTAACGGAGCCAGATTTTGGAATCTCTATCAGGGAGCGAAAATACGTGGATCTATATATATGGATTTATATATATCTTTCCTAAGCATTGTTTCCTCTCCAGAGCTTTCTGAAGCTTCTAGACTACGTAAGAAAGTAAAAATCGACTTACTTATAAAACTATTCGTTCTACAAATTCAAACAGAGCCAGATGTTTCTATCAGGGACCGAAATGTCTGTTTTGGTATTAAGAACTTTTGAGTTGCTATACTTATTGTTTGCTCTCCAAATCCTATCAAATTTAATCAAATCTTTTAATTTTCGGATTTGTTTGTGCATATTTTCATTATTATATTATTTTTCCTGACATTGTCAGGCTTTTACGCTTGTATTTAATAAATTTTAACTTTATTATAAGAATAATTGATTTTTTTAAAGAAATGTAGTTTTTTGATATAAATATTAACTTCTGCAAAAAACCGGTTAACCGGTTTTTTCTGAATTTCAAAAAGTGCAACCGGTTTTTTTAAAATACCAACTATTCGAACTATTCGAAAACCGGTTTCTCAAAAAAGTCGAATACGCGATCACCCTACATAACTCTCCCCGCCTATGGTTGTGTAGGGTATAATTAATAAATTTTAAAGTTAACGAAACAAAAACACCAAATGAAGACAACATTAACATTTACATTGCACGAAAAAACCTAAGCATACAGAGTAAAAGTTTACATATTTTGCACGAAAAAACCTAAGCATACAGAGTAAAAGTTTACATATTTTGCTACATATAAGTATAATTAAAATATGAATTATATTTTTAGAAACTGCAATCTAAGTGCATTAAAGGGTTTATAAAAGATGTAATATTTTATATGGTTTATTTGGAAAAATATAAACATTTTTAAAAACTCCGAACGAAATAACCTAAGCATACAAAATAAAATTTTGAGATAATCATGATTCATTATTCAGCATTTCATTAAAATAACACATTTTGGTATTAATGTTTCCCTAGTAATTGTATCCTGTATGATTTAAAATGTTTCATTGCATTAATGTAACAGTAATTAACGAAATATCCCGTTGACGGTATTGAATTAAATAACAGTCCGCCAGGTTGACAGCATACAGAATATGTGACTGAATTTTTTGCCAAATATCTGAAAACTAATTCGAAATAAAGGTTATCATATTTATGTGTCCAAACAATTGCGAAAGTTACCGAAACACATTCTTGAAAAAATAAATCAAAAAATTTTAATAAGAATATTATGGACATAAAAAGAATTCGCACTAAAAAAGAAGTATCGCCTCGCTAAATATGAACCATTTTAAAACTGATATTATCTTTGAGTCGTATCCATACATTTAAAAATTACATTCCAACATATAGTATGCGAAAAGGGATACTAAAATTTAAATCTTTGTACTCTCACCAAGCACCAAGACTATCGTTCACCGAAAATAAACGATTTTTGACAAAAATTGGAGGAAGTTGATCTTAGTGACAGTAAAATATTTAACTTGTATTACTAGATGGTTCTTTCGCGTATTGATACAAAATAAACAGCGGGATGAGAAAATCAAATACTTACCAAATTTCTGGTAGGATTTATTATAGAATATGGTGCAAATACTTTCAATAAAATATTCCTAAAGGGTTTTATAACTACAGAAATTAATGATAAACGTTCCTTTTCTTACAAAAAGGATTATTGGAACTTGGTCCATACATTTCACCGAGATTTCACCTCATCAAAAATTAAAAGTTAAAAAAAAAATTTTTTTGCAGAAAAAAACTGTTGTAATAGGACATGAGCGAGTTTTTCATAGACCTGAATTTGTTCGACAGTATGAGAGGATTTATATGCCAAACAATTTTGGCTGAAAGGAGCCGCTTTAACACTATAAAGGCCTTAAAAAATTCATGGACAATAATAATGGAATATTGGCGTTTATTTTGCTTACAGGCTTTTTTTTATCAATGCCGTTGCGATTGGAATATGTTATAAGGAATGCAATTAGCCATAAGAACTTTTAAACCGCTATAACATTGTATGAAGTCAATGCCAACCAGCTGATTAAAAGTTACAGATTCATTTCCAAAAATTCTGCCCACTGTACATTGTATAGGTAAACTCAAGCCAATTGTCTATTTTATTATACGAATACAAACAGCATAGTTCCTTTCAGAGCATTCAAACTTTGAACTTTAATAGACTTTAAGTAAAAGCTACTTACTGTGCCAAGCTTTCATAAGATGAGTGTGGATCCAAAGAGAAAGTTCTAGAAAATAAGTGGTTAAAATACTTTCTTATAGTAAACAAATTATTGTATTTTTTTTCCTAATGAATTAAAACCAATTTGAATCGCAATTATTTTTAATATGTAGCTTGAAGTTTTCATTCTTTAAGGATATCCCTATTTATATACAAACAATATGTATACTTATAAAACAAAATGTATATTTTTGTGCTTTTGTTGTTTTTATTCTTATAGCTATTATTGTCTTTATCTCTTTACTATGCTTAAGTGATAAAATGTCTGTAAGATAAAATTAAAAAAAAAAAAAATAAAAAGACAAACAGAAATACTGTAAAAAAAATAAAAATAAATGAATAAATAAAATAAACTGAGCTTTCCTTTTTAAAAATCTTTTTATTTTCACAAAAATAAAACAAATATTTTTATAACTCTTTTTAAGTCTTTATAGTTGTTGGTGTAGGGAAATAATAATTTTCTAATGATTTAAATTAAAAAAAAATATATATATCGTCCATTCCATAAAAGAACGCCCGAAAATATACCAAGTGTTCTCCGACTTTTATAAAATTTTATACGTATAAGGTCTATGGGTATCTATAAATATTTCCGTTTTCAGATTCGCTAAATTCAGAAAATTCGCGATTTTATTTCGCTTTTTCACTTTTGAAAAAATCTAAAAAATCTCAAAAGTATACAACTTTAAATATAAATATTTCTGTTAAGGCTTTGCAGAAATTTGTGATTTAAACGGCATTTGGATTATAATTATGTCAGCTTAAACATGAATATTTTATAAATAAAAAATATTTTTTTAAAAATGCATTTTAATGCAATTGCACTTTTTAAATGCATTTTTCTTTAAATATGCTATCAAATTTTGTTGATTTTTTTTCCGTATTTGGAAAGCATGGAATCTTTACATTAAAATAAAAGTCTCAAATTTTTGGGACGCACACATGTACTGTGCATAATTTCCCCTTTTCTTCAACTAGTTTAAATTTTTTCATATAAAAATTATGTTTATCTGGTATTATGAGTATCTTTACGTATTTTGTTAAAAAAAAATTTATTGTGTTATTTTTTAAAAAATCCTGAAAAATAGTAAAACTTTATGTATCAGACTATTTATTGTTTAAAGTTATAATAAACAAAGCATTTTTAAATACACTTTTGAAAAATTAAAATTTAATAAATTCGCAACTAAAAAAAATGCATCTAAAAATTGCATTCGTATTTTTAAAATATTATGGATCGCAGACGTGGTTTTGAAATGCTGACTAAATTACGCAAAAAATATGCTATGGCCTTTTAAATACTTTTTAAATTACAGATCGCATATTTTTTACATTTTGTTAACTTTTATAAAAATTTAAAAAAAAATTTAAAAAACAAGAAAAAACTTAAATTTTATATGAAAAATTTGAAACATGTTTTTATAAAAATTGGATTATGCTTATAAGATTTTCGCGTCCCAAAAATTTGACACTTTTATTTTAATGTAAAGATTCCAAACTTTTCATGTCTGTTAAAAAATTAAAAAATTTTAATAGCAAATTTTAAGAAAAGTGCATTTGAAAAATGCAATTGCATTAAAATGCATTTTTGAAATATCTTCTTTATTTTTAAAATGTTCGTCTTAAAGCCGACATATGCGAAATTTAAAGACCGTTTAAATCATTAAAATTCACAAAGCCTTCTCAGAGATATTGCTATTCAAAGATACATAATTTTGAATTTTTTTTTTGGTTTTTGAAAAAATTAAAAAGCGAAATAAAATCGCGAGGTTTTGCAATTTCACAAAACTGAAATTAATAAAAGGCTTAATGGAGTTTTTGTATACAAATTTTTATCGAAATTGAAAGCCATCAAGTAAAAAAATACCCTTTTATGGGTGTTCTTTTCTGGAATGGTCGATATATATAAAAATATTTTCACTTCGTTTAAAATATTTCATTATTATTATCAAAAAGATGGGGGTATATTGATTTTGTCATTCCGTGTGTAACATTTCGAATGAATCATCTAAGACCCCACAAAGTATATATTTTCTGGGTCCTGGTTAGATTCTTAGTCGATCTAGCTATGTCCGTCCGTCTGTCCGTTTGTCTGTCTGTTGAAAGCAAGATAGGGTTCGAACGGCGCAACGTAGGATGAAATTTGGCACAAATATTTATCTTATATAAGGTTTGGGCAAAATCGGTTAATAAACAAAAAAGTTACGGGCTAAAAACTAGAAACACAGGGTGTCCGGTTCGTACTTTTCTGCTGATATTTCTTCAATAAAAGCATGTACGATAACAAAATTTTGTACGTATAGTTCGGGGGTCGATATAAACTCGAAAACCAAAAATGGGCTTGGTCCGTTTGCCAAAAAATTCGGTTGCCACAATGAATCTGTTTTCTTCATGTACAATTTTTGGATCTGAAAGAGCCCTGAATTAAAATTTTTTGTAATTTGAGCAATTTAACTGATATTTGATATTTCAAAATTAATTGTTGTCCACTTTGATATCTTTTTGGATATTTTTTCTGAGAAACTTTTATGATTTTAAATAAGTATTCTGTAAAACTGTACTTTTTTCAATTAAAAATCATTGCAACACTATTACGATGTAATGATTTTTTTGTTGTTTGAAGCATGTTATGATAAGCAAAAAGCTTTTAATTGTTTTATACTGCTTTATAAGCGGATGAAAAAATTGAAATCTCAATTTTCTAATAATTTTAAATGAACATGCGGCTCCTCATATTCATAATTATGTATTAACGAAGAAAATATTTATTTCTTCACTTAATAAATGTAGTCACATAGATATAGTCATACACAACCAAAAAGAATGCTTGTGTGTGTATGTTGGTATTTCCGTGAATTTTTTATTTTTTTTAATTATTGCGCGAAATTTAATTGCTCTGCAATTATAAAACTTACGTAGTCCATAGTCATTTTGAGCAATTCATTTATTTCTATATATTTAATTTTACAAATCCGAGTATTTATTCAATCCAAAACCACTATTGAAGCAAACTACAGTTTTTAAATCTCTTTGGTCTGTAAAAAAATTAAAATAATATATTATTTTCATGCTTACAAAATTCATTTGCAGACAAAAACTTTAAAATTTTGTTGGAACAATTTTGTAACATTTCGCAGTTGAAAAGACAATAGGACGAGTAGCTACAGGAAAATTTATGAAAACCATGAAGAAACACAACCAAGAATCGTCTTTGATTGTCATCATTTTGGTGTATTATTTATATAAATCGTGCATACCGTTCTTGAGTTATAGTGAAATATACTCGAGTAATCGGCTTAGAAACAGATTTGAGTTTAGCACTCGGAATTCCATCTAGTCCATATATATATATATATATATATATATATATATATATATATATATATATATATATTTTTTTTTTTTTTTTTTTTTTTTTGAAAGGAGCACGAAAAAAAATTTTTGTCGACAGTGTAATACGCTGATACAATGAAAAATCACTCGAGAAATGACATGTACGTTATAGGCCTTCTTGAAGATATCATAAATCAGTTTTAAAAAATTTACAATAAACCCTCAAAATATCGAATTTTTTGAGAAAAGTTAATTTCTAATTCTGATATTCTTTTCTTTATTTTTCGTTTTTATACCCTTCACCACAGGTGTAAAGGGTATATATAAGTTTGTCATTCCGTTTGTAATTTCTACAATATTCGTCTAAGACCCCAAAAAGTATATATATTCTGGATCCTTATTGATAGGGGAGTCGATATAAAGATGTCTGTCTGTTGAAATCAGTTTTTAGAAAGCCCCAGTTAACGGATATATATGTTTTATATGTCAAACTGTTAGAAATATTCCTTAGAAAATCGCTAATAGAAATGAGCAAAATCGGTTGATAAATAACTGAGATATCGGCAAAAAAACGAAGATACCCCCAAAAAATCGTATTTGCTGTCGGCTTTTCTCGGCTCCTTTAAAAGATAGCGAATTCGTTTTTGCACGAAAAATTCAAGATCTTTCTTATAATTTTTTTGATGAAAAAAAATCGGTGCACTATATTCCAGATATCGGTCAAAACGCGTTTTTTCACTTTTTGTAGCCTCTACGGCTTTCGCTTTTGAACAGATTGGTCATAAATATTTTTATAAAATTTTCGCTCAATTCGCTCAAAAACAACAGAGATATGGTCCAAAAAAAAATTTAATAAAATAAATACGAAGGAACATTTTTATATTAAGCATTGTTATTGTTTTTTTTTTTTTTTTTTTTTTTTGTATGGGCAAGTTGTTTACACTGAACCAAAAAGGTACATAAATACAATTAAAAAGTTCATTGTTACAATGAATTTGTGCACTAATTTTGACCCTATGTATAGGTTCATTGAAACAATGAATTGTCATACATTAATATTATAATTCAGTGTACAAGTTCATTGTTTAAATTTATTCTTACATTGAATCATTCATTAAATAAAATAAATAATTTCAGTGAACAGTACATTGGTTTCAATGAACTCATATTTTGTCCCAATGAAACTATACATTAAAAATGTATTATAATAATAGGCGTGTTCTGTATTTCTTGTTTCTATTTTATTTTATATTAAATGATTAAAGTTTATGATATTGAGTTAATATAAGCAAAAATTAAATATAAATATAAAAATAAAATTATTACATTTCACTAAAAAATGTAAATAAAAGAAATGCATGTTACAGATGTTATCGTGTTTGCTTTGTTATTTATAATAATATAGTAATTCCTGTTGTCCTCTATATTGCTCAATGATGGTATGGAATATCCATTTAGATGCCACATTAATATAACTACAGCATTAACCTTAACAAAGAAAGTTTATAAATAAAATTTTTAAAATTCGTTCAATTGCTTAAAATATTTGAACTAGTTACCTTTAAATCTTTTTGGTCTATAGAAATTTCCTTATTTTGACGATCACCAGATGTAGCATTCAAATCTTGATTAGTCTGTAATATATTTTTATTAAGAATTCAATTAAAATATTTCATATATTTATGTATACTTACGAATCGAATCCTCTTGATTTTGAAATCGCAATATTTTTTGAAACCCTGGTATTTAAGGCTAATAACACATTCTTCTGCATCTAAATGTTTTTATCTACATAAATATAAATGAAATGTAGTATTTAAAAACTGTTTAAAATCATAAACATTATTAAACTTACGTGTTATGAAGGCAAGTTTCCAAATTCCTTCTTTTGGGTAATTAATTTAATTTGGTGTATTCAATTATGCTGCTCGACATCTCCTTTGCGAATAAATTATATTTATGTATTTTAATAATTCGATTTATCTTATTTAGTTTTTAATTATTTTCGTTTTTAATATAACACTCATTTTTTTACTTTTTGCTTTTGTTTAAAACGCGTCATTTCTTGTTAAAAGATAAAAGAAAACTGAGTTGTATTTTTTTTCAGTTTACTTTATTTCCCGTTAGAAATCATTTATTTTAATATAATTTAATGAAATTTATCATTGGTTCAATGCTTATGTTCATTGTGTAATGCTTCTTCTTAATTAAATCAATAAATAAATTAATTAATACATTGAATAAATTAATTCAATGAACTAACACATTAAATCAATTAACTAATTTACCTATTGTAATAAGAAATAAATTTAATGAATGGTTTCAATGTAGTGTTCAAAATAGCGTTAATAATTTCATTGAATATTTTCATTGAAGCAATGAATTTCTACATTAAGTTAATAATTTTTTGGAAAAAAATTAATGAATTTCATTTAATGTACTTCATTCATTGAAATTACTTTTTTCAGTGTAGTTAGCAACAGCAGTTCTTGTTATTGTTTGTATATGCAGTGTGGTTGTATATGCAGTCAGTTTGTAACATACATACATACATACATACATACAAAAATGTATAACTATTAAATTTTTGTTGTTTATATTTAAAAAGCAATGCTTGCTATGACTGTTTCTTTTTCGTATTCAAATGTTCGTAGTTAAAAAAAAAATTAGGTGTTAAGGCGAAAAATTTATTATTTGTGGGTAAGATGGTAATATAGTATTAAGTAACATGGTGAAGGGTATCAAAGATTCGGCACGGCCGAATCTTTTTCAATTTCATAAAATTTTATTTTCATATTAGATAAAAACTGTAGAACTTAAGCAACATAAAGCAACATTATCTGTAACAATTTTTCTATATTTTTTTAATATGGAACCACCCTTTAACAATAATTACAAAATAAAAGTTTCGTTAATTCATCTTAATTTAAAATATATACAAAAGCTTAAAATATTTATTAATGCCACATGGAGCATTAGAAGTTGAAAGCAAATAACAAGGTTTTAACTCTAATCATTTAATTACTTTGATTAGCTTAAAAAAAAGAAAAACAATAAGGAAAATAAACAACATTGTTTTATAGTGGTTTTTATTTGCTTTTTCTATTACAACTGATTTCTAATATAAATAATTTGGATTTTCCGCATTACAAACAGCAACTGGTGCACTTAAATGCACTCATAAACATGTTGCACGTACCTATCAGCAGCGGCGCTCATTGCAAAATCTTTATAAATGAAAAATATTTTGTTGGACAACCAAATATGATGTTTGTATAACAATAAGTTTTGTTAAGAAAGTAAATATTTTACACACGAATTAATATGTTTGTATTGGTATATTAGCAGATTTAAATCTATTGCTGCGAAAGCTTTTGTATTTTATATTGTTGATCAAATATTTAATATGTTTTATGTTGCCATTTGTTATTTTCTTAAATAATTATTATTAATTGTTGTTTGTTTTTAATTATCAAAGAAGACAGTGGGTCAAAAAGAAGCTACAAAAGATCTTTGTGATAAATATACTTAAAAATCTATATTTAAAGTAGGTATATTTTTGAGAAATATTGTTAATGTTTGGACCTAAATAAAATATAAACGAGTAGAGGTATTCCAATAAAAATTTGCACGATGCGGAGAAGCTTGTCTTTGATCATTAGAAAAATTAAAAAAAAAAAAACTCGTACTTTTTGGTACCAAAAATTCTTAAAATCTCAGTCTCAGTCAATTCCTTTTTTTTATTAAAATTATCACATATTGTAAATGGTGTGGCTCAGAAAATATTTTTTGTGTGTTTAATCTAGAATTTTATAAAAAATCTAGTGGATATTTTAATAAAATTTTAAACACTAAATATCACAAAAAATAATAATAATAACCCAGACATGTAATCATATTTATTTGTAGAGATTTACATTCAAGTCATAAATGAATTACTGGCGATTTTTTTTAATTACAAAAGACGCGGACGGAGACCATTTTAAGGATCTTCCTCCCCTCGTGACTAGCTAGGTACTTCTAATCATCCAAATAAATTAAAAAACAATTCTGCTACAACCAATTTTATTGAACATGTCACAATTTACAAAATTATTTTAAAAAAATCGTTTTTAGATCACTTTACTTCAACCTTCGTATTTATTTTTGTTGAAATTTATTAAAATCATGATCTTAAAACAACATTTTGGAACTCTTAAAAATAAATTTCAACAAATGAAGCATATTGAATAAAATTTTTTGATATTTTCCAAGAATTCTTTATTTCATCTAACAATTCGTTGTTTTGAAGAAAAAATTCATTAAAACTTAACGAAAAATATCAACGCACTTATAAACAATATATTGAAACCATTCGTTAAATTCATTTTTTAATAAAATAAGTAAATCAGTTAATTAATTGAACGTATCAGTTCATTGATTTAAAAGTGTAGTATATATAAAAATACCCAGCAAACAATAAATAGAAGTCATTTTTAAGGAAGTACATTTTCACTGTTTCTATATTATCAATAGGTATACGTTTTCATGATCTTAAGAAGTAATATAAACAACATCCATAGTTGTTATTCCATATATGTCATTCAAAAGATCTTTCAAATAATTGTTACGAAAAATTTATTTTATTAAAAAAAAACAAGCGCGAATGTTACATATACTATCTATATACGTTATATGGGAAGTGGGTGTAAAGTGGGCGGACTACGCCTATTTCTTGTTTCCGTATTTACATTGGTTCTTAAACTATTTGTAAAAAATTTTGTTGATTTTCCCTTATATGGGAGGTGGGCGGTAAAGTGGGCGGACCACGCCCATTTTTGGTTTCCAAGTTTATATCGACCCTCAAACTATTTATACAAAATTTCGTTGTTGTACATGCTTTTGTTTCAGAAATATCAGATGAAAAGTATGAAACGGACACCTTGTGTCTAGTTTTTAGCCCATAACTTTTTTATTTCTTAACCAATTTTACCCATTTTCAATACCAAACAAACCTTATATAAGATAAATATTTATGCCAAATTTCGAATGATCCGAATTTGCACTACTTCTGGATCACAAGTTCACTATCTTATTGACTTCTATGGATGTTCTTTTTTCGCTTAGTAGTGACTCATGGTACAATTCTTTGATTCAATGTACTAATATGTTGATTTAATAAAGAAGCATTACTAAATGAACAATTACGTTGAATCAATTAAATATTTCTTTAAATTCCATCAAAATAATCGTACAATTTCATTGCCTCTTAACGGGAATTGTTGTAAAACAAAAACAACTAAATGTAATAAAATTTAGTTTGAAATAAAGTGAATACCATTTGTACAGGAGAAGCCTATTATTATAATACATTTTCAACGTATAATTTCATAGGGACAACGTATGAATTCATAGAAATCAACGTACTGTCCATTGGCATTATTTATTTTATTCAACGAACGTGTTAATGAAATAAGTTGAATCAACGAACTTGTACGTTGAATTTTAATGTTAATGTATGGCAATGGATTCTTTCAATGTATCTGTACATTATGTTAAATTTAGGGAACAAAATCATTGAAACAAAGAATTTTTTAATTGTAAACTGCCGACTATACGGTAGAACGGACTTTGGTATCTTGAAGTGAACTGGAAGATTTTAAGGTGAGAGTGTATGTATTATTTCAACTAAATACTAATATCTGTTCAGGGCTACCACAGTGTGTGACACATGAGTTTCTAAAAGAGGCTCAGGTAAGATAGTCAAGCAAGAGCTCCTTGTTTGCAATGCTATTTTAAATCATTATGTTTGCAATGTTATTTTAATTCATTTTGGTTATATAAATACGATCCACAGTGCTTTGTTCTATAGAGTTGAAATATACATTTTTGGAAAGGTAACAATATAGATCATATAATTTAAAAATATTTTTTTATTTTTTTTTTTTTTTTGAAAAAGTTATTTTTGTGGCTACTAGAGGGCGCTAAAGTCAGAGAATTTAAAGCCAAAATTAATGAACCAAAAAGCTGGTTTTAAACTGTCTTAGAAGAAAAAATTTTCAAAAATTCATTTTTTGATGATATGCGTCGATGTTTAATTTTTTCCAATACCTCAGAAT
This sequence comes from Protophormia terraenovae, assembly GCA_951394005.1. Classification (NCBI taxonomy): domain Eukaryota; kingdom Metazoa; phylum Arthropoda; class Insecta; order Diptera; family Calliphoridae; genus Protophormia; species Protophormia terraenovae. The sequence continues at coordinate 105,103,347 of OX596077.1, forward strand.
ATTGGTAAATTAAAACTATTATTATCTTTTAAATATAGTGTTTCGAATATGTATGTATTATTGCTCAAATTTACACATATTTTTTTACTTAAAACCCAAAAATTCCTTAAAGTTGATGAAGGATATAAAAAAATTATAAAAAATTATACAATTTTTTTAACGGTTTATGTAAGTTTTTATAGTTATTTAATAGATTAAAAAATAGTTAGAGCCTATTTTTTGCCATAATTTTAAAAAAAGTTAAATTGAGAAAGTGTCTGATTTTCCATTTTTACTTCAAATTCAAAGAGTTCTCAATGTTGACGTAATTTATTTTGCTAAATTATAATAAAATGATTATACAAATTATTTCGAAATTAAAAAAACCACTAGGGAATAGAAAAATATATTTTTTGGACCTGATATATTATGTTAAAATTCCTCCAGATGGCGCTAATTATAGAGCATTTTTAAATTTTAGTACAAAAATTACATGAGTTCGATGGAGTAATAAAAAAATTATACAATTTTTTTTTTATTCATTCTAAAATTTAGTAATGTGTTTTAATATATAAAAGAAGAATTACTTCCTATTTTTTGCCACAACTGAAAAAAATATTAATTAAAAAAATTTATAAATTTCCTTTTATTACACAAAAGTCAAAAAATTCTTTATGTTGAAATATTTGGTGTTGTTAAATCGACATTGCTTTAAAATTTAATACAGTATCGAAAACTAAAAAAAATAAAAATTTTGGACCGGAAATAGAGCGAAATTGGCAAATTAATGATTTACTGAACATAAAATGTGAATGCAGAAATTAAAATAGTATTTAAAAATTATAGGGCTTGAGGGAGTTAGGTATGCCCTTACCCCTATTAAATAGAATATTGTCTGACCCATAAAAAACCCATTTTCAGAAGCTATTGTAAATTTTGATACTGTTTTGGCCAGTATTTTGGAAGAAAATGCGTTTTTCACATTTCAGAATATATGGAGGTTAGCGTGTTCTTGCTCCGATTTTTTCAAAACTTTGTATATATTTACTCTGTATCTAAAGTAATATATGTGCCAAGTTTCAATTTTCTGCGACACTTCTTTATATTTTTATAAAATTAAAAACGGTGTGTTAGCTAGAAATGCGTTTTTCTCATTTCAGAATATATGGGAGGTAGGCGTGTTCTTGTTCCGATTAAAATAAAAATTGCCAGAATCATAAATAATCTATATTTAACTGTAATTACAAAGTTTGGTGGAATTCTGTATTCAGTAATTCAGTATTCACGCAGTAAATCCATTTTTTAGTTTCAGCATATATAGGAGGTGGGCGTGTCCTTGCTTCGATTAAAAAATAAATTAAAAGATGTATAAGCAATCTATTTTTAAAGGCTGGCACAAATTTTGGTAAAGTTCAGACTAGTATTTTAGAAAATATTTAGTTTTTTAACTTCAGGACATATGGGAGGTAGGCGTGTCCTTGCGCCAATTTTTTCAAAACTTCCTATTTATTCATTCTAAGCCTAAAGTAATATGTGTACCAAGTTTCATTTGTATGGGATCAAATCACTGTGCGATCATCCGTCCCTGAATAAATATGCAGATATGTAACGAAAAAAAAAACTAAATATAAAATATTGAATTTTGTATTTATTTTTTCATTGTTTGATCAGCCCGTATTCTAGTAGTTCTCATCGTATAACAGCTCATGTATA